>VZRI01011220.1:156122-233595 GCA_013397515.1 Upupa epops | reverse complement strand
AGCCCGCCGGGGGCCCCGTACACCCCCCCCCCCCCTTTCCAAGCCCCTGCCTGCCGTTCGGCTGCACCGGGCGTGCGTACGTGTGTGTGGGCAGGGGCCGGGACCTACCTGAAAGCCCCCCGGGGACCCAGGCGGCCGCGGAAGGGGCTGGGGGGGGCTTTAGAGAGGAAGTTAGGGCTGAGCCGGATCGGGTTTGTGTTGGGGGTCTCAGCTGGGGTCCGATGGGGCAGTGGGAAGGGACCAGGAGAAGCCGCAGCATCACTGGCGGGATGCGGGGAGTACGAGGCGGGGAGTGGGGGGAGCCGTCCAGTGCCCCTCCCGGCCGGTGCCCAGTACCAGCTGGGCTGTGCCGGGGGTCCCTGTGCTGAGCGAGGCGGCTGCCGCAGCAGGGAAGGTAAACAGGAAAAGGGCTGAGCTAGTGGCCAGGGGTGACTCACAGGTGACTCCAGGAAACCGAGGGCCGTGCCAGCCTGGCACCGACACAGACCCCCGCCCAGGGGCAGGGGGTGGGAGGGTGGACGACGATGACGTGCCAGAGTGGGGGATGCTGCTGGTGATGGGCTCAGAGCATCTCTCCTCGCTCATTTGGCACCAGCTGGGCAGAGGGGACCCACTTGGACTTGCCCCTCCCTGCATCTTCCTGATTCCCCAGAGTTGGTGACTGCACTCTCCCACCCTGCAGCTGGCCACATCTTAGGGCAGGCAGCGGCCTCTGGCCCACCTCCTGGGGCTTGGGAGAGGGACAGTACCAGCTGGGCTGTGCCGACATGGGCAACCAGCATGCCAGACACCCTGCTGACGTGGTCACTGCCCACTCATCTCCCCCTACCCATCTCCTGCCCACACCAGCCTGCACGGAGCTTACCAGTAACACAGGAAGGGAGTGAGGGAAACACCACCCAACCTCGGTTCTCACTCAGTTTCCCCATGGGACTGAGATATTTGAGGACGCATCAGCAGATACCATGCATGTCCCTTGTGCTGTCCCTCACTGCGTGGGGCACAGGGCGAGCAGTGGAGAGCAGCTTGGTGCAGGCATCACCCCAAGGCTCCTGCATAATTCAGGGCAGATATAAGGAGGACCATTTTTTTGGGTGCCAGGGGGGAGCTTTGTTCCCCACAGCCTTGACACCTCACAGTGTGGGGTGCATGCAGGGTGGGAGGCAGAGTGCACTGCAGCACAGAGTTGGGATCCTGGGTTCCCCTCCTGAGTATGCCATCGTCTGCCTGCATGGCCTTGGGCAAGTCCCCTTGCTTGGTGCCCAATCCTTGCAGCAGGCAAAAGTCCTCTCCCATCCCCTCGTTGGTAACGAGGTCCTTTTTATTCCTTAGGGCTGAAAATTACTGGTGGCGGGGTCAGAATAAGCGGACCCTAAAAGTGGGCCAGTTTCCCCGAAACACGGTGACCTCGGTGGCAGGGCTGTCAGCCCACGACATCAGCCAGCCGCTTAAAAACAGCTTCATCCATACAGGCCATGGAGACACCAATCCGCAGCACTGCTGGGGTTTTCCTGATAAAATTGATGAGTAAGAAACTTTCTGTCTTCTCTGCATCCTCTGCCTGCTCCCTGCCTTCTCTGCTGCCTGCTGGGCAAGGGAGCAAGCTGCGGCTTGGCTACCTCCCGTCCTTGAAGCATCTCTTTCCCCCTGCTTAGCTGGAGACACACTGGCCCTGGGGAGGGATCCCATTGCTGCACTAACTCCTCTGCCTTTTATTACTAATGGGATTAGGGATGTGGGGGACTGTTCTAGGGAGAGGGGGGGAGCATCTTCTCAAAGCTCCGCAGCCCCTCATGGCTCTCGTGGGGCAGGGGGACAGCAGTGCCACCACAGAGGTAGGCACAGTGCCCCAATACTTTTGGGGTGCCCAAGGGTTGCTAAACCATTTCTGCACCTGCATGGAGGGAAACCACGGTGGGGGGTGCAAGCTGGCCCCACACTTAACAGCAGCGAGTTTTCTGCTGATACTGGGCTGGGGGTACATAGGAGGGCTGGGAGGGAGGCAGCAGGATAGGATTTCAAAGCCTAGAAATCTCTTGTTCTACAGCCAACTCTTGTGTTAGTCTTCTGCTAGGCTTGGTGTGTCCCTTGGGACCGTGATGCTCACTGGCCATTTGGCATCCCAGCCCCAGGACAGCTCTGCCAGTGCCCTTGGTCCCAGCCTGACCCCTGCCATGATGCTTGGTGCTGCAGGCTGTGTGCCGGTGGCCCTTGGTAGGCTGAGCCAAGGAGCAGCACACGCGGCCCCAGCTCATGCCTCAGCAGGCCTCCCCGCGCCCCGCTGCGTGGGCACAGGCACTGGGTACGTGCCGCCTGGGCCGCCGAGAACACACCGAGCTCGGCACACGCCCAGGCCTTCAGGCTGCACTGGCTCCTGCCAGCTCCCTGGCTTGCGATGGCTCGCCCAGGCCTCCCGCCACCCCACTGGTGTACTGGGGGGCCATGCCCTGGGTACAGCATCACACTGCAGCACCTTGCTGCTGGGGGTGTGTCCCAGGCACTACACCCTGCAAAAGTACCCTGGACATGGCACCTTGTTTGCGATCCCTGGGTCTGGCACATCGCATACGTGTTGCTGGACAGGGGTGGGTGGCACCAGGACAGCACCAGGCTCTGCTATAGCACCAGAATCTTCTGGGGTGTGGTGCCCTGACATGTGCGGGTTGGTGTTTCCTGGGGCACGGTGTGTGGTGGAGGGGCTGTGGGATGTCCTGAGGGATGTTGGTGTGGAAGTGATGGGTCCTATGTGGCCCCCACTCACTCCCGGCTCCTCTCCTCTTTCCTCACAGGCTGTACTTGGGAAATCCCATGGACCCTCCTGACATTTTAGGTGTGGACCCAAGTGCTGCCAGACCAACCCAGCTTCCAGGCAGGGCTAAAAGTGAGCAGTTTTTCCCTTTCCTCCTGCACATCAGTTGCACAAAGCACTCATCCCCATGCCCTGTTGCCAGAGCGATGGGCTGAATCTTTGCATCTCTGCTGCCACCTCCTTTTGCAAACCTGAGTGGTGGTGGGGCATGTTATCACCTGGCCATGTGCTACTTACTGCCAGCAGCGTGGGTGTCCAGTGGCTCTGCCTGGCTGAACTCTGCTCCACTGTCCTTTGTCCAGGTCTCTCACCTCGTCCCAGTTTCTGGGAGCAGCTAGGCGCTGTGTTTCAGGGAATATCAGTGTATCTGCCACAGAGAGGTAGCTCAGAGTCCATGCCTGTGCTGCAAACCCTGCCAACCTGCTATTTTCCCTTGGTGGGGGCTTCCCACCAGTATCCTCCCTGCACCCCACTGGTGACTGGGGGACATGACGAAGCATGCACCCCACTAACAAGCATCCTGACTGCTGCTTGCTCCATGTGCTCACTCCTCGCCTCCCCTCTTCTTGGGCTTTCTTTTCCTGCAGGGCAGCCACCTCCACGCCCACCTCAGCCTACTGTCCTGCTCACCAGTAAGTTGGTCTTCTTCGAGTGCTGCTCTCACTTCTTTGTGCCCCACTCCTTTTCTCTCTTGGTTCTTCTCATCCCCTCTGCCCCTTGGGTTCCTTGTGCAGTGGGAACACATATGTGGAGTAGGGTGTCTGGCCTGGGGGGGTGGCGTCAGGGGTTTCTGTGGAGTGGGGAAGGATGGGAACACCTGGTGCTCTGAGATGCATTGCTGTGCCCAGGGAGGAAGCATTAGTGGCTGAAGCTATGGGGCAGTTCAGGGATTTGGGGATGCAGGTGCCCACCTCTTGCACCAGAGAGATGTGCCAGGACCCTCACCATTCTTCTCTGTGCTCTCTTAGAGCCCTGCTACGACCCAGTCAGTGAGGAGGAGGAGGGTCTGCCGGGAGGTCTCCGGAAGCTCTGCTTGAAGAAGCCAGGCACAGGGAAGGGTCTGCGACCAGTGAAACCATCGGCACGGGTGCCAGGCACTAAGGTGGGAGAGCGGCAGCCTGGTCGGCCACTGAGTGAAGGACCTACAGGTGGTGAGGTGACCCTCATTGATTTTGGGGAGGAGGTGCCCCAAGGTAGCCCATCACCAGTGGGAGAGCTGACTGCCCCATCACTGGTTAAGCTGGCCATGGAGGCCTTCTCCTTGCTGGACAAGACTCCACCGCAGAGCCCCACACAGGCTCTACCCCGTCCCCTTCACCCCACACCAGTGGTGGACTGGGATGCCCGCCCCTTGCCCCCACCACCTGCCTATGATGATGTGGCACAGGATGAGGATGACTTTGAGGTCAGCTCCATCACCAGTCCCCCGAGCCGTCAGGGCAAGACCAACTATGGCTTTGTGGATGAGGGTGAACGGGCACCAGTGCTGGAGGACAACCTCTTCCTGCCCCCCAAGGAGACCAAACATCCCAGCCTGACACAGACCACTGAACTCTTTGAGGAGCTGCAGCAGGAGTGCATGAAGAGGCTTAATGTCCCCTTGGGACCAGCTGCCCCCAGTGACGACAAGCCCCAAATCCCACCCCGTGTCCCCATCCCACCACGGCCTCTGCGTCGCAATGAGCCTGGACGCTGGTCCGGGGAGCTTTCTCCAGCTTCGGGGGGTGAGGAAGACCGCCCGCCCCAGATTCCTCCCCGGGACCCGCTGTCGCAGCCCACCTCCCGGACACCCAGCCCCATGGCCCTGCAAGTGGGCTCTCCCCAGCAACGTGCCACCCTCTGCTCCTGCCTTTCCACCTCCCCAGGAAAACCTATGCCCACCACACAAAGCTTTGCTCTTGATCCCAAGTACGCCACCCCCAAAGTCATCCAGGCGCAGGGTAAGGACTGCTCCAAGGGACCCTGCATCCTGCCTATCGTGAAGGATGGGCAAAAGGTCAGCAACACCCACTACTACCTGCTGCCTGAGCGCCCTGCCTACCTAGACAAGTACGAGAAGTTTTTCAAGGAGGCCAAAAGCCCTGAGGAAGTGCAAACATCCCGCCTGGTCACCACAGCCACTGTCCGTCCCATGGTGCAGCAGCCATCATCAGACTGCAAGGCCAACTTCTCCTCCAACAACAGCAACCTTGGGCCCAAGTGCCTGGTGAAAGCTTCCTGCAGCCTCCAGAAGATTGTGTATGATGGGCCAGATGGTTGCCGCCCTGCCGACAAGATCCGGCTGGTAAGTGACATCCTCAGCGCCCACGGGCAAGTGGGATGCTACACCTTGGTTTCCCCAAATTCAGCCCTGGGGGTAGACGATGAGGCGTCTGCATGTGTGCTCTGGGATGTGTCACTGAAACTCCAAAATTAGGATTGCAGGCCCTTCTAATGCAGGTTAGTCTGACCCACTGTCCTAGGGAGGTGGGGAGGAAGGTGACTGTCACTGCGCTCCCCTGCCAGTCACCAGGCTAAGTCTGTGGTGGCTTTGAGTCTGCACCCAAGCCCAGGAAAGACTAAAGATCCCAGGGCTAAGGATGATACCGTCTCTGGGTTGACAGTGCTCCCCGGGGACGGACCCAGGTTGGGGAGCAGCCCCAGTGTCCCTCTGCTCCAACCACATGCTCTTTACTGCCCAGCTGTGGTAGCAGTCACTGACCACAAGCTCCTCCCAGGTGCAGGACACGGTGCATGGTGTGACTACCGAGGAGTGCCAGACAGCCCTGCAGAACCACGGCTGGAATGTCCAACGGGCCATCCAGTACCTGAAGGTACCACAACTCCCATCCCCCCTGCCCCACTCCTCTGAGAGTGGTGGCACC
This sequence comes from Upupa epops, assembly GCA_013397515.1. Lineage (NCBI taxonomy): Eukaryota > Metazoa > Chordata > Aves > Bucerotiformes > Upupidae > Upupa > Upupa epops. The sequence continues at coordinate 227,922 of VZRI01011220.1, read as the reverse complement.
CTGTCACATTCCTCGCTGTGCCCTGTCCCCTTGCAGGTAGAGCAGCTCTTCTGCCTGGGGCTGAAGTCCCGCACTGAGTGCCACCGGGTGCTAGAGATGTTCGACTGGAACCTGGCCCAGGCCAGCTCCCACCTCCTTGATCCCTACAGCACCACCCGCCAGAAGTAGGGGCACAGATGTTTTTTTGGGGTCGGGGTCTCTAGGCCCCAGTGCTCTTAGCCAGCTGGCACCTTCACTGCTTCTGAGCTCATGTCCTCTTTTCTCCTGACAGGCGGTGACATCACGGACAGGGCGAGCTGCATCGGATCTGGAGCAGGCATCCTGCTGTGGGGCCACCCCCCCGGTTCCCAACCCCATCTGTGCAACCTGCTGCTGGACTCTGGACTGAGCCCTGCTTGGGGAATGGGGACACCCTAAAGGGAGCCTGCCCAGTACCCTGGACCTGCCTGCGTGTCTCCATTCTGGCTTTGTCAGAGGGCTCTGTCCCCTGGCCCATTGTTTAATTGTTTTTTGTAAAGAAAAATGTAATTTTAATATATATATATATTATATATAAATAAGTGTTCTATGGAGAGGAGGAGAGTGCCTCTTGGCTGTCTCCTGGGTTCATCCCTGTCAGTGTGCAAAGACAGGCTCTGCCTTGACAGCACTAGTCCCTCATTGCAGGAAGGGACTATGACCAGGCTGGAGCCCAGGACAAAGGACCCCCAGGACAACCTGTGCCCCTGTTGGGGTGCTCAGCAGGCACTGGAGATCNGGGTGCTCAGCAGGCACTGGAGATCTCCAGGGAGCTCTGTGGCATGGGCACCTATAAAACCCCCCAGCAGTGGCTCTCAGGCTCTTTTGAAGTGCAAAAATCTCCCCATCCAGGGTTGCTGGAGTTAGTCACACCCTGTTCTTCCACCTGGAGGCCCAAAGCTTGGAAGGCTGGGCATGGTTTTTCCCCCTTCAAGTGGGTAGTATTTGCCCATGGCAGTGCCTGCCCCTGTGAAAGGGAGCCCCCCACAGCAGGGCTCCCCTTTGCCCCGTCACCCTGCAGGACTCAGCTCCAAGCTGCCGCCTGACTCATGCCCAGGCAGGGAGTGGCGAGACCTGCATCGCACCCCCACCCACACAAGGGACGTTGTGCAACCACCTGCCACCGCACAGCCAGAGCCAGGTGCTGGTGAGAAGGGTGGGGGGCTGGTCTCCATGGGGTCCCAGGTTGGGAAACAGTGCAGACCCCTCCAAAATGACTGTCAGAGCCCCTTAGCTAGGTTCCCTGAGGTGCTGTCTTGCAGCAGCCTCGGTGCCCATGGAGGAAGAGAACTTTGGTGTCTGCACCCACCCAGTCCACTGCACTGATGATACCTGACTCATCACTGCTCTAGAGCTAGTGGCTTGAGAGGAGAGATCCCACCTCGTGCAGGAAGCCACCTGGCAGGAAGGGCTGCCTCACAACGGCACCCACAACTCTGCTCATCCCTGGTTCCCCAGCGTGGCTACGTCCCCCGTATACCATGTCCACCCACAACTCTGTTCACCTCTAGTTTCCTGTTCCTTCCCAAGCATGACGGGGGTGACTTTTGCTGCTGCTGCTGTAGACATGGCTGCATGTAGGCACCTTGAACTCTCTGCGCCTCAGTTTCCCCACCTGAAGTGTAGCCACCATGGCATGGTAGCAGGTGGGATGGCTGTTGGGGAAGGGACAGCACTTCACCAGCTTACAACCCCACCTTGTATGATTCCAGAGCTGGGCTTGCCCCTGTGAAGAAGCATGTTCGTCTTTGCTGCAGTGGCCTCACAGGATCCCCTTGCGTGGCTGGGGGTGCAGGCTCTGTCCCCAGTGGAAGGTGACCAACCCAGGGCGAGGCCTGGCCCTGGTGCTCGTGCTGGAGTGATACCCCCAGCCAGGTTTGCGTGGGTGCTGTCTGCGATGACGCTGATAACTGCTGCGTGCAGGTGTCCGGGGTTTGGGGGCTGGGGTAGGGTTGACGTACAGGACCCTGAGGCAGCAGTAGAACGCTGCTTCTTCCTTCTTCCTCCTCGGCGACCAGCCAACCGCTGCCAGGGGTTATCAGATGAGCGGCTGAGCGTGGCATGGACCTAGCAGAAAACAGAAGGGTAAATGGGGAGGGTGCAGGGTCCAGGGATGACCCACATCCTCCAGAGGTGCTGGGGACCCCTGTCCCCACTTGCCAACTCCGGGCCATTGGGCCAGGTGGCTTTGCAGCCCATCAGGTGCTTCCCAGGGGTTGGGAACCCCAACTTCGGGATGTCAAGTATAGGGTCACCCTCTACGGCTTTGAAACCTCCCATGGCAAAAGGGATGTCCCCCAGCATAGTGGGTTCCCAGGACCGGGATGCAGTCACCTCCATGGCAGACTGCGAGGACACAGAACCATCAGTGCCCCAGGCAGGACACGTGGTGTCCATTTCCCTCCCCAACCTGGGGGAGTGCTCACCGGTGGAGCCACCCCACTGCGTCGTTTCCCTGGGACAGGTTTAGCTGCAGCCTTGTCCTTGCTGCCAAGGAAGCACCATGAGGTGCCGGAGCCAGTGGCCACTCTGGACCTGGGTGCTGCGGGCGTTCTGGGTGCTAACAGGTAAGTGTTGGGGTCACCCGTGCTGACCAGGTGCCTGGTACCATCTGGGTGACAGGTGATGGGCTGCGAACAACCCTCTGGCTGCTCCAAAATTGCCCTTGAGTGCCTGGCTGGTGTTTGCGCCGTCTCTGCCCACTGGTGTCACAGCCGTGACATGGTCTCCCACTGTGACAGGGCTGGGAGGTGTTTGCGGGGACTCTGACCCACTGGGAAGGATGACTATCTTCCTCTTGATGTTGGTCTGGATGTGGGTGCTGGGTTGGGAATGTGCCCCAAGGGCGCTAGGGGCACCTTCCTCCTGCAGCAAGGAGGAGGGTGGGGGTGGTGGAGACCCTGGGCTGGATTTTAGCTCATCCTGCCTTCACCGACCTGCTCCACTGCCAGCACAAGCTGGGAAGACGGTGGAGAAGCCCCTTGCCCCTTCACTGGCTCCAGCAGAGCTGGGCAGCATCTCCTCCACAGGCAACATTACCAGTGCTGAGCTGCCCCTGGAACTGGGCATGTGCCAGGCATTCTTCACCACCGCAACTGCCCAGCCAGAGCCCCGTTCTCCCATCAGCAGGACCTCCACCTCCATGGGCAGCCACGGCTCAGGTAAGGCTGGAAGGCTTCTGGCTGTTGGCAGGTTCCTACCTGCTGAGGCCACCACAAGATCGATCCAGTCTGGGCTGCCTCTTCTCGTCCCACAGGCAGCCTGGTGCCACTGGTAACCACGAGTGCTCTTCTCCCAGCCCAGCCCAGTAGCGGACATGGGGAGCTTCCCAGTGCAGCAGCTCTCCCAGGGGTTCTGGCAATGCAAGACACCCCCCAGGCAGGGGATGGGGTGTCCTCTCTGGGTACTGCTGGCCACCCAACCAGCATCCAGACAACTCCCACCACCACTCAGCGAGGTCAGCTCCCATCCCTCGCTCCAGAAGGGCATGTGGCAGGTCTTGTCATGGGCAGTGGCAGTGTTGGGCCAGCCACCACCACATCATCCCCAGCTCCAGGTGCCCCCGCTGTGATAGGAACAAATGATCCACCGTCCAGGAGCAGCACCTTTCCCAGGCAGGCTGTGGAAGTGTCTGGAGTGGCTCCAGCCAGCCTTCCTGGAGAGTGGACTATCCCCATGCAAGAGGGTACTGTGACTGACCCATCCATGGACGCTGCTGATGCCACCCCAGCACCAGGAGCTCTGCCCGCTGCAGAGACGCACAGCCCAGGGGAAAACTCATCTTCCTCGGTCCCTGCAAAAGTGACTGATGCCAGTGAGCCGGAGCAGCGGGGCAATACTGTCACTGTGGCAGAGACACTGAGGACAGTGTGGGCCACAGTGCCATCACTGCCCCAGGATGAGCATGGAGTAGTGACAACACTCTCCAGCATCAGCAAGAGGTCTGCTAAGCCAAACACAAGCTCCATGCTGCTGTTCCAGGAGGTCACAGCAGGGATGGAAAAGGCCACCTCACCTCTAGCTGCAGCAGTCACTATCTATAAGGACACAGTCAGCCCCATGAAGCTGGCAGCAGCCTTGGCCAGCACCACTGCTGTTGTCCCCAGGGGACCCACCAAGGCAGCTGCTGAGGAAGCCCGGATGGCAGCTCCACGATCTGCAGACCCCTCGAGAGCATCCTGGCTGAAGATCGCGTTTTCTTCTGTCACTGTTGGCACCAGCAAGGCTGCAGAGCCAGGGACACTTGGCTTATCTGACACTGGCCATGAAGCCTTGCAGGACCCCCCTGTGCACCCCACACCACTGTCTCCAGCCCATTTGCTCCAGTTCCTCAGTGGTGCTGTGCCAAGTGCAGAAGAGACTCTTCCTTCCAGTCACAGAGTGGTCCTTGGCACAGCTGGAGATGGGTTACCTGGGACCAATGCGATCACCCAGACCACTGCACAAGCTCCTGGCATGCCAGCTGTGGCGATGGATTTCACCACTGCAGAGCTCATCCCCACCACATTGTTCCCGGTTCTGGAAAGCACTAACGCTGAGCTGGGGTCTGTCAGGAGTGAGCCCAGCACCACAGCCACTGCAGGCACTGCTTCCCTGCAGGCTCAGGCCACCCCAGTGGAGCTCAGTGGGAGGCTGTTCCCCAGCACAGCCCACTACAACCCTGGTGGTCCTTCTCCAGGGCCCTCTGCACACTCCATGGTGTCTCTGCTCTCCCAGACCCCCTCTGCAGATCCTGGGGCTACTATGGCAGAAGCAGCTGCAGACGGATCCCCTCCAGTTGTGGCCAGTGTGGACCCAGCATTGTTCATGTCTCTCATGGGTGCTGGGGGAGCAAAGCCAAGTGGGACCCCTCAAGCCACTGCTGCACCAACATACTCCCAAAATGCAGAGGGCATTGTAACCGGGGCTGCCCATCCATCCTCCACTGATAGCAACACTCCGTTAAGCGAAACAGGGCTGGGAACAGCCTCACTGCCCAGGGGCAATCCCACAACAACACTGCAGGACAGCAGAGCCACCTCATCTGTGCCTGATGCATTGCCCAGCCGCAGCCAGCCCCATCCTGCTGTGGGCTCAGTACCCCTAGGAACTGGTGTGACCCCCGGACATGCTCCAGCCCCACCACTCTGGGCTGAACTCCACCATGGGGTATCCCCAGAGACAGAGACACGGTCACCTAGTGCTGCATCAGGCATGGTTTTGCCAGGCACTCCAAGGACAACCAGAGCAACCAGCATCCCTGTAGAATCTCAAGCAGGCTTCCCCCCAGTCCTGGATAGCAGCATGACCACAGGGATGGACCTGGAACTGTCCCCATCCAGCATCCCTCAAGAGACAGCAGCAGGAATGTCCCTCCTGGCCATCCTACCACCAGCAGCTGATGCCTCAGGTGACACCCACCCTGACAGCAGCGCCTCAGGGCAAGTGGTGGGGATGTTGTCCCTGGAGGTAGGCACAGAGGAGAACCCAGGTGCCAGTGCAGCAGGTCCAGCTTCCAGCCACAGAGTTGTCACTACCAGGCCATCACCAGAGCCTTCTGCCCAAGGGACTTACGCTTCTGAAACCAGGCCCCCAGCAGAACTGCCTCTCTGGGGGGGCCACTCAACCCCGCAAGCTGTGGCTAACCCCAGCCTAGAATGGGTCACAGACAGCACCCTCTCCAGTGCTGCCACTAGCAAGACCTTCCGGCCCGTAACTCCATCGACCACCAAAAACGCAGCCATGGAAGGAGGCAGGGACAGGTCCCAGCTGGCAGGAGATGGCAGCACCACGAAGGCAGTGCTGGGCTCAACCGTGGCTGAAAGCACAAAGGTAAGTGCTGGGACAGGTACCACCCCCAGCACTGACACCACCCTGGGGACAGCCCTGCTGGGGTCACACACAGCCAGCATCGCTTCTTGGCCAAGCACAGCAGCGCTGGACCACAACTACCACAGGGCTGAACCCCCCACAGACACGGGCATGGGCACGGGCATGGGCATGGCTTCTTCAACTACGGCGAGCAAGGCTGTGGGACTGCCCCTGAGAGTTCACACTGCTGTGACTGCGGTGACTCAGCCAGGCACTGGTGACCCCACTTTGATGGCAAACTCTACCCCAGACAGCAAAAGTCCTACAGCAGCGGCCATCATGGGCAGCATGTCAACCACAGCTCTGGATCCAGCTATCGCACCTTCTCCCGTCTTCCCCCACGGAACTGCTGAGCCAGACATCAGTGTCTCCCCTCCTGTCCCTGGGAACAGCCATCCAGTGGTGGTGGCACCCTCTGTTACCCCCAACACCACCATTTCTGGTCCAACAGTGGGAGGAGATTATGTTAGTCTCAATGGGGTCATGATACCCTCCTCTACTGTCCCCCACAGTGCCTCTACTCCACACAGCTCCTTTGTCTCCTCAAGGCCACCTCCTGAGGCTACCGATAGCTCTCACGACCCAGTCTTGAGGGGTCCCAGCCAGGTTGCAAAGGCTGAGCCCACAGCTGGCGTTTCCTCACTGGCTGCTGACCACACACACTCATGGGACAACACCACTGCATCCTACTCACCAATGCGATCAACCACTGCTGTGTCCCCCACTGCTGGGGACACTACTGGCTCTGAGAGCAGCACTGAGGGTGCAGCAACCCCAGCCAGCACCCATGTGCCTGTCCCCAACGGTACTGGCACCAGCCCAGCCACTGCACCAGTCACCAGCATGTTCCCCAGCAACACCATCCCACCAGCTACCTCCACTGGCAGGGCCACATTTGTGGCAACCTGGGCCACTGCAGCCATGCCATCTGCCTCTGTGACAGCCACCAGCACTACCAGTGACCCATCCCCTCTTGTAATGACTGACAAGACAGACACAAGTGGGCAACCTATGGCACGCAACCCCTCAGTGGACACAACTGCCACATCCTGGAACATCCTTGGTCCCAGTACAGCTGCCACAGTGCCTAGTTCACCCCAACCCAGCCTGCTCAGACCTACTCTGGAAACAGCATCAGAAACAGCATCATCATCCCTGTCTGGTGTTGGTACAACTTCGGGGCCAGCAACTGAGCAAACCCCCACCAAGCTGGCAACGGGCACTACTTCCCCCACCATCAGCAGTCATGCCATGGGGCAAACAGTAAGCACTTCACCTCCCAGCTTCTGGACATCTGCAGGGACAGCTGCCCAGGAGGAGGAAACAGGCATCGCTGCGGGTGGCACAGGCACCAGCACAACAAGCAGTGCCAGCACCTCAGGCAGCACCAGTACCAGAGAGAACGCTGCAGCCAGCACCAGAGACATCACCACAAGCAGCAGCATCACTGAAGGCAGCAGCAGCACCATTGCTGCAGCCAGCACCAGGGACATCACCACAAGCAGCACTTCTGCAGGCAGCAACATTGCTGTGGGTGGCAATATGACCATCCATACAGGCAGCACCAGCAACATCACCACCACTGCAGGCAGCACTGGAGCCGTCACTGTAGGGAATACAGTGGCCACCCCTGCAAGCAGTACTGTGTCTGTTGCACCCACAGTCCCAGCGAATCCAGCCAAGGAGGTGGGACATCTCTCAGTCCCAGGCACCGCAGCACCAGGGAGTCCCCCAGCCACCAGCCTGGCTCCTGTCTTTGGGACACAGAGGAGGCCAACAGCACAAAGCACATCTGCCCACACCACCGCTGGCCATATTAACACTGTCCCTGACCCCCAGCCCACCCACACCAGTAAGTAGATTTTGGTTTTCTCAAAACAAAGAACACAGGGGGTTGTCAGCTAAGTGATGGCCGAGGGTATGGCTCAGCCCAGTGAGACTCACCAGCCCTGCACACTGGGCTGTCAGCTCCATGGGAAAAGTGAAACAGAGTGCCTGAGACTTTCTTATTCCAAGTTAAAAACTGGCCAAAAGATTGGCCTACAAGCCACCAGAGTGCTGGAGTACCCAGGGAACAGTGCATGGGAACAGTGACCTGGTGGCAAGCACTGAGCACCCTGGTCTAGTGGGAAGTGTCTCTGCCCATGGCAGTGGGGTTGGAGCTAGGTGATCTGTAAGGCCCCTTCCAACACAAACCAGTCATTCTACGACTGCCCTGACTGCCGGGAGGATGGAGCAGACGTTACGTTTCTCACCTTTCAATTAATCTCCTACCTGTAACAGAGCCAGCAACATCACTCTTCCCTTTTGGCATGGAGAGAGGGGACCAAGAGTTCGTCCAGAGGACGGTGGATTTCAACTCCCCCCTGTTCAAGCCAGAGATTGGGTTCCCCTTTGGAAAGTCGCTACGGGATGCCCTCTACGTGAGTTTCCCCAGCACTGAGCAGAAATGTGCAGCCCCTGCGCTACCAAAACCCCACGGAAATGATGCAGAACCTGAATCTTGTCTGAATGTTAGGGGGTTTTCCAGTCTGAAACAGCTGGTTTCTGCTTACCCACGGAGGCTAAAAGTCTCCCCTGGAGCTGCCTGGCACGGCAGCACGCAGTAACACTCGGCATGTTTGGTTAGTTCACAGATAACGGACAGATCATTTTTCCACCCACGGACAACTATGTCCCCTCCAATCCCAACCCTCCTCCCCAGGGCTTCAGCGGACAGGAGGGTTTGCCGATGGTGGCTGCCTTTTGGGACGACGCAGATTTCTCCCAGGGTGTCGGCACCACCTGGTACCAGGTCGGGACCACTAGAGATGTTCTTCTGTGAAAGCCTGGCTTTGAGCTCTCTCGTTTAACCCTCCTTCTTGCCAACCAGTAGGAGTATTCCACCCTCGGCTCTACCCGAAGCCGCCTTGTCCAGAACGTGGATGCAAAGATTGAGAAATACCTGAAAACTCCTTACAAAGCAAAATGGACCTTGAAGGTGACGTGGGAGAAGGCTCTGCCGTACCCATCCCGGCAGGGTGACGCTCAGGTGAGTGATGGGGGATGCAGATGGTGGAGAGGACTGTCACCAGCAATGGCCAGGGCAGGGCGGGGCTGGGCTGGTGGTGTCCTGTGGTATTTTGGGTCTCACCACATCAGTCTGCACTGCAGGAAGAGCAGGGTTTGGGGGGGCTAAGATGATGCCTTGGGTTTCTCCAGACGAGCACCTACCAGGCAGTCCTCACCACCGATGGGAACCGTTCGTACGCCCTGCTGCTCTACCAGGATGGAGGGATGCAGTGGGACTATACCAAGCTGGCTGCGAGCAATGTGCTGATTGGTTTCTCCAGGTGCAGTGCATGCGTGAGACTTTGTTTTGTGGCCGAAGGGATTTCTTCCAGAGCTACTGTGGGACCATCAGAGCCATTATTCCCAGACGAGCCCATCCCCTAAGCAACCCTGTCCCATTCTAACCCTCTCTTCTGCAAAGTGCAGTAGTTCCAACCCCAGCTGCTCAACAGGGAGCAGAGGGGGGTTGTGTTGGGAAGGTGACCCCAACTGTCTCTCCACACAGTGGTGATGGCTATGCCCAAAATAGTGAGCTGACTCAAAAGCCACCAGCTATCAAGTACCGACCTGACCAATACAGCAGTGCTAGCACTGGTATGGCATCTGGGAGCCCTTGGGATGGTTGGGGATGGAGGGAACCATGTCCTCCTCATCAGGGGCATGTCCACGGCATGTGTTCCTGTGAGGCAATGGGCCAGAAAAGCCACCAGGCAAGGGTTGGCCACCCAGGGCAGGGCAGAGCAGAGCACGGGTGTCCTGCTGCAATTTTCCATGGTCACGCTGGCTCTAGAGGGAGCCTGGAGACCTCGTGTGAGGTCAATGGGCAGGGACAGCTGTCCCCCAGGGTTCCCCTCAGTGCAAGGCCAGACCAGCTGAGCAGGGCTCTTCTCCCGTTGCTCCCCGAGATACGCGCGGGCTGTGGATTTACAGGCTGGACAGTCGCTCCCGGGTGAACTACCGGCTGCGGTGCCTGCTGTGGCTGGATGTGGAGCCTGTGCCAACAGCCTGGAATGGCCATTTGCCACCCTGCCCCTGCTCCCAGCCCCAGGCAGAGATGGACCCCCGCTACCGCCGGAGCAGAGGTGACAAGAGTGTTCTCCTAGGGTCAGCTGTGGGGTGGGGGTGGGGGGGTGGCAGGGGGTCCTGTCCTGCTCTGGGGATGACCACGATGACACCCTACACCATTTCAGAGCCAGCGGACACCTCTGTGAGGATGCTGCGCACTGCATCCCCCAGCCCAGCTGGAGCTGGCGTGCGATGCCTGTACCGGGACGGGAGCTTGCTCGAAGGCTGGCAGGAGAGAGTGTGGAGTCCCCCCATCCACCCTGGTGCTGGTAAGTGGGCATCTGTGCTCCCTGGCTCTATAACATCCCAAGAACCAAGGGCTTTGCAGGTGTAGGGGGACAACAACAACAACTCCCAGTGCCCAGCCATCTTCTAATACAGATAGAGAGCTGGAAGCATTCAGCTGGTGCTGCCGGCACGTGAGGAAGCCCTTGTTCTGCACCAAGTTTGCCAAGAAGAGACCGAGGGTTGGCTGTGAGGGATACGTACCCCCTACCCCTGGTGAGTCCCCAGCACTCTGCCTCCTCTGTGCCAGGCTGCACAGTGGTGGTATGGTTGTTCATAGATCCCATGGACTAACATGCAGCATTCCCTGGTGGGGACTGCTGAGCCCAGCACAGTGTGTGGGGCTACTTTCCTCCTTGCAATGACACCAGCTGTAGCTTTTCTTCCTCCCCCCAAAATGGCTCTGGCTCCTTTGGACCCCAGCTGGTGCTTTTGGAGATCCCCACATCATCACCCTGGATGGACTCTCGTATACCTTCAATGGACTCGGGGACTTTGTCCTGCTGCTGGCTAGTGATCCCCAGACCAGCTTCGTGCTGCATGGCCGCACGGCCCAGACAGGCACAGCCCAGGCCACCAACTTTGTGTCTTTTGCTGCCCAGTACATCTCTGCCACCACCGTAACAGTGAGTAGAAGTGACCTGGGTATCAGTCTGAGTTTCTAATGAGGGAGACTTCCTGGAAGGTTGGGCATCACCTGCAAGTGGCCAGGATCTGGGGAGCACCTCCTCTCCTCTTCCTGCCACCTCCCACAACCCAAAGAAAGTGCTAATACTGGTGGGTTGGACTGAGCCTAACGAGACACAGCCAGGACACTGCTTGCACATTGGCCATGGAGCTTTGCAGGAACATGGTCTGCCCCACTGTCTTCATTGCCCATCCTTTGCCCTGACCACCAGTCCTATCCAGTCACGTTAGCATGAGCCCATGCTCTGTCTTGCTTTGCAGAATTGTTCTTCACTCTCATTTTAACAGATCAGTGTGCTCAGGTGGCCAAGAAGGCCAGCAGGATCCTGGCCTGGATCAGGAATACCGTGGTCAGCAGGAGAGGGGGAGTTATTGTGCTCTTGTACTTGGCCCTTGTGAGGCCTCATCTTGAGTACTGTGTTCAGTTCTGGGCCCCTCATTATAGGAAAGACATGGAGGTGCTGGAGCATGTCCAGAGCAGAGCTACCAAGCTCGTGAGGGGATTACAGAACAAGCTGGGCATGTTTATTTTGGAGACGAGGAGGCTGAGAGGGGACCTCATTGCCCTCTACAACTACCTGGAGGGAGGTTGTAGAGAAGCGGGTATTGGCCTCTTTTCCTTGGTGACTGATGACAGAACCAGGGGCAATGGTCTGAAGCTGAGGCAGGGGAGGTTTAGATCAGGTATTAGGAAGAATTTCTTTACAGAGAGTGGTGAGGCACTGGAACAGCCTTCCCAGGGAGGTGGCTGAGTCACGTTTCCCTATAGGTGTTCAAGAAGCATGCAGACGTGGTGCTTTGTGACAGGCTGTAGTGGCAGCATGGAGGGGGGTTAGTTTGTGTTTTTCCATCCATCAGGTATTTAGGGTTTTGTGGGTGTGGGTATGGTTGGACTCAGCGATCTGGTAGGTCCTTTCCAACCGTGATTATTCTGTGATTTCAGTAAGCAAAATCCTCTGGTGTAATCAGGAACAGAATGAGGAGATGGGGTTAGAGCCTGGCATCTACCAGCACAACTTTCCACGGTGCCATGGTGCCCAGTGGTGGAGGCCTGTGGATGTCCCACAGCAGCAGTGATGAGGGTCAGCATGGTGCAACCATCAAAGCTGTTTTATCATGTGTTTTCTGGGGTGGAGGTTACACCAACATGTTCCACTCACGCTTAGACTCTCTTGAAGGACTGGAGGAGAGGGCTTAGCTCAAGAGTTCCCAGCATGGGGGCATGGCAGAAAGGGATGAAAAGATGGGCTGACTGGGACATCCTCTGTGATTTGCAGGTTGAGTGGACCTTGGGAAGCCAGGGTGACATCCATGTCCTCCTGAACAATGAAACTATCCATTTTTCCTATTCCCAAGGTGAGCAGGATGTGCTGTTAAAAGTATCTGAGGGAGGAGGGATGCCCCCATCCCATGGGGCCTGGCTGGTTGTAGCCATTATAGGCTACATCACCTCCCACCCACAATCTGACTCTGTCACAGAGGGGGTGGGTGGGAAGTGCTGTCCACCCCACATTCAGGGACGGTGCTTTAGAGCCCAGCCTTGTGTAGTCTCTCCTCTGGTGTAATCCCTCTGGCAGATATGGGTGCTGAGGTGTACTACAGCCCTGGTGTCCTGTTGGTCAATGCCTCCTCTGTCACGGCCGTCTTTGATGGGGCCATTGCCATCAGCATCTCAGCCACCTCAGGGATCCTAAGCATGGTCTGCAGCCTGCCTGATGGGTTCCGCAACAGCACCACAGGTCTCCTGGGTAAGGACTTCTAGCACCACTGCAGAGCTGGGATGCAAAGAGCCTTCCCACCCCAAGGAAGGCTTAGAAAACACTGGGGCAATGTGCTTGGAAGACAGAGACCTCTGGGTCTGCCAGTATTAGAGAGGATGTCAACCCCTGCATGGGGTAATGCTTCACCAGGTGTATGGGACCACGACCCCACAGATGATTTCCAGATGCCAAATGGTACCAGTATCGCTGTCAACAGCAGTGAGGAGGAGATCTATAGCTACGGGATGACCTGTAAGTCTAGACTTGGGATCCACCTTGATGATCCCCACATTCCTGCTCCTTCTGGCCACGCTTTGACTGGAGGCATTCAGACACTTGTCAGAGCAGAAGTGATGCCTTTTAGTCTCCTTGCTGCTTCATGGAAATGAGCCCTAAAATACAGCAAAGCTTTGAACCCCAAAGCTGTACCCATGGCGTGCTCTCTTGCAGGGGCTGCTGGAGAGCACAGCCTATTCGCTCAGCCTCTGGATTCACCAGTAATGAACTTCACACCCACCTTCTTGTCTCGACTGCGGCAGGAGAATGAAAGCCAGTATCAGCTGGCAGCCACACAGTGCCACAACAACAGGGAGTGCATCTATGATTCACTGAGCACGGGGAACATGGCCCTGGGCCTGGCCACCCAGAGCCTTGTGGCTGACTTGCAGCAGCAGAAGACAGTACTCAGTAAGAGGAGACCCTCCCTCATGAGAAGGCTCTGCTTGGGTCACTGGGCAGTGTGCTGGGCTCTCTTGCTGGGCTCGCTTGCTCCACGTAATGCAGGAGAGGTCACCGAGGTCTCAGAGCTCAGAGCTGCATTGGCCAAATATCTAGTCTTCAGGCCTGGGAGGTGCCACCATGCTGTGCAGCACAAGGGCCCTGTTGATAGGCAGTCATAGCAGTATGTACCTAGGGTCCCATCCTCACCGGGAGGGACTCAGAGCCAAAACCATGAAGGAACAGCTAGCTGTGTGCTGGGCTGTTCTTTCCTCAGATGCCTTCCCGCCTGTCATCACCGGCGATGCTTCGCTTGTGGCCTTCAGGACAGAGAGGGTCAGGAGGCAGTACCATGCCAAGGGTGTGGGTGCACGCTTTGTCCCCTACCTCTCACCAGATCTCAGCATATCAGGTAAGGAAGGAGAGAGAGGGTAGCTGTGGCAGGATGTGGAACACCAGCTAAACCACCCCTTTCCTATACCACCCACTGTAACTCCCAAATTTCCCCCTGGCAGAGAACGGCACCCTCACATGGGAACCCCATGGGACGGCCCCACTCACCATCAGCTTGGAGGCTGTGGGATCCAACAACATCTCCACCCTCCTCCAGCTCCAGTTCACCCTTTGCAGCTGCAGCAGGAGCCAGGAGTGTGACTACAATAACACTGTCACCCTTGGAAGGTCTTCTCTGCAGGTAGTGTGCAAGACAGCTCCTCCACTGCCACACCGTGCATGTCTCTGTGCCGGACACAGTGTCTGTCTGCTCTGCCCTCCCATCATGTCATTGCTGTGTCCCCTAAGCCAGTGTCATATGTCCTCTTCCCAGCTGGCAGCCTGCAAGTGTGAGGATGGCTACTCGGGCCCCTTCTGCCAGCACCCTCCTAATCCCTGTGCCTGGGGCTGCTTCCCCGGTGTGAGCTGCGATCCACTCACAGGTTGTGGCCCCTGCCCGGCTGGCTTGACTGGTGATGGACTGCACTGCTCAGGTGACAAGGGCTTGTCATGGCCACTGGGAACGTGGAGTGCCTTGTGTGACGCCGGCCAAGGCATTGGTCCTGGTGCAATACCAAGCTGCCTCTGCAGATATCGACGAGTGTGTGCATGGAACAGTGTGCCCAGGCAATACCACCTGCACCAACACGGTGGGCAGCTACACCTGCTCCTGCAGCAAGGAAGGTGAGTCTGAGCATGGTCCTTAGACCTATCACCCCTGAGACCTCTGCGGAAAAGGGCTCCAACAGCCTCCTGGGCTGGCTGGAGAGGAAGGGGAGCTGGCAGAGCTCTCTATCCAAGCTGTCACTGTCCTTAGCTGGAGGGAGCAGAGTCTGGCTGGCCCTGGTGCTCCCAGGCTGCAGATCTCACTGATCTGCCACGAAGGGGAACTTCTCCTCTGTAATTTTTCTCTTAGAGAAAAAAGAAGCAGCATTCTTACCCCTTCAAAGTTCAAATGCAGATGCAGAGGTTGGAGGGGCTTGAATCAAATGTGCTGTGGTGGACGTGAGGCAATGGGTTTTGCACCTGTTCTGTTGCAGCAGGCTGGGATTTCACAAGGACAAAAGGCTACAGCTGGAAGGCGGTGCAGGGCTTTTCCTTGAGGATCAAAACTTATACAGATAGTCCCAGTGAATTTAAAAACCCCAAACCTAGAAGAAGGCTTCAATGCATTGAGAATCTACCCTGCAGCTAGGCTGGCGCCTGCACCTGACCTGGGCTCTCTGTCCCACAGGTGAAGGACTTGGCTGTGGCTCTGCCTGCATCTCTCGCTCCTGCCCTGAAGGCTACTGTAGCAACGGGGGTCACTGCCACCTGCATCCCTTCACCTGTGCCCCAACCTGCACCTGCCCCCCAGCTTTCACTGACCAGCGGTGCCTGGTGGCAGGGGGGGATTTTCAGCCACTGCCCAGTGCAGGTGGGTGCCTGTGCCCAGTGCGGGGGAACGCTAGTCCAGCTAGCCCCAGTCCTGGGGTGCCAGAGCCATCACTGTGGCTTTCCCCTGACAGATCTCCCCCGGAGAAGCGTCCAGCTGCAGGTCAGAACTCTGCAAAATGCCACTGCCGAGGATGTCAATGGCTCTGTACGTCACTGGAGGGGGTAGGCTTGAGAAGGGGGGGATGCACAAGCACACCAGGCAGCTAGGAGTACCCATATCTCCATGCAACCCCCCTCTGTGGGATTGCCAGGGATCCAGCAGACCAGCAGGGCTGGTGAGAAGGAGCACCAGCCACATGATGCTGGCCACAGCCATGCGCTGCATTTCCAGCGCACAAATGAAAGGCCAGAGAGCCCTTAGGGCTCTGCCACATTGCCCACATCCCCCTTCAGCCTCCCATGTGCTTGGCCAGCCTGTCCTCCCCTAAAGGGCTCCTTCTTTCCCCACCACAGGTCTCAGCCATTCTGGATTCCCTGCAGGTAAAGGCTTTCCAGAGCAACACCAACATCACCCAGATGTGAGTCAGCTGTGGAGGAGCCCTGTGTCAGCCCAGGGACCCAGCTGGGCAGAGCTGGGCCTGAGGGTTTGGGGCACGCAGTACATTTCCCCCCACCCCAGAGGCTGTTTTTCCAGCCCTCATGCTGATAAACACTTGGAGACACTATGCCCATGGCACATTCCGTCTCCTGCCTCTTCTGTTCTTTACTGCATCCCAGATGGAGAATCCAAGGCACGGTGAGGTTAGCCACGGTGTGTGCAGCAGTGGCTCTGTCAACAGCTCCGTCTTTTCCCTACAGGACAGACAGCAATGGCTTCACCTTCACAGTGGTGTCCGAGTTCACCTATGACAGCCGCAGCACCACAATCCGATTCCTGAATGAGGAGCTACTGGTGGCCATCACTGGTGCTTTCAATGGATGGCCAGAACGGCGAGAGGCAGGCACACACCTCCTCTTCCAGCGACTGTATCCTAACAACATCACTGACCTGGTGAAGCGTGAGTTGGTCCTGGCAGCAAGCTGGAACATCAGGAGTTACACCCCACCGTTCCCACTGTCCCCAGTCCTCACCACCCTCCATGCCCTGGGGTTTGGGTGATGCCTCCATAGGAGGTGGAAGGGTGGGGGTCCCCACCCCAGGCATGGATCCAGGAGCAGGTGGATCCAAGACCTGGAGAAGCATCAAAGGGTGATGCTGCTCTGGGGCCGAAGCTGTATCTTCCCTTCCCAGTGACACTGGCTGAGCTGAGGCGTTACTTCCCCTGCAGTCTCTACGGCTATAAGGGCTACCAGCTCCACTACGTGGACTCTTCTGGCTTTGTCTGCATCTCCCCTTGCAAGACAGGCTACTGTCAGCATGGTGGCTGGTGCCAGCACCTGCCTGAGGGGCCCATGTGCAGGTAGCAGCAGCACCAGGGGGATCAAAGCCATCTGTCATGGCCACTTCTCCCCAGGGCATCAACATTCCTCTCCCCATCCACAGCTGTCTCCCTTTCTCCATCTTCTCCCCTGCCGGTGCCCGGTGTGAGTGGCTGGCCATCAGCCTGGCTGCCTTCCTCGGCATCCTGTTGGGAGCCCTGGCCCTGCTCTGCCTCCTGATCACCATTGCCTGCCTGGCTGTGCACCTCTGCCGCCAGCACCACCAGCACACGAGGTGAGCCTTGGGCTGGGGCTGTGCAGAGGAGTGCTGAGGATGTACCAGGGAAGGCGGCTGGGTGTCAGGAATAAAAACTGTTGGCAAATCCATCTGGATCTGGAAGATCCACCACTGCCTGGCCCAGGGGAAGGTGTGTTGCGTGATCTAGTCTGTGGAAAAGGAGGCTCAGGAGAGACCGTGTTACTTTCTAAATCTAGGCGTGCTGTAGCGAGATGAGGGTCAGTCTCATCACCCAAAGAACAAGCAACAGGACAAGAGGAAATGGCCCCAAGTTGTACCCAGGGAGACTTAGCTTGGACACGAGGGAAAACTCTGGAAAGGTTGTCAAACCCTGGAACAGGCTGCCTAGTGCAGCGGCAGAGTCCCCATCCCTGCAGGGACCAAAGCCATGTAGGCAGGGTGCTTAAGGACATGATTTAGTGGTGGGCTGGGCAGTGTTCATGGTTGGAGTTGATGATCTTAAGGTTCTTTTCCAACCCAAGTGATTTTATGATTCATGTTTTAGCACCTTCCAGCCCCTTTCCCAGCCATCTGCTGCTCAGGGGTGTGCTAATATCAATAGGTCGATCAGCAGCTTCCCTTTTTCCCATGTCAGGGAGTATTTGCATTTCTTCCTCATCCCACCCAGTGCCTGGTTACAAATGAGCTTTCTATTTCATTTTAATTTGATTATCATTCAAATCATTTCCACTGCTAAAGACATTGGTCTGGAGTGAGATAAAGGTGGTTGCAGGACTGGACCTTGCTCTCCTACAGAGCAGGAAGTTGGCAGATGACTGATGAGGTACAAGGCTGACTTTCCTGGCTTTCGCAGCCCCATCTTGCCTCCACACAGTCACTGCTCCCCTCTGTCATCCTGCCAGGACCAGGCAGGGTCTCTCTCAGCCCCATGACATGTTTTCCACTATCTGTCCTACTCTCTCCAGGGCCACGGAGACATTCTGGAGGTCACGGCCCTTCTCCTGTGAGTACACCCCTGAAAATCCCCCACCCCAGCTCCACTTTGCCTCAGTCTTCTTCAGGCTCTGCTCATCTTCCTCACTCCAGCCCTGACAATGGCAGAAGAGCAGGCAGAGCCCATTCACTCCATGGGAAGACACTGGGAACCACAGCTCCAAGCCATTGACCCCTCAGTCCAGGTCTGCCCAGCGTTATTATCCTCACAGGAGGTTGGAGTAGGGGTCATGGGCTGGGGAGTGATGTCCTGGCCCCATACCTCAGAGATGCTCAGGAGCTGGGCCTTGACCCAGAGCATTAGGGATGCTTTGGCAGGTCTGTGCTGCTGTCTGAGCTCATCCCAAACAGCACAGCAGTACCAGCAGCACAATGTGGCCTATCCCTCCTTTACAGATAAGGATCCAGAGACCCTACATCAGGCCTCCGACCCAGCCTCCCCAGCAGCCCTAGCCTGGCACCAGTCCTGCCCTGGCACCTCTGGAGTTGTGAAGAAGCCAGCCTGGCCACCGCTGCCAGCTTCACTTCTGCCAGCTCACTGCTGCCTGCTCTGGGGGTCTCTGTTGATGGCACCCATGTGGGCACAGGGGAGAGGCTTCCTTTGGAGGGGGGTCTGGGCTTTGTGGGGTGATGGGTTTTTGGACTGAAAAATCTGGCCTTACTTTGGACAGACGAAGTGCATTCACCTTCTGCAGAGGACCTGCAGAGGCAACTGGGATAGTCTGCACAAGGGTATTTCCCAGCGCAGTGTAACTGCAACCAGCAGAGCCACTGGCAGCAGGCTTGGGTGAGGCAATGCAGCAATTAAAACCCATTAGAGACAAAATATAATGAATAAAAAATCAGAGCATGCTGCTGAATGAGTGTCCTGCGCTCCATGGTCCCCGTATGCCTTCTCTGCTTCCCTGTCACCAAGCTTTCCACTCCCTTTCTGCTGG
Organism: Upupa epops; assembly: GCA_013397515.1. NCBI lineage: Eukaryota > Metazoa > Chordata > Aves > Bucerotiformes > Upupidae > Upupa > Upupa epops. The sequence goes on along the minus strand of VZRI01011220.1, from coordinate 209,011 downwards.
TCCCATCCACAAGGCCAAAGAGAAAGATGCCTGTAGTGCTTTGGTGTTGCTCCATCACCTCATTTCGCCTGCAAAACTCCAGATCTTAGAGAGTACAAGTTGGACTGTGGGCTCCACAAACACCCCGCAGAACTTCACCCCTGTTGAGAGGAGATGCTGTGCCCAAGGAGGATGTGTCTGATCCTGTCAGCCCCCAGTCCCAGCCTCGCTGCCCCAGAGCCTGGCTCAGACGCAGTCCATGCCTTCATATCCCCAGCACTAGCTTGGAGGGCAGCAAAATCCCGCAGAGTCACTGCCCCAGCCTACCCCACCACCATGTCCCACCTCGGTTCAACAGAGGATGTGCAGCTGCAGGACCAGTGATGCTCAGACCCCCGTGGAGGCTTTATTGAACAATCAAGCTTTGACAAAGATTTCCTTTTTCAAAGAAGGCAGTGATCTCTTAGGCACAAACAAATTCTCTCTCTCATGGCATGTCTGATGACGGGTTGAATTTTGCCCTCACACACCCAGCAGAGGCATCAAGCAGACTCTGGCTTGATCCACAGAAACACCCCTTCTCTGGGCACAGGACTGGGGAATCGCCTCGGGAGGGATGGCTGGGGAACAGCGATGGGGGACAAGCCAAGACAGGCTCACAGCTTGAGCCTGGGGCTCCGTGGCAAGCAGGGGCTTGGTGCAGCTGACCCACGCACACCGAAAAATCCCATACCCTGGGGGCCAGGAAGCCAAGCTCACCCTGCAGCTTGGGAGGCACGGTGGGATGCAGGGAGGCCAGGGGGTGGTGGGAACACCTGCTCCTCTCCCCACCAGCTGGGAGGTGACCAAGCGCACCTGCTCCGCTGCAGGTGGGGAAGGGTGACCAAAGCAACTGGCTCCTTGGGACAGGTCTGGGTTAGAGATGTGAACTTGTGCCACTGGAGGCAACTACAGGCATGGGCTGCCTGAGCTGCCCTGCATGGTGGGCAGGGTGATGGGTGCTAGAGGGGCAGAAGGGATGAGCATGAATAAAGGATTTTGAAGATCAGCCAGGGCCCAGACCATGCTGCAGCTGTGCAGTCCTCCAGCTACTTGTCATCTCCATCTGCAAATAAGAAGAAATCAGAATTGCCCCACCAACCCCTTCCGGGGGTGCCCAGTGTGGGCTGGAAGCCCCCGGGGAGTTTCCATACAGGGAGATGTGGACAGAGGGAAGTAACTGGTGGAAAGGAGACTCCTGATGCTGCTCACCTCTCTGCTCCTCCGAGTTGCTCTCTACCTCCTCTGAGGAACCTGCTGGGGTTTGCCAGAAAGCCTCACATCAGCTTACACTGATAACCCTGTTAGCCGCGGCATTTCTGCCCTTCTAGGTGTTGTCACCCCTAGACCCCAGGTGGTTATGTGCTGAAGGAGTTGTCCCCTGCAACCCCACACAGCCCAGGGCACAACCTGCACATGGGAACTCCAAAATCCATGCCTCATCTTCCCTGGGCTCCTGCTGCCTTGATCAGCTGAGATGTCCTGGCGACCCAGACTGCATCACCCCAGCACATACAGACTGCACACCCACCTGCCTCAGGTGACTGGTATCCATCACAGCCAATCTTCGGCCTCTTCTCACTGTAGCGGGCGCAAAGGCGAGCACTGCCCGCTTGGTTACAGCACCAATCATACAACTTCAGCTCCTGGTCTGCAGGCAAAATGGAGAGTTAGGTGCTGAAGGGGTAGAGGAGAGGGAGATGGGCAAGCTCTGGGCAGGTCCACACTCCCTTTAAGGGCACAGCAGGAAACAGGCTGGCACTGCGATGAAAATGATTCATCAGCTACTGTGGTGCCAGCCTCAGCTGGGCGATGCCAGGTCTGTTAGTGCTTACCGCGGTAAGGGGATGCCTGCCTGGAAGACCTCCAGTACCTCTCCTGCCGCCCCTCGATGAGCTGGTTCCGGCTGTCGTACAGGCAGCGGACGCTGGCTCCGTGCTGGTTGGGGGAGGCTGAGTACAGCATGGAGACGCGGGCAGCCCACCAGCCTGCAGTGGGACCACAGTGAGCCTGGGCACGAAGGTCAGCGGCCTCCACACCAACCTCAGGGCAGGTGGCAGGGCTGGGCTGCCTCCCTGTTATCCCTCACCCCCACTGCATTGCCCGTGATGCTAGAGGGGTTTGAGGGGGCTGACAGAGGTCACCCAAATGGCCCCTCAGGGTGAGGCCCCAGTGCTGGGCAGTCTATCCTCACAGTCTTCATGCAGCTTAGACCAGGTTTGGCCAGTCTGACAAGACAGGGATAGATCAGCCTTTGCTCCTCATTTTCCCTGTCTCTGCAGGGAATGACAGTCCCTCCCAGTTCTCCTTGGGGTAGTTTGGCCACCTGGCCAGAAGGGACTCCTGCCAAGCTTTGGCAGATGTGGGAAGGGCCAACTCAGGGACCAGAAGGGTGGGGAAGCTATGAGTCCACTTGCCTCCTCGGCTGCTCTTGAAGCGAGGGTCCTGCTGCCCTTGTTGCAGGGAGCAGGGGCAGGTGGGCAGCCCATGGCTCCATGCTCGTGGCTCTTGCTGCCTCCCGGTCCATGCCAGGCACTTCAGCCGGTAGTTGGCACCCACACGGCTCTCCAGCTTATAAATCCAGAACCCACGGAGGTCTGAGAGGGTAAAGGAACACCGAGCTGTCACCTCCAGCCAGGGAATCACAGGGGCAGTTTCAGCTCCAGGTAAGAGCCAAGTGATGCTGATGCTAGGCTCTGAGCCCCCACTGACCCCCAGCCATGGGACCCCATGCCTAACAGGCACCCAGCAGCAGGGTAATAGGGAGAGAGGCCCTTGCCAAAGAAGGACACTGCATCCTCCTGGTGTAGTTGACACCCAGGGGAAGCATTTTATAACATTAGGAGAAAGCCTGGGCTCAGGGAATTCAGTGAGAACCATCCCACAGGCTGGATTCCATTCTCTGATAACACCCCTCTCCCCATACAGCTCTTCCCTGACACCCCAGGGGTCTCTGTGGTCCCACCTGTCTGTGCAGCTCTACCTGTGTTGTAGCCCCTGAATTGGTCAGGGCGATATTTAGTGGCTGGAGGTCCCTTCATCAGGTCATCATTACGGTAGAAGCCATCCCCGCTGTGTGCAGAGGAAAGGGAAAAATCAAGGGTTGCTCGTGCTGGGTGGGAGTGTCCCAGCTCCAGCCCTTCAACTGCCCTGATCCTGAGGCAGCAGGACCCCACAGCACCCAAACTGCAGTACAAGAGGGCAAAGGCACCACTTCCACCAGTCCACTGCCTCCTCTTTAAGGGCTACAGTTAGTTGTGAGTGCTGCAAACACTACTACAGCATCCTGGGCTAAACCTGTGGGCATCTTAAGGACAACACTAGCAGCTTCAGTGTTACCAGCATCTCGCAGGGCAATATGGAGCAGAAATCCAAGAGCAGTGGTGTGCAGGCAAGCCCACACTCTTGTGCCGCCCGCGCTTCCCGTCCCAGCCACCTTCTCCTTGCCCAGCTGCAGTAAGGAACTAATGAGCAAACCCTGGAGACGTGCAGGAGATGTAATGTGAGAGGCAGGAAGCAACTGCTCTAGCCAAGCAGCGGAAATCCCTTCCCTCAACTAGTGCAAAGTTCAGCAAACATCCCCTATTTTCTACTTTTTCTACCCAAACAACCAGGATGCTGCAGGCCCAGGACTCCAGAGGGATGTGTGGCTCTCACAGCCACTACAGGCTGTAACAGCAGTGTGCTGCAGCATGATCCAGCCGCTAACGGGGTGTGAGACCCTCATAATCTAGGCTACTTGGGTATGAAGACCTCCACCCGGGCTACCCTCACCCTTGCAGAGCACTTTGTGGGGACATGTGGGGAAGGATTAAACCATTTGTGTGGGGGTGTGGGATGCAGCCCCATACTAGGAGAGGGCTGGGTGCTGAGCCAACTGTACCTGGTGTAGCCGATGAGTACGTTGGTGGCAGGGAGCTTGGTGTAATCCCATTGCATGCCTCCCTCCTGGAACAGCATCAGGATGTAGGACCTGAAGCCATCGGTGGTGAGGACAGCTTGGTATGTGACTGTCTGGGGAGACGAGTTGCAGACGGGTAAGAAACGAGGAAGGTGGTTTGGTTGAAATTTGGGGGTGAAGGTCAGCACTCACTGGGGGTTAGCAGGGCTGAGACACTGATGCACAGGGCAAAGGCAGCTCGGGCTGGTAGGCATTTTGCATGGAAAATGTGGTAGTTTTCTTTGATGCTGTTCCATGCAAAGCCTCAAATTTACCCAATTATCTGCTCCTGAAGAACGGTCTTTCTGGTGCACAATAACCTCCCACCACATTAGAGAACAAGTCTGCAGTGCAGGGAGAGTTCAGCTAAAGTTGCCTCCCCCGAAAAACCCGAAAACCACAAAAACACGGGCAGAGCCTAATTCTTTTTGGCAAGATCATCCCAGAGTGACCTTTTCCACAGAACTGATTCTTATTTTCTGACCCAGTTAACTGCTGTGATTGCCCGTGAGTTTTTCCTCAAGCCCTTGAGCTCCATTAGCCCCTTACCCTCCGGGTGTCAGTCCATGCTGCATAGGCAGGTGCTTTCTCCCAGGTGATCTTCAGGGTCCAGGCTGCAGAGTAGGAGGATCTCAGGTACCTCCGAACCTTTGCTTCCACATCGCGGACAAATGGAGGCTTGGCTGTGTTAAGGGTGAGATACTCCTGTGGGTTGGGGACAAGCATATCTGAGTTGGCTCTCAGAAGGACAGAGAGGTCTATTTTGGGGTCATGCTGGGTTCACTGTCACTAGGAGTCTGTATGAGAGTTGGACAGCTCTTAGATTTGGTCTTTTCCTCTTAGAAAAGGAAACCACCACCCATGGGCTCCATCCTTGACAGATTTCGAGGGGCACCCGCGGAATAGGTGTTTCACTGCAGCCATGTACCTGGGTTGCTTCACTGACCTGGTAATAGGTGGTACCAATGCCTCTGGAGAAGTCAGCGTTGTCCCAAAACACAGCAATCATGGGAACTTCTTCGTGGCCATTGAAGCCTCTGGGAGGAGGGTTGGGGTAAGTGAAGATGCTGTTGTCTGAGGATGGGAAAATGATTTGGCCATTGTCTGTAAACTGAGCAGAGGCATTCCTCCATCAGGTGAGGTCAGGACCATCAGGACTCCCTGACAGGGTGGCACCCTGCCATCTCCAACCTCAAGTATCGCCCACAGAAGGCCACCACCCATCACTGTGGGTAAGGCCACAGACTGACTTCCTGCTGCAAGCAGACCCTGGCATCATATCAATCGATTTGCCTCTGCACAGGTCCCATCCCAGGCAGCTGGTTCCTGGCACCTCCCCAGGTTCTTTTGGGGGACAAACCATTTGCCCAACAGCAACTCAAGCCAAAGGGAACTCACGTAGAGAGAGTCACGTAGGGTTTTCCCAAAGGGGAATCCAGTCTCGGGCTTGAAAAGCGGAGAATTAAAATCCACCCTCCTTTCCACATACTCTCTATCTTTGTCCCTTGCTCCATATGCATAGAGGGGCACCGCTGCACCTGCAAAACAAAAACCACCCCGAAACACACTTAGAGAAGAGTCTACGCCAGAAACTCAAAGAGCTGAAATGAGTTTGCTTCCCAAGGGACACAGCCTGGGCAGCAAGATGATAGAAGGACTCTGCTACTACTGTCACTAGCCTCCTGGGACACCGTGCACATCCCCTTCCACTGCAGGAGCTATCGGCCACCTTTTGCTGCTTACACACGCACACAGAGCTGCCCTAAACACTCTGTCATGGCCTTTGTAGTTACTGTGCCCTCCTGCTCCAGCCCTGCTGGGGCACCACATTTGAAGAACTACCACTAGCAATGGAAGAGCATTGTATAGGACTGTAGCAGGGGATGAAACACCCACAGCTGGCTCTAGAGACGTTGATAGCCTCTAGCTCCCTGTTTTTGTCTGTTAAATAAAACAAAGCATTTGCAGGGGATGAGTTTTCCAGCTGCCTTCCATAGCTGAAGGCAGGCTCAGCCTGCCAAAATTTCAAGCTCATGTGCAGGAGCTCCTCACACTGCATCCCAAGGGGCTCTGGCACCACAAAGCCCCCCTTGGTCTCTGGTCATCAAATGCTGACATGCTACTCCCACCCAGGCTGCCCTATGACACCACATACCTGTGGGGCCAAGCAGTGGGGTCGGGGTGGCCACTGGCCCTCCTGGCATTGCTGGAAACACGGGGGATGATGCATGGGAGGTGACACTGGCTGCTCCTAGCCTGTCGAGCAACTCCCTGTCTCTGAGGAGCGGGGCTGGTGGGGCCAGGCTGGTGGTGGCAGGAATGCAGGACGTGGATGGGTGTATGGTGATCAGGGACCCACCCTGGGCTCCCCCCTGGCCTGGGAAGGCTGCGAGATGGCTTGACCCACCAGCAGCAGTAGCTTCATTTGCCAGGCTGGTGATTGTCTCCTGTCCCAAGAATGGTTGCAGGGCAGCAGATGATGAGCTACCAGCAGGTGCTGGCCCCATGGTCTCTGATCTGGAGCTTCCAGGAGTGATCCTGGCTGAAGGAAGGCTAGAGAGCCCTGGGGTTCTCCCAAGAGGAGAGAAAGCCTGGGTCCCCTCACCTCCCCAAGCTCCAGTGGGACTAGGTAGTAGTGCTGATTCCCCGGGCACCAGGCTGCTAGTATCTCCAGAGGGGTTTCCTGGTTGGTGGGGAGGCAGGAGTGGGGCAGCCCCTCTGGACATGACAGCTCCCAGCTGACCAGTTCCCCCTGCAGAGGACCCTAGTATTGACTCACTTGCCGAGAGCAGCGTAGAGAGCCCAGGACTGGCCGGCACCTCTTCTGCAACATTTTCTCTCTCTGGAGCAGAGGACTGCACTGGGGCAGCTTTGGGAGGTGCAGGAGCATGGGGGAATGCTTCGCCCAAAGGTGCTGGCATCCCTGAGGCCACTTCATCTTCGAGAGACCATGTCTGAGCTGCTCCAGCATCTTCTGCCAGCTGGCCCTGTGCCCCTGGCACCAGGGGTCTGCTTCCACTCTGAGTGCCTGAGGCAGAAGGAGCGTCCCCACTGGATGCCAGCTCAGAGCTCAGCCCTCGCCCAGGAACAAGCAGAGAAGCAACTGGTGAAGAGTCCAGTTTGTTGGAGATACCACTGCCAGCTGAAGGCACTGGGAGTAGGGGCTGCATTGCTTCAGAGGAGGGAAGGACAGGTGGAGCCAGCACTCCTGATGTAATCTGTCTGATGGATGCTGCATCCTCTCCCAGACTGGCACCAGAGGAAGGTCCCTCATTCACCGAGGCTCCTCCAGGCAATTCCAAATTCTCCTGTCTCAGTTTTGCCTCTGAAATGCCAAGATCAGCACCACTCTGGATGCCAGGGGCAGACACGGGCTGTTCCTTAGGGCCAGTAGCCTGCAAGCCTGTGCTCAAGCCACTGCTGACTCCACCAGCTCCAGGAAGGTTTGCTCCATTAACAGGCTTGCCAGCCACCCCAGGTGATGAAGAGCCCTTGGTAGACAGGAAAGAAGGCACAGTCTGGAGGACAGATCCTGCTTCTCCATCAGAGGTTCCTGAATCAGCTGGTCCCTGACTAGCAGGGGTCTGGGATTGCCCTGGGGAGCCTACATCACCAGCCTCTTTATCTGCCCCTTCTGCATTAGAATGGAGCCCAAACCCAGAACCCATGGAAGGCTGCAGAGCTCCAGGAGCACCACTCACTCCTCCCAGGGCACTTGGACTATCTGGATCTGAAATAGAGGATGCTGCCTCCCCTCCACTGGGAGAGACAGAACCAGACAAGGAACCTGCACCAGGCAGTTGATCCACACCAGCTGCTGTCCCACTGCCTGTAGCAGCGCTCAGAGATGGCTCAAACGCGGTCCCACTGCCTGTTCCTCCCAGCACCTGCTCTGCTGTGCCGGCATCGTGTGCTTCCACTGCTGGCAGCCCCAGGTTTGTGCCAAGCTGGTCCCCAAGGCCAGGTGATGGGGGTCCTGCTGGTCCATAGCCTGCAGAGCCGGAGCCATCCCATGCTGAAGTCAAGCCAGTGCCTGGTACGTTGGCTCCGGGGAGACCTGCTCCCGGGGGAGAGACGGACGATGTCCCCCATGGCTGTGATCCCCCAAGGGATGGAGATGCGGGTGCTCCCTGGGCAGCAGCAAGGTCAGGACTCGCTGGTGTCTCTGCCCCAGACACAGAACTGGCTGCAGCTCCCGGCTGGGGATAAACAGCTCCAGGAGCACTGGCAGATTCACTGGGCAGAATCCCTGGTCGTTCAGCTCCTGAGAGACTGGGCTCCTGCTCAGCACCGCTGGGTGTTGCAAGACCAGGCAGGGACACTTGTCCCAGTGCTGGTGCTGCTCCTGTTCCATCCTCGGGGACTGATGAAGGGGACAGTTCAGCATTTGCCAAAGCCCCAGTGTCTGCAGCTGGCAGCTCTCCGGTGTTGGTGGGATCCTGCTGAATACTGAAGGCTGAAGGACTTATCTCTGTGTAAGGACTTTCCGGGATTCCTGCCTGTGCTGCAGCTCCTGTGCCCTCAGCCCCTGGCACCGTAGTGAGCTCTGAGCCAGTTTCACTGTCTGGAGAGGCTGGGGCAAGGCTATCAGGGCCAGGGATGGCAGCGGGGGAGGCTCCTGTTTTAGTACTTTCTGAAATGGAGGATGCTGCCTCCCCTCCACTGGGAGAGACAGAACCAGACAAGGAACCTGCATCAGGCAGTTGATCCACACCAGCTGCTGTCCCGCTGCCTGTAGCAGCGCCCAGAGATGGCTCAAACGTGGTCCCACTGCCTGTTCCTCCCAGCACCTGCTCTGCTGTCCCAGCATCATGTTCTTCCACTGCTGGCAGCCCCAGGTTTGTGCCAAGCTGGTCCCCAAGGCCAGGTGATGGGGGTCCTGCTGGTCCATAGCCTGCAGAGCTGGAGCCATCCCATGCTGAAGTCAAGCCAGTGCCTGGTACGTTGGCTCCGGGGAGACCTGCTCCCAGGGGAGAGACAGACGATGTCCCCCATGGCTGTGATCCCCCAAGGGATGGAGATGCGGGTGCTCCCTGGGCAGCAGCAAGGTCAGGACTCGCTGGTGTCTCTGCCCCAGACACAGAACTGGCTGCAGCTCCCGGCTGGGGATAAGCAGCTCCAGGAGCACTGGCAGATTCACTGGGCAGAATCCCTGGTTGTTCAGCTCCTGAGAGACTGGGCTCCTGCTGCTGGATACCTTCTGCTCCGCTGGGTGTTGCAAGACCAGGCGGCAACACTTGTCCCAGTGCTGGTGCTGCTCCTGTTCCATCCTCAGGGACTGATGAAGGGGACAGTTCAGCATTTGCCAAAGCCCCAGTGTCTGCAGCTGGCAGCTCTCCGGTGTTGGTGGGATCCTGCTGAATACTGAAGGCTGAAGGGATTATCTCACTCTGGGTATCTGCATTGGGACTGGCATCCCCTGTCTCTGCCATATCCTCTGCACCTTCAATCCCCTGACCCTGGACCCCAGCATTGGGCTCTGCCAGTCCATCAGGTGCAAAAGATGCTGGACTGGAGGCACCTGACGCTGAATTCAAGCCAATGCCAAGTCCATCTGCTCCGTGGAGAGCACCACTTGCCCATGGCTGTGAACCCCCATGAGATGGAGACACAGGAGCTCCTGGGGCAGCACTGAGATCAGAGTTTGCTGGTGTCGCTGCTCCATCATCAGCTGCAGGGAAGGTGCTTGCTCCAGCCCCCAGGTGTGTGTTAGCAGCCCCAGGAGAACTGGGGATGTCTGTGGGGAACAGCAGTGGTTGCTCTTCTCCAGTGGATGTCTGCCATGGGGCAGGCTGAAGCGATGGTTTGGTCAGACTCATAGCCCCTGCATCCTCTGTGGGCAGCACAGTGGCCAAGACTGAAGCATCAGTGTCACCCTGTGCATCAGTGGGGACCCTTGGGCCCAGCAGTGAAGTGGCCATGTCTTCTGTCACCTCATCCACCACAGGTACCTCACTGGCTTCAGGTGACAGGACTGAACCAGGAGCCTCCAGTGATGATCCAAGAGCGCCCTGCTCATCCCCACCTCTGCCACTGGCTGGTGCCAGCGAAGTGTCTGGGTTTGGCACTGCCTGGCTGGGGAAGAGGAAGGACTCCCCTTGGCTTCCCACTGTTCCAGACAGAGCTGGGCTCTCTGGAGGCTGGTGGGATGAGCTGGCTGTGCTGAATTCACTGTTCACTGCATCTTCTGTGTCTGCAGGGGCTGAAGCCAAGGGACTTTCCTCAACAGCTGGGGCTGTTTCTTCTGCTGGTTCAGGGGTGATACCCACAGCCTCATCCACTGCCCCTTCCTGCTGGGCTGTAAGCAGCTCCCCGTCCCCAGGGCTGGAGTTTGAGGAGTTAGCACTGGCTTCGCTTTGGACATCCACAGACTGGGTTACACCTTCCTTGGTGGCTCCTGTGTCAGTGGTCAGCTCCTGGCTGGGCAGTGCAGTGGCACTGGCACCTGCAGGGATGCCAGCAGTTGGCTGTGCCTCCCAGGCTGGTGGAGGAGCAGTGGCAAGGGACACAGTGCCAGCAGTGGGGTCTATGTCTTCTGCTCCTTCTCTGGCCACAGTCTGGGGGATATCTTTCTGCACATCTGCAAAGAGAGGGGTGGTCCCCAGGGGACTATTGGGAGTGGCTAAAGTTATGTCTAGCTCTGCTTCTGGGGTGACAGCAGGGTGCTGTGCAGAGATGCTGGCAGCAGTTGTGGCTGCAGCTGGAGCAGCTGAATCCCTCTCACTATCCTGAGAAGCATTAAGATGATTGGTCACGTTTCTCAGAGCCGGTACTGTGGGGCCATATCCGCTTGTTGATGACAGCAGAACATCTGCCTCAGTCCCAGGAAGCAAGGATGGAGTCAGCAGGCCCCCTGCAAGGGTGGTTTCAGCTCTCCCACCATCGACTGCTGCCGTGGTTGTCTCCACAGTGCCCATCAGCAGTGCACCAGGCCCCTCGCTCCCCGCTGTGATGGGAGAAGATGTCCCTGCAGCAGACGTCCCCTCGGCAGTGACAGGGATGGCAGCAGCAGTCCCGAGCCCTGCAGAAAATCACGAAGTGGAGTGTTACACCTCAGCTGCTCTTCTCCTCCAACTGAGCACCAGGAAACTCCTGCTCCTTCTTAAAACCTGTTGTCTCATCCCACGATCTTACAAAGGTCTGATTTACTAATCGAGGGGTGCAGCCTGAGCTGCCTTAAGCACAGCACTACCCATTAGCTTCTGCTTCCCAGCATCAGCAGCCACCAGCAGAGAGAGAACACCTCTCATTCTAGAGCAGGCAGCCTGTTCAAACCCCACAGCTATGTCTGGAGCTCCACTGCCTGAGGACAGCTCTCAGCCCTCTTTGCCTGGCTGTGGTGACTGCCCTGAGCGCAGTCACTTCTGCAGAGCTTGGGGGTTCTTGTGTTTTTGTCACCTTTCTGGTGTCTGAGAGACTTGTAAGCATCCTGTCAAAGCCCTGCAGCAGCCAGGACAGCCAGGGCTTAGTGAAACATTCCCTAACTGCAAGTGGCTTCGCAGACACAGTGGTCAAAGCAGGCTCATTGAACTCCCAGGGTGGGAGCCTGCTTGCTCGTGCCCTCATCCTTCTTGTCCCCAGCTGGGTGAAGTAGCAAAGGGATTCCTGAATATTCACAGGGTCCCAGGACAAAGCCCTGCTTACAGCCCTCCTCCTGCCTCCAAAATCCTGCCCGACATCCAGAAACTTCGCTGAAAGGAGAAAGAGGCACCACCCCACATCCCAGACGTCTCTCCCAGCACCCACTGGCACCTATGGGTGACATCTCACCCAGTCTTAATTTTAGGACAGAGATGCGGGCTCTGAGGAGACCAAACTGCCGCCGTTGGCTCCAGGAGGAGCCAGGCAGATCTGCTGACACTTGGCTTTAGACAGCTGCAATTAGGGGAGGCTAAGGGCACCTCGAGGGTGAGACCCAGTAGGGTTTCGCTGCAGCCCAACAGCCTGAGCCTGTTCTCCAGCCCAGTGCTCTGGTTCATCAGGTTTCTCCTGCCAGGCAGCCAAAGCCCCCTGCAGAAGAAGTGCCTCCAACCTCACCTCCAGCTCAGCTCATTAGCTTGCAGATAGCCTGTGCTGGAGTCATTAATGAATACCCGTCTCCTGTGCCAGAGCAGTCCTCGAGAGGTGTCAGTCCTCCTCCAGCCCCTGTTCCCCCTCCTGGCAGGCTCCTTCTTTGTCATCTCCGCCAGCTGAATAAGCTCTTTGCACAGACCCCTCTCAGACAGAGAAGCTCAGCCACTTCCCACCTCTGGGAAAACTAAGTACACCAGTCACATCCTCCCAGGTCAGTTTGGCACAACATCCCAGTCAGTCCGCGCTTCATCCTGATTCCTCCACACAGAGGAGGAAACGCTATCTGCCCCACACCACCCAGTCATGGGAAAGCAAGAGGGGCACCAGGCTGGAGCACCAGTGTTGGCTCTTCCCTGGGACATGGGAGGAATAGAAGCATCCCTGGAGCCCTGCTCTGCTGGCTACTTTCCACCGGCTCCCTTGCTGGAGGGGTCCGTGGCTTCAACAGGCTTCAGGGCTGGGCTCTCTCCCACTTGTCCACACCTGCAACCAGCCCCTCGGGGCAACATCTGACCCATAAAACACTTTCCCAGCTCTTTGGCTGCAGCGTATTGCAAGGACTGGTCATAATAGGAGTTTCCAGTACAGCTAGGAGGGGGGGAAAGCATCTCACAGTAACACTTGGGCTCGGGTAGCCCATGTGTTAGCAGAAAAATATAGGACATACCGTGCAGGATCCATATGCAGCATCCCATGAAAGTGGAAAATGTCCATCCTCTGGTCCTCATGCCTCGGGTCTCCACGCAGTCACGAGTGCTGGGCAGCTAGGAGGAAGCAGGAGCAGCAAGGAGCAGGTCTGTCTGTCCCTCCCTGCCCGCCTCTCCCAAAGAGTTGGGAGTCCCACAGGTGTAATCATGCTGCTGCTCCCTCCTATTTATAGGATGGCAGCAGGCAGGTTGCAAGCACCGTCCCCTCCCGCCCCCGGTGTTTTCCCTCCGGTGTCCCTGTCACCTTTCCCTTCCTGCTGAGCCCTCCCATTCCCAAGGGCTGGATGTCCATTTCAGCTGGAACGTGGGTTGGGGTCACCCAAAGGCCACTTTGCAGGGACCCAGTCCCCCATGGGCCTCATGTGCAGCTCCCCAGGTCACCAGTGCCAGCTGATGAGGCTGAGCAATGAGAGTGAAATGTGGCACTGGCAACACCAGCGTGGCAGTCACCCTTGAGATCCAACAGTTTGGGGGGCCACAGAGCAGCAGGTAGTGGTGATAGGACAACACCAGCTGGTGCCATCATGCCTGTGGGGACACCATGGGCACTAAAATCAGCAGCTGAGCTGTGCCTCAGCCTGGAGCAAGGCAGGACACAAATCCTCACTTGGCTCAAGGCTTCTCTAGGGGCAGGTTATACAGTAGGGAGAGGTATGGCTGGGGGCAGGCCCTGGGGTGTCAGCCAAGCTCCCCAGTGTTCAGGGAGTGCAATTGAGACTACTAGGAATACTCATCCAGAGCCCCAGCAAGCCCCATCGTACTCCAGTGAGATTTTAAACCTGCACCTCAGTGTGGGCACAGCAGTGCCTCAGAGGGTGAATGTACATGGGAAGGTCCTATGTGAGGTGGGACCAGCATCCCCAGAGCAGCATCCCCAGACCCCCTTCCCTGCTACTGGGATTTGCTGGGTCGCTTCACCCCTATCTCCCCTTCCCCTCTTGCCCCCTCTCTTGAAAATTGCTGCCAGCTCCCTCATGAACATCATTATGCAAACTCCCACCAGTACATGGTTTTGTAATCAATTAAATGCTTCTGAAGCAGAAATGCCCCCCGGCGACTCCTGCAAAGTGTTATTAGGGGTGTTAGGCAGTACACGGTGTCCAGCTGGAGCCAGCCTCTGTCCGGTAGGCTGTGGGGGCAGCACACACTGAGCGACACCCCAGTCTACCAGCAGCACTGACAGGGGAAATGCCAGGAGAGCCAAGTCACGGCCGACTAAACTTCATTCCCTGAACCCACGCATTGCCCCTGGCAGCAGGAACAGGGCACAGGCAGTAAATCAGGGGCGAGGACGCTCATCTGGAACGGACGAATACCTGCCCACCAGAAATGCCAGCACGGGGGCAAAGCCAGGGGTAGGACACTCTACTGGTTCCATTCTACCAGCACTGTGGATCACAGAGTGATGGCCCATCCAGTGACCACCCGAGCAGCCACTGCACCTGGGCCAGTGGAGGATTAGAGGGATGCAAACCCGCTGTGGGAGAATTGCTCTGCCTGTGCTGACAGTGCTGTATTGCTCTGGAAATCCACCCCAACAGGAATATGTGCTGACTCTGGGGAGAGCTGCTCCAGTTGGTGTTTGAGGTGCAAATCATGAAGGGAACCACAGGGACTGTTGCAAACATGCTGCTCAGCACAGGGGAACATAGCTGAAATGAGGTGCTTGCAGCCCACCTCACCCTCAGCCCACCTGGAAGCTCCTGCTCGTGGTGTGCCAGGGCCAGCACTGTCTGGAGACACTCATGCTGTACCTCCTGCCTGTGCTGTTCCTAAAGCCCTGTCTACTTGTTGCTCCTTCAGCTCATCCCTCTGCTCTGGCACTGGCAAACCGTCCAAGGAAAGCCTGCAACCAACATGGATCATCCCTCGTCTTGGCAATGGTGCTCTCTTCCCACCTTGAGAACAGACCTTTCATTGATCCTTCTGCTACACCTGAAGCCAAGGTCTCAGCAAGCCATGGGCTCTTGCACTGAGAACTGTCATCCGCAGATACAGAGGATCAAAGCATTGCAGTGGAGCCCCTCAGGAGCCCAGAGCTGGGGCAATGGCCTGAATCCCAGCCCCAGAAGCGCTGCACCATGCAGGACAACAACGCCTGGGCCAGCATGACGCCTTATCAATCTTCCTGGAATTAATGGGCATCTCCTACCAGCACTGCTTTGGCCTCCTGGCAAGGGCATTTAGAGAAGGCTCAGGGGTGGTTGTGGAAACTGGGTTATCCATCAACTTCATGGGTTCTGGGTGACTTGGCAAGCTGTGCGTGTTGCCATATCCACCCACTGGACGGTGGGGATCAGACTACAGCAACCAGTGGGTGGTGCAGGGGAGGGGGATAGTGGAAGGGACACCTGAGTTACAAGGACTCGAGACACATACCCGGTGATGCTGCTGAGCCCTCTGAAGGCGACAGCCCTGCTGGGCACAGGATCTACTTCTTTGGACAATGCTAATAGATGTGAGTGGGTCACAGCTAAGAGACTGACAAATGATTTATGGGCTGAGAAAGCACTGAGACCTGAATCCAGCTTCCTGAGGCCTCTCTGGTTGGGGGTCCATGGAGGGAGAGCAGACCTGAAGTGATGCTGGTGACCAATATTGCCAAGGATGGCAGCATGAAGAGCTTGGGCAGTGCCAGGAGCTTGTCAGAGCTCCATGTATTCAGTGCCCTGGCAGTGCCCACTGTCCCCGTGGGAGCCATGACCCCACACTGCCGCTCTTCTTCCTCCCAGCCTAAGGGTGCAGAGGAGCTCAGTAGGACTGAAGCATCTCCTCCCCAACCCACCCCCCAAACATGGTGGAAGGCAGCTGTGCCAGCAAGGGGACAGCGAGTGCCCTGGTCACCTTTTCATGCCGGCACTTCAGGACCTTTTCCTCCCTTTGTGACGCAGTTTGGCTCCATTATCCCGGCCTTGGCCCCCAGCCATGTCCCAGGGTCTGAAGTTATGGATTCAACAGCCGGAGCACGCAGCCCGGTGGGATGTGGTGTAGGAGGACTCTTGGCTCTGGTCCACAGCGTGGGCAGAGTGTGAGGATTTCTTTCCCAGCACCCCAAGAGGCGTCTGGCACAGGGACCCCTTCCGACAGGCTTTGCCCTGCTCTCCGGCTCCCTGCCCAGGTGCTGAGAGACCTTTCTTGGCACCAACAGCTACAACGAGTCTCCAAAAGCCTCCAAAAGCCAGTCAGCAAAGGGGCAACCCTGGGATGCAAGAAGCACCCCGAAAAGGAGCATTGTCTGGACTCAGCCTCCAGCCCCTGCAAGGTGGCACCCAGGTGATCCCAGGCTGCCTTTCCCTTGTCCTGTCCAGCTTATTCTTTCCCAAACAGGTGACAAGCCAGGGAACCCTCCCCATCTCAGATCTGGAATCCCCCAGCCCTATGCACCCCCTCCCAGCTCCCCCCCAGCTAGGGCTGCCAGTGAGGAGCAGGGATCAGCTGCAAACAACCCCTGACGAGCAACATGGCTATTTTGCTAGTTATTTCAGTTTTCAATCTCCCAGTGAGGTGATTTGCTTAGGCTAATAATTGCTTCAGCTGGATTTTATCTGGCCAATTAATCAGTTAATAAATGACTTTGCTGCAGGGGGACAGACGCTGTGGCCGGCTCCTCAGCTGGGTACTGGAAAAAAACAGGGAAGGAGTACAGCCCACGGAATTTCCATGGTCCCTTGGTGCCCACAGTTGTCTCAGCAGCTGTGGAGGACAAAGAGCACCAAACCGGGGACCTGCTGGTGTGCAGAGCTGCTGTCAGGAAAGCCTGCAGTGATCCTTGTCAGGAGGGAACGGCCCTGTGCCTATAACTCTCTGATGTGAAGCTTCTGGGACTGGGACTCAGCTGGTTTTCTTTGCCAGCAGCTCTGCCAGACCACAAAGCTGAAAATGGGGAAAGGCAACTCAATAAGAAAGAACTCGTCCTCCTTGCTGTGGAAAATGTCCCTTTATTGCCCAGCTGTGTCAGTTCCTCTGCCAGCAATGCCACGGGAGAGCTGTTGTGCCAGCTCTGGCTTCCCTGACTTGCTGTGCTGTCAGAGCTTGGCTGGCCCTAGGATGGGTCTCAAGTGGAAGAGGGGGGAACTTGTCTTCTCCTGGCCCCTTCCCATAGCCATCCCCTGGCTCCACGCTGGCCTGCTCAGGATGTGACGTAGCCATGGAGCATCTCTCGAAGCCACTGGGCACCACAGCTCTGCTGGGTTGCAAATCCCTGGAGTTTATCAGCACCAAGTGCAGTACTGGGGACTTGAGGTCTCGCTTCTCTCGTCCTTCAGTCCCCAGGGTAGCTTTCACATTTGTTCCAGCCCTGTAAAGCCCCAACCCCTAGCACCCCCTCCTCCCAGCCCCTGGCAGTGCTGGTGGGAGCCAGGTCTGGTGCAGGGCAGTGGGAGATCTCAGGCTCGACAGACAGGCAGGGTAGGGGCAGGAACACCCCCACCCATGGGGGACACTAGAGGATCACACTGAAGGATAGGGGTTCCCAGGTTTAAGTGTAGCTGTACAGGTCACCCCAAAGGGCTGCACTGCTGTGGAGTAAGGAACTGGGAGCAGATTTGCCAGGGCAGGAGGGTGCCAGGCAGGCAAGGAGCAGGGATCAGGTCCTCTTCTGTCCTCGCCACTGCACTGCCAGTCCAGCGCATGGGAACACCCTCTGCAGGTCCTCGTGGAGCTGGGGGAAGAGGACAACAATCAAATCACACCAGAGAAGGTCTCCTACCCTCACTCTCCATCTAGAAGAAGCCTGATTCTGGACTGTGGCAGCTAAAAGGAAGGGTCTATCTTTCATCTGAAAGTGCTCCCAGTGATATTCAATGAGAGATTCCCTTCCCCTAGCTACCAAAACCCCTCCCCAGGTGGTTGGACTGCAGCTAGCAGATACCAGGCACCTCTTCTCAGCCCACCTCACCTTGGACAACACCAGGTCCTGCACTGTGGTGTTCCCCATGTCCAGGGGGACAGTTAGCCGCAGCGATAGAAAGAGGTGAGATGCACCTAGGGATGAAAAATGCAGCTCTTGTTATTTCCCTGGAACCTTTGGCTGCACCAAAGGATCTAAAAGTCTCTTGCTAGGATCACTGGCACACACATAGAAGGCCCTCTCAGGTTCATTATATCATGGACACCCTGCACTGTCAGAACAACCCTCCACACCCTGTAGACCATCAATGCTCCCAGGCATGGGAAAAGCAGTGAGGCTCCAGGACCTCCTGCACTGTCCCTTGGAAGCCCAAAGCCACAAGTGCTGCAGGGTGGCAATGCCCACAGGGGACTGCACTTACTAGTATTGGATGTGGTGGTGGGGCAGGCAGGCGGCGTTGTTGGCAATTCTGCAGAGGTGCTGAGGGAAGCCTCTGAGGTCTGGGTTGAGCCAGTGGCGGGGAAAGAGGAGTCAGTGGCAGGGGAAGAGGAGTCGGTGGCAGGGGAAGAGAAGTCGGTGGTAGGGGAAGAGAAGTCGGTGGCAGGGGAAGAGGAGTCCATGCCTGGGCAAAGCAACATTAAGTTAGCACTGTCTGCAGAGAGGTGCAGGATGCTCCTACAGCTGGGGACACACCAAGCCTAAATGAAGTCATCTACACGAAGTCACCTACGCGAAGCCACCCAAGTACCTGCCCAGCATCCCTATGGAGATGTGTTATCTCCCCTGACCACACCCCTACCCCCCAGGCACCCACGGCTGCACTCACCGGTGGCTGCACTGCGGCTCTCAGGTGCTGTCATGGTGCCCAAGTTTGGCCCCATAGTCAGAGTGGAGATAAAAGGAGTGGTCCCAGCCATGGTCTCTGATGACTGGCTGGGAGCAGGGGTACTCCTAGGGACCATGGAGGTATCAGGGGTGGCTGTAGTGTCTGATGGGGTTGTGAGAGGCTCAGTTGAAGGAACTGTTGATGCTAGCATAGTGGGAGGAGGCACAGTGGGAAATGAGGAGCTGTCAGTCCCCTGGGATGTGCTGGATCTCTCTGGGGTGGAGGGTCCTGTTTCAGGACTGGAGGAAGGGATGGTGGCTGTAGCAGTGGAGGCACTGTTGGGCAGCAGCGCTGAGGTGTCCATGGTTGTTGGAGAGGTAGGGTGGGTTGGCAACACAGCTGTTGTCTCATCTGTGGCAGTGGTCCCTGCAAAGAGGTGGGAGAGTAAAATGCACAGGGGCTGGCAGTAAAAGGCTGAGTCCATGACTGTGCTGGGGTCAACTGAGCATCACCACCAGTGTGAGCTTCCCAAGGGACCCAGCCATGGATTGCTGGGGGTGGGGATTCACCATCCTGTGTGGGTCAAGTACATGGATCCCTGAACGGGCATAAGCAAGGTAGGGTATGTCAGTCCACAGCCTGACAAATACCACGGGCATTGGTGGTCTTGAGGCAGAAACTTCTGCAGGCACCAGAGCTAAGACCCTTCAGCCACCCCTGAAGGAAACCAGACAGACCCAACTGACGGGAAGAGCCTTGCAGGAACTCGTGGCCATAAGACAGTCTGGAATTGCAGCAGCAACAGTTTACACAAACCTCTCTGCTGCAGATAGTCAGGAACTGATAGCGCTGGGTATAAATAATGGGAACGGGGAACCAGCCCCACAGAGGGGGGGTGGAGAGGAACAAATCCCAGCTTGCAGCTCAGGACAAGACATTAGAGACGTGCAGTGCCCCACGACAACTCTGCGGGGGGAGGGGGGGGTTGTGGAGGGACATCCTGTCTGCCTGCATGGACCCAGTGCCGGGGCAGTGTGGCGTCTCTGGGAAGCCCAGGCACCCCCATCCACCCCCCTCAGAATGATGCACCTGATGGCTGCCCTGACCTCTGCCCAAGGTGTCTGCAAGGTGGTAGCTTTGATATATTGGGATGGGTGATTCAAGCACAAATCCAGTGACTCTGGAGCTCTGTTCACGTGAGGACAGGGGACTAAGCCACAAGCTGCCAGCTGCTTTCAGCCAACCCCACCAGAAGCTACCAAAGCCCCTGCCTGTCATTCGCTCCTTGCAGTGCCCCAAGGAGCAGCTGGTTCAACAATAATGTGGAGCAGGGCAAAGGTCTGAGCCCAGCCCACGCCCGGTGGGTATCTGCATTGGGACCTCATCCTCACACAGAAGATGTGTAAGTCCACTTCATCCTCCCAAACAGCAAACTGCACCCACAGCATTTCACCCCTTGGACCCTTCTGGCACCCACTGGCAGACAAAGCCCCCCACCCCTCAAGGAACGATGGTCCCGTCCACAGACCCCCACGCTCAGCCCTTACCCAGTGCGAGATGTGGCACGGCGAGGCCAGTGAGGCTCAGCAGCAGCAGGAGCAGGGGCGTGGGCAACCATCCTCTCTGCCCAGCCATGTCCAGGCAGGCAGGAGCTGATGCCCACCACCAGGCACAGCTCCGTGTGCTCCCCGCAGCCTCTGCACTGCAGTTTTCCAGGTCTCTGGCACCGGGCAGAGAAGGAGCATCCAGCTGGATCCTTTTACTCCTTGGCAGCCAAGTAGGGTGTTCCCCCTGCCGCCGCCGCTCCCAGGAGCAGACACGAAACTGAGCGGGCATCAGCCGCACGTCTGGCCACAAGCAGCGGGCACAGCAGGCTGGCGGAGCCACCACTGCAGCCGGCCAGGTCCCAGCGGTCAGGCACCGCGCTGCCCACTGCCTGCCGAGGGGACCGTGGCAACAGAAAAACGCCCAAGGAAGCAACCAGGCGGCTGGGACCGTCCCCGTACTTCACCACAGGGGTGATGTTTCGTGGTGGCTCCCTGCACCAGCAACGCCCTCCGAGACAACAGCCCGCTCTTGAGTGCGAGGAACAGGCGGAGAACAGGCGTCGCTCAGGAAGGGCGTGCTCCGGGCTGAGGGTTTGTCCCCTGGGCTGTTTGTACAAGCATCACTTCCCCATGTCACAGCATGTCACAGCTGAAGCACACCGCTGACAGTCAGAGCCACTTCCTCCTCCTCGGGGTCAGGGACAAGAGCAGCTGGAAGCGCCCTCAGGCAATGGGCCAGGGTACAAGTAGACAGGCACACCAAAGGACTGCTAGGGCACAGCCACCCTGCTGCTGTACAGGTACACGGGGGCACTGCCAGGGGATCCACACACTGAGGGCATCACTGGTGAACAGGCATCTGCTGGGGGGCTCTCATATGTTAGGCTGGGGTACAGGTACTCTGCCAGGATACAGTAGCTTTACTGGGGTACAGGGACACTGCCCTGGGTATGGGCACTGGGCAGCCTACGGTCTTGCTGCCAGGTTCAGGTGCAGGCACAACTGCCACCAGAGTACAGGTGCAGCCCCAGGGCAAAGATTCCTGGAAACATGAGGACATGGTCATACTGCTGGGGCACAGGCACCCAGGGAGGTACAGCTGCCTGGGGGTTCTGACAGGTTAGTCGCACTGTGAGGGAACAGCCAGGGTACAGCCACACTGCCAAGGTACAGCAACACCGGCCAAGTAGAGTTGCACTCACAGAAGCACAGAATTAGAGAATGGTAGGGCTTGAAAGGGACATTTCGAGATCATCTAGTCCAAATCCCCTGCTAGAGCAGCATCACCTAGAGCAGATCACACAGGAACATGTCCAGCTGAGTTCTGAATGGCTCCAGAGGAGATTCCACAACCTCCCTGGGCAGTCTGTTCCAGCGCTTAGGCACCTCACTGTTGAAGTTTTTCTTTGTTTAGATCGAACGTCTTGTGTTCCATTTGTCCTATTGCGGGGCACCACTGAGAAGAGGCTGGTCCCATCATCCTGACATTCACCCTCCAGATCTCCCCTCAGTCTCCTCTTCAGGATGAACAGCCCCAGCTCTCTCAGCCTGTCCTTACACAGAAGATGCCCCAGCCCCCTGATCATCTTAGTGACTCCATGCTAGATTCTCTTCAGTGTCTCCGTGTCCCTCTCGGTCTGTGGAGCCGAGAACTGAACGCAGTAGTCCAGATGTGGCCTCACTGGGGCAGAGCATACGTGGAGGAGAACCACCCTTGACCTACTGGCCACAGTCTTCTCAAGCACCCCAGGAGATCAGCGGACTTCGTCGGCCCATTGCCAGCCGCACTGCCGGTNGCTGTAGGGGGAGGAGCAACCGGGACACCCGTGGGGACGGGGGTTGTCGGCAGCTGCCTCTGGTGGGCCGCGCTTACCTGCGGCCGTGCTGGGGGTCCCAGGGGTGGTCCTGGTCAGCTCGCTAGAGTTGCTCCCGGGGAGCTGCGCGCTGGTCACACGGGTGGCCGCGGTGTCCGACAGGGTCGCTGAGGGCTCGTCCAAAGAGGCTGTCGGTGCCGATGCGGTGGAAGCCACGGACGAGCTGCTGCGTAGGGTGGTCAGAGCTAGCCCGGACGGAGGGGCAGCTACCCCGGTGGGGAAGGCACTGGGGGGCAGCAGCGCTGAGGTGTTCGTGATTGTCGGGGGGGGAGGGTGGGGCGGGAACACGGCTGTTGTTAGGTCTGTGGCAGTGGTCCCTGCAAAGAGGAGAGAGTGAGGTGTAAGACTGGCGGTGAAAGGCTGGGACCGTGGCTGTGTCCTGCGTGAGTCAAGCAGATCCCTGAACGAGCTTCAGCAAGGCAGAACACATCAGTCCCCCACCTCGACAAAGCAGGAACTAAGCATGGGCGTCTGTCGTGGGGCAGAAACGCCTGTAGGTGCCAGCACTAAGACAGGTTCTGCCACTTTCAGCCACCTGGAAGAAAGTCAGACAGACCTGAGCAACGGGAAGAGCCTTGCAGGAACTGGTGACCACGGGAACCGCAGCAGCAACAGTTTATGTAAACCTCTGCTGCAAGGAGTCAGAAACCGATAGTACCAGCTATGAGTATCGAGAACAAGGAACCAGACCCACAGAGAAGAGCCCTAGAGGAACAGATCCCAGCTTGCAGCTAACAGCAAGTCATTAGAGATGAAGGAACACTCTGGTCAGAGCTTGAGGGGTGCAGGAGGAGTGGACATGTAGCTCGAGGCTCGCAGGACATACAAGCCTCAGGTTCATTGCCTGGGCTCATCTCAGCACAGCTCTTGCTTTGCATGAAGTGCTAAGACTGGGATGGCGTTTTCCAAGTCCATTACGTCCTGGTGATGGCTTCATGCAGGCAGGCCTGACTGGTGCTGCTGGGCAGGTCGCAGCAAAGACAAAGAGCAAATTTAGCTCTGGGGTCCTAGCAGGATCAGGGTCTTCTCTTCCTGGACAGACAGGCACCATCCCCCTGGCGATCATTACTCGCACTCTCCACCCTCTCCACAAATAGCCCCACATCCCACTCAGCGCTTACCCAGTGTGACATCCAGCACGGCGATCCTCAGCAGCAGCAGGAGCAGCCCTTCCTTTTGCCCACCCATATCCAGCGCCAAGACTCCCAGTCCCTGCTTGGAGAACAGAGCCCTGCACCCAGAGACACAGAGGATAGTGCCAGTGGGGAGCTACCTCGAAACTGAAGATGCTTCCTCGTTCCTGGGGGCAGGGAGGAATGTCACAGACACATGCTGCCACCCCGCCCGGGGGCTGGGGCTGCCATGATGTTCCCGGCGCGCCCCGGAGACATCGTCGCGGCCCCGGTCCCCGGGAGGGGTGGGTGGTACCGAGTGATGAAGCCACATCCCTTCCCCTGAAGGCCGCACCCCCGCGCCGTTGTGTAACAAGCGGGCAACCGCGTGGCAGCCAGGTAGGAACCGGGACCGCCAGGCAACGGGAGTGGACCGGGGATGGGGTTGAGCACTGGAATGGGCGAGACACCGCCTGGAGCTCTGAACTGGTCCGTTTCCCTTCGCAACAGATAACGTTGCTCCGGGCTGCCGTAAGGATGGTGCGGGGGAAAGGGAAGCGCAAGGCCGAGAGCAGGGAGATGCTGCCCGCGGCTCGGAGGAGGGAGGAAGAGGAGGATATGCGAGAGACCCGGCGCAGGGTGGCCCCCTCAGTGCGAGAGTTCAAGTACAACAAAAAGCGGGTCCGCCTCATCTCCCAGGGCTCGGACCTGAAGGATGATGCTCGGTGCATCCTATACTGGATGTCTCGGGACCAGCGGGTGCAAGGTGCGAACAAGCTGAAAGGGTTGAGAACTGGAGGTCCTACGTGTGACAGAAGCCTTGATCCCTTCTCGTGGCAGGGCTTGGAGCTAGTCCCCACTCTTGGGGCCGGGGGGGGGTGGCTTGTGGGAACTGGGAGGATTCTTTTCTTAATTTCCAAAATTTCCTTTTGGAAACCGCATCTCCATCCCCTCAGCAAAGCACTGTCAATGCCTCGTTTGTTTTCTACACAGATAACTGGGCTTTCCTCTATGCCCAGCGCCTGGCCCTCAAACAGGAGCTACCTCTGCGTGTCTGCTTCTGCTTGGTGCCCAAATTCCTGGATGCTACCATCCGCCAGTATAGTTTCATGCTGAAGGGCCTGCGGGAGGTGGCTGAGGTATGGCTGTGGCAGGGATGCCTATACTGGGTGAGACAGGGCCTCCTGGAGAGTGGGGGAGGCAGATCCATCCCTTCAGCAGAAGGGGGTGGGGTGGGGTCTGCAGAGGTGTGAACCATCCCCTAACCCTTCCCCTCTCACTGCAGGAGTGTGCAGAGCTGAACATTCCATTCCACTTGCTGCTGGGCTATGCTAAGGACGTACTGCCTGCATTTGTGGTGGACCATGGGGTGGGTGGGCTGGTGACAGACTTCAGCCCCCTCCGCCTTCCCCGGCAGTGGGTAGAGGATGTCAAGATGCGACTGCCAGAGGATGTACCTTTTGCACAGGTGGGTGCCCATGATCTGAGAGGGGAAAACTCTGGCTGGACAGATATAGGAGAAACGTGTCCCCTATGTCTCCTGTCTGCAGAGGTGCACTGCAGTGGCAGGAGCATGGAGTGTGTGTGTGTGATCTCATCAGGACCATGTTTTTTTCCTGCTCACACCCCTCTCCATGGCTTTGCTTCCTAGGTTGATGCCCACAACCTTGTGCCTTGCTGGGTTGCTTCCCCCAAGCAGGAGTACAGTGCCAGGACCATTCGGAGCAAGATCCACACTCAGCTTCCTGAGTTCCTCACTGAGTTCCCTCCAGTTGTTCGTCATCCACATTCCCCCTCCTGCCCTGCAGAGGTACCAGCTGGAGACACTCCACTCCCGCTTGCGGCCAGTCCTAGACAGTTTCTCAGCTGCTTGGGGACCCTGGGAGGGGGTGGCAGGGGATGGGGACAGTGACTGGCTTGGGGTCACATGCCAGATGTCCTGGGGAAGGGAGGCTCCCACCCTCTCCATTCAATTCCCACATCTCTGCAGTGCAGAGCTGGTTATGAGGAGCAGGTCAGCATGAACTGGGACTGGCTGGCTGGGGACATCAGGGGAGTAAACACTGGGGGCAGCCCTACTGAAGCACATCTGCAAATGTGCTCATGCTGCTTGGTCGCCACCCAGCCCATCGCATGGGAGGCCTGTTATTCCAGCTTGCAGGTGGACCGCACTGTGGAAGAGGTGGCATGGGCAACCCCTGGTACAGCGGCGGGGCTGGCTGTGCTGCAGTCCTTCATTGCAGAGCGGCTGAAATCTTTTGGCTCTCAGCGGAATGACCCCAACAAGGCAGCACTCAGCAACCTGTCCCCATGGTTCCACTTCGGTAAGCCTCCCTGGCTTCCCAAGCTGCAGCAGGGCCGAGCATAGCAGCTTGGACCAGGAGCCTGACTTGCTCCCTCACTATGTCCCCAGGCCAGGTTTCCACCCAACGAGCCATCTTGGAGGTGCAGAAGCATCGGGGCAAGTACAAGGAGTCAGTGGAGGCGTTTGTGGAGGAGGCTGTGGTGCGGCGGGAGCTGGCTGAGAACTTTTGTTACTACAATGAGAACTATGACAGCGTGCAAGGTAGTATACTGGGCTAGATGGGCAATGCTGAGCACTGGGCTGTACCCAGCTTCTCTCAGAGAGGGCTGTGGTGGCACTCATATATGAGGTAGAAGCTGATAGATGCCCTTTTCATGGCTGGTGCCTCCAGGGGGTGGTGCCCTCAGTAGCCTGGTTCTCCATCTCTCCCTCCAGGCTCTGCAGGGGTGGGTTTCTCAGTGTTGCTCCTCATCTCTCTTGTACACAGGTACCTACAACTGGGCACAAACCACATTGAAGCTCCATGCCAAAGACAAGAGGCCTTTTCTCTATGAGCTGCGGGAGCTGGAGCAGGGGACCACGCATGATCCGCTCTGGAATGCTGCCCAGGTAGTGCCCCACATCTCCCCCACAAATGCTGAACCTCTTTGCCTGAGGGACAGACACCAAGGTGGCACAGACTAACGCCTATTCTCCCAGCTCCAAATGGTCCGAGAGGGCAAGATGCACGGCTTCCTGCGGATGTACTGGGCCAAGAAGATCTTGGAGTGGACCCGCTCACCTGAGGAGGCCCTGCAGTTTGCCATCTACCTCAATGACCGCTATGAGCTGGATGGGAGGGACCCCAACGGATATGTAGGCAAGCTGTGGGATGGGAACATGGGACAGGAGGTCTTCTCACTGATGGCCAAGGCTGCAGTGGAGGAGGGGAGGGCTCTGTAGACAAACCAGCCATTGCTGTAGTCAGTCTGTCCTGCTTTGCACCCATATCCTCTGCTCTCTGGATGCCTCCAGGCGAGAGGGATACCTGATGCTTGGTCTCCACACCTGGCAGGCTGCCTGTGGTCCATCTGCGGCATACACGACCATGGCTGGACAGAGCGGGCAATCTTCGGCAAGATCCGCTACATGAACTATGCTGGCTGCAAGCGCAAGTTCGACGTGGGGCAGTTTGAGCGTCGCTATGCCCCCAGCACGCTGTCCCAGTGATGGCCACGGCATGCCTGGGCACTGCTTATGCCCCTCTATGCTGGGGCAGATACACCTTCGTCCAGGTACCAGCTTGCACCTTATGCTCTGTCCTGGGGTTGCCCCAGGCGCTGTGCAAGGTTTCCTTGCAACAGCAGCAAACCCTAGGGTTTTGCAGATCCGTCTTCTTTATCATTAGCTCCTTCTCAAAAGGCAGTGCTGGGGTGCTGCTAGAACCCCAAGGGGCCATGCAGGACCTATCTCCTGCTGTGGGGTTGCTCACAACTGTGAGAGCCCATCCTCAGCGTGCTTATACCTGCCAGAAACCTTTCTTACAACCACTGTGCTCAGGAGCAAGCCCAAGTTGCTGTTGCTAGCCACAGCTTGGACTTGGTCTGAGCAGGACTTTTCCGAGGGAAAATTCCCCAGAAACTGGTTCCTCATGCTGTGCTGCCTGCAGGGAAGCCCTGCCTCGCTCCATGCATCCAGTGCATCCTTCAACAGCAGTTTTAAAGTTTTGTTTGCATCTCATGTGCCTCAGCTGTTTGTGGGAAGATGTATGATGCTGCTGCAAGTGCAGAGCTGGACTGCATAGGACAGGGCAGCCAAGGCTATGCCCTTGGACACTTCCATCAGCAACAAAGGTGGGGATAGGGAGCCCCTAACTCAGTGGTTTGTGCTTCCTGCCATGAATCCAGTGGGCAGTTTACAGGGGAAGGCCGCAAACCAAATGGATGTCAAGGGGTGATGACAATAACCTCAGTGCACTCTGGGGATGCATCACCAGTTACACAAGTTGTGCCCCCCACTGCCCTCTGGTATATCCCACTGCAGCCCCCACTGTGGAGATACCCACCACTACCCCCCCTGAAACAACGGCACAAGAACCAGGCCCCTTATTAACTTAGTTTATTAGGGATGGCATTTCCATTGCTATGCTGTGCAATAATCCTGTGGGGAAGGCTCCTGTTTGTGGCCAGGGCAGTTTGTTCTCCCTTACAAAGAGCTCACAGCTTCGCCCAGTTCCAGTGTTCCTTGTAGCGGTCAGTGCTGGGCAGCAGTGTCAGTGCTAGGCAAAACCCTGCCCCAGAGTCCTCTGCCAGTCCCATACCTTCCAAACAAAGTCCATGGTGGAGGATGGAAACCACAAGTAAGATGAAATCTTTTCCCTCTTCTTTAAATGTACTCTGTTTCTAGAAAGGGACATGGTCAGCCTCTCAGCTGCCATCCCATGACATTAAAGTGCTTCAAACAAAACAGGGTGGATGGAGATGTGCTGTTGAGGCAGCTCCAAGGAAAGGGGGTACTAGCTCCAGGCAGCAGCAGGACGGCTCAGCTTGGGTTTGAGGACAGGCAAGACCAAGGCAGACTAGTGTCTAGCAGCCCCAAGGTTTGCAGAGGTGGACATGGAGCAGAAAAGCAGCTGTTCCCCAGGGGAAAACGAGTGGAAGCAAGACTGGAGGAGGCAAAGACCCCAGGGGAGTGAGTAGGGAACCCTCTTTTTCAGGCTAGACCTACCTGGCTTTGACAGACTGCTGCATGTGGTAGAAAACAGCCTGGTCCCTACCAGCAAGGCTGGCAGCCACTTCTCCAAGTCCTAGGCTCAGCCCTGCCCAAATCCCATGAAGTATCTCATCTCAGTCTCAAGCCACTGCCCATAGATGCCTTCTGCCAGTGTATTGCTCTCTGGTCTCTCCACAGCCTTCTTGCACATACACAGGCCACACCATCCTTTCAAACACCCCAATGCCACTCCACATCCCACGCATGCTAAGGTAGTGCTGGACACACCTGTGCCATGGGCTAAAGCATCCCCCTGCAATGCAAAGGCTTCTCAACTGACCACAGAGCTTGCCTTGCACCACCAGGCCTAGCCTCGCAAAGCCATCAGACATGGCAGGTAGCCCTGCAGCGAGGAGGGAACCGACTATTTGCAGCATCCCAGTGCCAGACTCCTCTCCCCTGTGCACCCCAATTTTCAAGCAGGCTGCCTGTCCACCCCCTGTACCACAGCTGGGAAGTATCAAGGCTTTGCCTGGCTCAGGGACTTCTCCCAAGGGCAGCATGAGATCTGTTGGGAGAGGGGCCACATGGAAAATGCCAGCCCCACCCAAGGGGGGATTTTTCATCCTGAGTCCCAGCAGATCTCACGTCCCCTGTAGAGGCATTTGAAGCAGTGGGTGGGAGGAACACGTAGTTAAAAACACAAACGATTGCTTAAAAAAATAAAACCAAATCCAGATCAAAAAACAGAAACCCAACCTAAAAGAACAAATCAATACAGGAGGCTCAGGGGATGCAGCTGGAGGGCTGAGCCTTCACCCACATCCTGACAGATCTTGAGCAGAAGGCAGCTGCACACAAGGCAGGTCCTGGAGTCACCAGAGGTCCAATGTCACACTTCAGGACATACTGGCAGCATGAGGAAGTAACTGGAAACTTCAGTCAGCCTTTGCCAAAAGCCCAGCAGCACCAGTGCCCTTGTGCAGCTATTCCAGGCAATACCCTTGGCAGCTTGGGCTATGGGCAGAAGGCAGGCAAAGCAGCTCAGCACAGACAGCATAGAGATGTGAAGCAGAAATCTGGTGTTTGCACCACTGCTCTGATCCTTGAGTGAGAGCAATTGTTCTCAGTCAGTGTCCCAAGGCAGATCTACCACAGAGCGCTTTTCAACATACCACAACCCCACCCCCTCCATGCACACAGCCCCCAGCAGCAGGACAGGGGTTCTGAGAACTTACGAGAGCTTATTCCTATCTTCAAGGACCAGATATGGCCATAGCCTCCTTGTATCCAGCTGATGACCAGAAAGTGCTGACCCCACAGGGGACCCTGCTGAGGAGCAGGGCACCGAAACTGGCAGCACTGCCTTGCCTGGTCCTGTATGAAACTGGCCCCTGTTATGCCACAGGAGAGGCAGAAGCAGCCACCTTTCTCCAAGCAAATGCATGGGGAAGTGCAAACAGTTCCTGGAGCAGACCTGCATGATGGAAGATGCCCCTTCCCCAGCCCAGCACTACTGCATGGGGGAATACAGATCCCTCTGAGACAGCACTCCAGGCCTGATAGTCCTCCTCATCTTCAGCCTGCAAGGCTTAGTCCCTGGTGCCAAAGACCAAGCATGTAAACCAACTCATAATCTGCTCCTCTGCTGCAATACGGTTCATGTGGCTGTCACTGCCCCCGGCTGCTCCAGCTCATCTTCATAGTCTGAGACATAGGACTCCATGCTCTGCTTGGCCAGCAGCTCTCTCCGTGCTTGAAGCCGCTCACAGCGGGGACAGTGGGTGCATCTGAAGCAGGATTTGTGGTAACAGGCTTTGCACTCTGTGGGAGAGATGATGGCTGAGCTAGCAGAGGCTGACAGACTGACTGACTCCCCACACCCCAGGGAAGGATTCTCCAAGCTTGTCCCCAGGGATATTTCAAACCAAAGCCATGGCAGATCAAGCACCAGAAGCGGGGATCTGGCACTGTTCTGGAATCAGCAAGGAATCATGCTGTCATGTCCCTGCCCGGGCTTGCAAAGCCTTTAGGAGCATAAGCAGGTGGTTTCCTGCTCCATACATGGTCCCTCTCCAAACTTTCATGATGCTCCAAGGAAACAACGACTCTGCACAAGTTTCCTTTGGCACTGCAGCTGCCAAACCAAGGCTTGCATGTTGGCAGGAGCCATATCAAGCCAGTTCAGAGGTTTGTCCCAAGCCACATGGACAAGCCCTTCTTGGCTAGTAGTACTGGCATTACCAAGTATGACTCCTGAAGGGTCTTGGGGATTTCCTGGCAGGCAGGAAGGGCACAGAGATAAACTCTTCAGATTCTCTCTGATCTACAAGGTCAGCTGCCACCACCAATGCAGGGACAGGATTGCCATGTGCAGGCTGCAGCCTGTCCCATAATCACAGCAAGAGGGAATTGAAGGCTCCCAGACATCCATTTACTGCAGTCACAACCCAAATTCCCACTGCTGCTGGGACAGGCAACACACAGCCTGGTCAGGAAGAGAACTACACACCCCATCACATCAGCAGCTCTAGCCAAACAAATGCTGATATGCTGTGTGGTCATCTGATGCAGAGACACATGCCATGCATGGATCACTGTGGTTGGTCTGGCTCTGTACCCCTTGCTAGCAAAATGCCACTCAAACTGGCAACATACCTTGTCCCTGGGATCGGTCCCTTCCCCATGTTCTCCCAAAATCTCACCTTCACATGTTCTGCACTTGTTGAGCTCAAATGGGAAGATGATGTCACCCTCATTCTGGCAGAACTCACAGATGAAGCCCTTGGCTTGACACAGCTGGAAGGAAAAAAATGAGGAAAAAATGCAGCTAAATGCTCATCTCTTTGTCAAGCAGGGCAGAAGGTAGAGCAAAGAAGGTCAGCAAGACAGTTCTTTCCCAGCACAGAGCACAGCAAGGCAGAATCAACATGTCAGAAAGGGGGAGAGCCAAAATGGAATAACAAATATCCTATACGTGCTGGGTAGGAGCTCTGCGGAGCAGGCAGGAGCAGGCAGCAATTAATCACTTAATTCAGCTGCTGTCCTGCACATCAAAGACCCCCCAATAGTTATCAGCAAAGGGTGTTCCCAAAGGTGCAAAGCCATGCAGAAAGAAGATGAGAAGGCCTTACCATGCACTTCTCAACATGCAGGCTGCCTGCCTTCAGAAGCTCTGTCAGGCGAGGTACCAGGTCCCCTTTCTTTGTGGCACTGAGATCACTTAGTGAGTAGAGGTGCAAATCCTCTGTCAAATGGCCAGGCACTGCATCAAAGGAGTCTAGGAGGCTAAAAGGAGCCAGAAACCAGAGCTCAGTGCTAAGCAACTTCATTAAGTATCCTCTCTCCACTGTTTTCTCCTTCTCTCTCCCTTCATATCCCTGTCCTGAGTCTGTGCTTATTGCACAGGCTGCACAGATCCCCAGTGCAAATTGCCATGGAACAGATCCAGGGCAACAAAACAACTTCACCTCACAGGTGAAGGACAGCCCAGGACTCACTCTTTAGCTAGTCGGCAGGTCTTAAACATGTTCTTCATGTGGAAAAGCTGGATTCGCAGCAGCTGAAGAGGAAGAACAAGAGAATCAGAGAACAGTCATTGGCCAAGCAGATCTACCCCATTTCCTGCACTGGTGAAAGCACCACAGCTCTTCAGCAGCTGCTCCCTTGTCACCAAAGTGTTTAAAGCACACAGGGCAAAGCCAGCACATCCATCATCATGTGCTCCAGGAGATAAACCAAGGTCCAGAAGGATACCGGGCAGAAATTCCTACATTACTTAAGAAGAACAGAAGCTGAATGGAAACCCATGGTGCTGAGGTTTTAAGCCTCAAAAGCTTCCCTGGAACACAGTTTGCAATTGGCAGCCAGCCAGCCACCCCAACTCCCCTCAGGAAGGCATGGCAAGACCTACCCACACTTGGTTGAGAGACTTCACTTTGCGGTACAGGGCAGGATTGATATCCTGCACGTTGAAGAGTGGGTCACTCCAGATTTTGCTCAGCAGGTCTTTGGAAAAGTTGCTCACATAGTACTTGCTGAAGTCCCACTTGCGCAGGATGCGGCTGGGTATGACCGTCTGGGCATTCTCATGGCAGCACTGGCAGAAATACTTCCCCAGGTACTCGCAGTACCGCAGCCGCTTGATGTAATCTGGCCAAACATGGCAGACAAGGATGTCAGCCAAGGCACGGGCTTTGTCCAAGCCCATTCTGGACTCCCAATGTTGCTCAGGATTTCCAAAAAAAGCAAATTAGTCTACCTTGCTGGTACTTCCTCTAGCCCCGGGGTGCTCAGCACTGGGGTCTGCACGCACCCCTGCCAACTGCGAAAGCATTTGGGACCACAGTCCAATCTCATGCATCCACATCTATCTACACACTCAGGAAAGGTGCCTAGTCAAAAAGCTGTGCAGCTACGAACGTGCTGGGAGCTTACAGACCCCAACAGATGACTGTGTCTTAGAAGAGTCAACATCTGAAATGCTCTCAGGACAGGCTTGCTGCTTTTGTCCTGACCACCACCCCTTGTGGAGGAGACTGCTCTGTGGATGGTAGACACCAATGTGCAGGCAGAGCTGGCAAAGGCAGCACACTGCTTCCCCACTGCTGCGACCCACCCACTCTGCATCTTCCTTCTTGTTCACAGGTTCTTTCCCACTTCCAGCTACTGGTTAGGGTCCCAGCACTCACCAGGCTCAGTTCGGATACCACAGCCTGCACACCGGTAATTCTGCTTGGCCACAGCCACCTTCCTCCTGCCCAGAGACAGAAGACAACATGCATTGAGTACAGCCCTGATGGCACCAGAGGACAGGCATGGCACAGGTCTGGATGGCAGAGACAGCCATAGGCTTTGACACATAAGTGTGGACAACAAAGCCAACGGGAATAGCTTTGTTCCCTGATGCACACCGAAGGCAATAGCTCCATCTTGCAGCACCAGTTGCTATAGCAACCAATGTGCATCTATAAGGCTCTGAGCAGGGAAGCCCCAGCAGTCAAGTGGGAAGGAGAGGATAATCAACCTTGGTGTTGATGGAAAAGGGCTAGACAGGGCAGGTCTCCAGCAAGCCCTCACTCGTGTTGGGGCTGGGTGAACGTTGAAGATGATCTGTGGTCGTGGTGGGGCCCACTCCAGGTTTCCACGCACCCGAATCCTCAGTTTGTAGATGTCAGCATGTTGACCATCATCGGGAGAGATAGGGAGAGAGTCAGGGATGGGCAGCAGCTGGAAAAGGGAGACAAGAGGGTTAGATCTCTTCCTGGTACCACAGAGGCAATGCATCTCGCTGGCTTGCAGAAACTTGCAACTGCAGCCTCTGGAAAACAGACAGGCACCAAGCTGCTGTTCCAGCTGAGTGGGGCTAGAGATGTGCCCAGGGATTCTGACACTACTGTAGGAAACTGCAGTAGAACAACCCTGCTTGGCTGCACCCATCTCTGGAGTCTGAACAAAACCCTCCTTCAGCTCCATGGATGGATCACCAGGGCTAGCAAAGCCCCTTGACAGTGGACTGAAGCCAGGAGTTCAGGGAAGATCAAATGCAATCAGTGACTGGAGACTCACAGCCCTACCTTCTGTGGGGCATCATGCTCAGGGACCAGCCATTCCAATTCAGAGGCAGCTGGGAGCTGCATGCCCTCAAACTGCTTCAGCAAGCCCATGGCCACAGCCTCCGCAGAGTTGGAATTGAGGAAGGAGTGGGATCTAGAGAGCAGAGAGAGTGGTTACAATCAGATCTCACAGCTGTGCCCTCAGAACCCCTGATGACAGTCCTAGCTCATCCCAAAGATGCTCCTTTCACCTCCGGTGCCTTATTTCTGCATTGCTGTACAGTCTTTAAATTGATACACGTGAGTGATTTGTCTTTGCAGCTGCCCCCAAGCAAAGTTGGCTAATGGCACAACTGTGCAGAAAGGCGAGCAAAACACCTCTTACATAACTAAACCTGTGCCTGCTTGCAGAGGAAGCTGCAAAGCCAGAGCCCATGTCTGCACGAGCCAGTAGTCACTGCTCTCCCAGTATAAACACATTTGGAGAAGGTGGCAGCATCATCTGGTCTAACAGGCCATCCCAGGTGAGAGGGGGAGAGGCTGGGAAGGCTCAGCAAGCCAACAGCCAGTCCAGATGCTCTGGGTTGTGCTAGGTCCTCTCCCCAGCCTCTCACCTTCTAAGAGGACATCAGTCCTGACACCAGTCCATATAATCTGTCTCCTGTGAATATGCTGATCATCCCACGTGCTGCTCCCCAAATTTAAGACATAGGACCCAGTACCCTTCTGCTAAGTACAGGGAGGGAGGGAGGGAGGAAGGGAGGAGGGAGGAAGGTCCATCCCAGTGCAAATCAGCAGCTGATGTATGTGGAAGAGGAGAGCTGGGCAGGGAAGGGACTTTGGTACCAAGATGTCTTGCTGCAAGTTGAAGACATACATGGACTCCGAAGAGAGAAAGGACCTCCTGCTGGCGTCTGGATTCCTCTTGATGTCTGCATCTAAATCACAAACAGACAAGGAAGAGCAGATGGGGTAGAGCAGGACAATAAACTTTTAAATCATAGATTCACTATTACACTCATCAAGCTGTTCACAAGCAAGTGAACTACAGCACCGACTTCCACCAGTGGCACCAAGCAGCAAGAGGAGTGGTTTGATCAGTCGCCTGTCAGAGTTACAAGGGAAGGACACAGTGGGATGCTGTGAAAACAGTAAGCCTGGAGTTTGGGGGAGACAAGTGGCTGCTGGTACAGGTCACACACCAAGTGCTAGCCCTGAAATGACCCAAAACAGTGCACACACAGGAGCTAGGACAGAGGACAGCAAGGTCAGCAAGAAGGTTTAGTAGCTCTCTGTACACAGAAGAGATGCTGCAGGGGATTAGCAATGGGATGCAGAGCCCTTCTCTCTATTTGACTGAAACCTGTAAGACCAGACAGCGGCCATGCCACAGCTTGTCTGCAACTGCACAGGCAGGGCTGGCAGCTGAAGCCCATCACTCCAGAGGCATATCAGCACCCATGCAGAGAGCAGGCCAACAGCCCTCTGCAGAGGCCAGAGACTTCCCAAGGAGGGAGAGGTCCAAGATAAGGTGCAAAGCATTGGGGTCCTGCTTCCTCCACCCCTCCTTCAGCTCCCCAACAGCACTGGACTAAACCTCATCCCTCCCTGGTGCCAGCCCTGGGTACCAGACAGTACCCAGCAGAGACTTCATCACTCATCTTTCATTCTGGCAGATTAAACCTTGGCAGGCAATTAATCTCAGCAGTGGAAGGACCCTGGGATTCTTCCAGACATACAAGGCAAGTGGAAGCAGGCAAGAAACCCTGCTTCATTGCAGACAGGTTCCCAAAGAAGGCAAGGAAAACATTCACATGGAAAGCACTACAGGTCAGGTATGACAAGAGGCCACTGCCACAACCTACAATCCAGCAGGTCTTGTGTTTTGTACCTCTACGAAAGCCCCAGATATGGGATCTGCAGTAGCCACATCACCCTAACACAGGCTTGTAGCTCTCCCTGAGTCAGTGGCCCTGTGCCTGCCTAGGGCAGGCCCAGCTTGGGCTTCCTACTCCTCCAATCCAAACAGGTCAGCCATGTGGACCCACATGGAGCCAAACTGACCAGGCACCAGCCACACACTGAGGCCAGGGGAACTGCAGCCCAGAGTGAAAAATGCCACCTGCCAAGCCACTGGCTCCCCCAGGAAGAATGGGGCTGCTCTGGCAGCAACAGGAAAAAGTCCCAGTCCTGCCCACAGATTTACAGGCTCGTGCTAGTGGAGTTCAGCATGGATGCTTATTTGGCATCCATTGCTAGAAACAAGCACAGGAAAGTATCCCAATGCTAAGGAATCCACATTTCTAATCACGCAAATGGAATTCTAGCTGCAGAGAACAAGCGATTCAGTCAAATGCAGCCTCTGGACCACAAAAGGTACAGGCCAGACACACCTGCCATGCTCTGGTACCTTCAGCTCTGCACAGGAAGATGCCACATAGTCCTGTTACAAGGAACCCAAGCAAACAGTGGGATGTGAGTAGCAGTGTGGACCAAGTGTAATGAGGAGGTAGAGCAAACACGCTCAAGCATTGGCATTAACTCAGGGATGACAGAGGGAGCCAAATGTGACCAAAGGTTCTTGCAGGGGCTAGCACTGGGATCCTGTCACTGCTCACCAACAAGTCTTTACTGCAGACACTCTCCAAAAGACTCCAGTTAGCTGCCCACAACACCTCTGCTGATAATGCTATCCCTAGTTGAGATAATACCGAGGAACTCATGAACAACCCCCAAACCCAAGGATGTCACCCAAGACCCTGTATATCAGCTTCAGGACAGGATAAGACCCCTTGGGTTGTAAACACCAGACACAGTAGGGCTGATAGGGAAGCTCTGAGCACCAGCATCTACATCAGGAGCTACATGCTGGTGCTGAACATCTGACAGGAGAGATCAGCAGCAGTCATACAGACTGTTCCCTTGCTGAAGTAATCAGGGAGCACATGAAGGTTATTTAATTGTAGCCAGCAGACCACAGGGATTATCTAGTAGTACTGTGAACAACAAAAGCATTAAGGAAGACCTGGCTGCATGCAATCCCAGTGCCCAGTGCTCATGCGACCTCGTGTGAACAAACTGCCTGTGCCCTGTCTGCTCTCACTTCTCCCTTCAGAACTTATTTCTGGAAGGATTCTTCTCCAAGTGAAGACTGAGCAGGATGGCAAAGGTTAGCCATGGTTCCTATCAGTTACAGCCCACCAGCTCTGTGAAGTCAAGCAGGATAATGCTCCCCCAGGCACCTGGGATGGGGACCTGAACCCACATGGCAGAGGGCTATGCTTTCATCCAACCGAGGCTCAGACTTCAGCAGCTACAGAGCCATAAAGCTGTGCCATCACCCTGCCAAGCTCTACCTCAGGCAAGGCAGGTCTTCGTCACAGCAGGCATGTTTGGTATATTGAAAATACTGCTTGGCAAAAGACCCTGGGGGTTGGAGACTACAGTAGAGCTCCTTTTCCTCCTCTCTGCTCCATCCTGCCATAGCTTTTCTTGCTGACGTCTGGATGATACTGCTGACAGTTCCCAGATGAGGTGGATTTCTGAGAAGTGTGCACATGCACACACACACACCCACACCTTGCATACACAGCACATGTGCTGCAGGGGAGCACTGCCAGGTACTACCTGAGAACAAGGAAGCCATTGACACTGAGAGGCCGCTCTTGGACATTTGAATCAGGTTAGATCCTTCGTTACCATCTGTATAATACGGTGATGACAAAACAGTTGACTTCAGTGCTTTAGCTAGGCCAAAGGGAAAGGGCATGACACAAGAGCAGTGCTCACACAAGAAAAACCCAGAACTGAGTTCACACATCCCTCTATGAGTTTCAAATCAGACCAAAACACAGTCCTCAGGGACAAGGGATGAGAAGTTCATAGCTGGAAAATGGACTTGTATGCCTTCTTTTTGAAGTCAGTGGGATGGAGGTACTGCTAAGAAGTTAAGTCGTCCACCCTGGGAGATGCACAAGGCTCCAAAGGGAAGGGACACCCATGGACTCAGACGTTTCTTGTGAGCAATAAGCCACCCAAACTGCCAGGAGCAGAGACTACAGGTATTACAGGTCAGGATGTGACCAGCATCTGCTACAGCCACACAAGAGATAAGTGGTCAGAATCAGGGCTCCTTCTGCCTGAGAAGTAGGAGGAGTGCAGGATGGCAGCTTTCCCACCTCTCTCTCGCTGGGACATCCATGTGAACCAGGCAATGAAATGAAAACCACCTGTCAGCCAGAGGCAGTGAAAGCTAGAGAGCTACAGAGGATTGACTTCAAAGGAAAGTCATGCCACAACATAAAGGAAACTGGTTGCTCTGGTCATGCTCAGAATTCAAGCATTTGTTTGGAAAAAAAAACATCTTGAAAGCCAGAAGGACATACTCTTCTTCAGAGGGACCAATCTCAGCACTATGGAGAAGTCTGTCTCTATGCAAAAAGCCAACACAGCTGTTCCCTCCTACCTCTGATCTCATACTCTTCCACATCCTCTGCAGAGCTGGAGTCAGAAAGTTGCATGGAGCCATGGGAGCTGAACTGGGACCCACTGTCTGTTGTCATGAGAC
This sequence comes from Upupa epops, assembly GCA_013397515.1. Classification (NCBI taxonomy): domain Eukaryota; kingdom Metazoa; phylum Chordata; class Aves; order Bucerotiformes; family Upupidae; genus Upupa; species Upupa epops. The sequence goes on along the minus strand of VZRI01011220.1, from coordinate 170,947 downwards.
CTAGGAGTAATGCAACACAGCCAGGCCATCAATGGAAGTGGTCTGAAGGGACACTCACAGTTAAGGGATACGTTTACAGCCAGGTATAGCTGGGTCTGGGATGGACAGAGATCACAGATGGAAAACACTGTGGGTTCAAAATGAAATTACGTTCCATAATTCAGCAACAGCAGTGCACAAGTGTTATCAAAGTATTGTATGAGACCCATATGGTCTTCTGCAGCAGCAGAGTATCACAAATCTCTGCAGCACATTGGCAGCAGTATGTTTCCTACAAATGGGTCAGCAGGCAGGATGTTATAAGGACAGGCAAGACACAGAAAACCCCACATCCCAATAGCTGATGAACCCAAAACACATCACCCACTATCTGAGCCCATCTCCTGGCAGGTAGGGTTCAGGCGCCTGGTGTGGATCTGCTGGCGCCGAATACGAATCTTTTGTTTAAGCTCCTGGATTTCCTTATCGCTGTCTTCCTCCTCCTCCTCCAGCTGGCGGCTCATCATGTTGCATTTCATCAGCTCAATGGCAGCAATCAGGGACTCTGAGATGCTGAAATGGGCATTCTCCTGTAAGGCAAGAGCAAAATCTTTCGTGGCTGTACCATCAAGAAACTAAGAAGATTTGGTAAAATGGTGACAGGAAAGACATTATCACTCTTGGAGGGCGACAGAAGAACTTTAATCCCTGTTGACTCCATGAGAACTGATTCTTCTATGAGGACCGAGTAACTAAGCTCTTCTTGGACACCAAAATACTCACAAAACACCAAGGGCAACCTACAAAACCAAGGATGTGCAACACATCCATTCTAGGAGGTCTGCACAGGTCTCTGAGAAGCTGCGACATGTTGCACAACTGCTGCGCGTAAGTTGGATGGGCAGATCCTGGCTGTCAGACTCAAGGGAGGAACTCAACCTTGGAGATCTGTGCACAGCATTACAGCAGCGCTACTGTGGGATTATCTTCCCCATGGAGGGAAGTACCACTGAATCTACAGGAAGATCCATTCTCCAGTGCACGCAGGCTGCAGCTGCCTCCCTTACCTTCTCCAGGTCTGCACAGCTGCCAAAGTCCTGCTCAGAGAGGTAACTGATGAGAGACTGCCCTTCTGAGGGTCTTCTGAACATCCCTTCCCCTGAGGACAGGTAGCGTGCAGAGTCTAGAAAAGCAGTAACAATGCATGAAAGACAGGACCTTCTGCTATCCTCATGCTAATGAGCCTTGCAAGTGCAGGTGCCAGTAGCTGAGGTCAGCACAGCCAAGGAAAGAGGCTGACTGGGAGCGAGTGTCCCTGCTGAGGCAGACTGTACTCACCATAATCCACATAGAGGGAACTTGATGTGCTCAACTCACTGCTCTGGGTGCAAGCAGAGAGTGGCCCTCTACCTCCTCCTGCATCGTCATGGGACTCTGGAAGGGAAGACACCAGGCACACATCAGTATCGTTGAGGCACCCAACCACTGCACAGGGTGTAATGAAAAGGGCTCAGCATCACATGGCCTGGCACAAATGGACAGAAAGCAAGGAGGGACATGATCCTGTTCCATGCCACAGATGAGGGCAAGCCCAGGAAGAGACAAAACTTGGAAGGCAGTTCAGGCAGGAAAAGAAAGGACAGAAGCTCATGAGAGCCACAGCACAGTCAAATCCCAAATCTTCCTCTCTTTACTTCCTAGCAGAGCTGGGGAACACAATGTCAAGTGCCTCTGCAAGCTCCTTCCTTCTGCTGGAGCATTTCTGAGGGAAGCTGTTCCCCACAGCAGAGAATCAAGAGACACAGGGAAACCTAAGCAGTCAGGGGATCTGTGAGGCTTCTAGCTCTGCAAAGCAGCCTGGACAACAGCTGAAGGAGGCACCTGAAGGACATCCTGCGCTCAAGGTGACCTACCTAAGCTGTGGGCAGGGCTCTGCCCCATGCACACACTGTGGTACAACTCCCTGCCAGGCTGAGCTGGTGGGGACTGCCAGAAGCTGGCCTGACCAGAGATCAAGAACAGCTGGTGCTCTACAGAGAGTCACCGAGCTGGGGAATGCCCAGACAGGTGGCTGGATGACAGAGGACTGCTGAAGGAGACCAGAAACACCTCAACTGGAGCAGAACAGGAACATACACAGGTGTGGACACAGAACTGACATCCCAGTATCCTGAGCACAACAGAAGGGCAACACTATCCTCTCGACCTCCTACTCCTCTGCCTCCAGCTTTGTGCCACAGGGATGATGTGCCCACCAACACCAGCAGCTCCCTGCTGAGACAGCAGTCACCACCGAAGGACTTGAGACCAACCCACCCCACAGGCTGGGTGACAAAGGAGACCCGTCAGGGTGGAAGGCTTTCTCAGTGGATCGCTGCAGCCTCACATGGTGTCATGCAGCACAGAAACCATCTCATGATCAGCAGCCTGGAAGACTGCACATGAAACGGAGCCTTCTTCTGACAAGTGAAGAAAGGCAGACCTTGGCATCCTCTCCTGGAGCAGGACACAGGGCTGGACACATCTGAATGTCCACCACCTCAGAAAGAACCCTCCCTAGCTGAAGAGCTTTCAGCTAGAATGAGCCCAGTTTAACAGACAGAAAAGTAAACAGTCCATGCTTTTTTTAATTGGTGCACAACAGCACCTCTGCTCTGGGGGATATCTGCTCCGATCCCAGAAAAGCACCCAGGAGCCCTGACTGTAGGGGCAACCACTGCTGTCTGAGGCATGGTTGAACTCAGCTAACCATCAAACTTCCCCCTAAATTAAAGGAAAATTGAGATGTTCAAGCTCAGACCTGCTTATCAGCAGCTCTTACTCACTCAGTGCAAGATTAAACCTCTCCTGGCTCCCACAACTGCAGACTGTAAGAAAGGGCAAGGGACACAGCTCAGAGACTTGGTGGGGTGGCCAGCACTCCCTGAAGCCATGCAGGGGAGCTGGACATCCTTCTGGGTGTGGTTCACTGCTCCCAAAAACCAAGCTGGGATCTTCAGTCAGGTCGCATGCATAAATCAGACCATGCTTCAAAGCACCAGCTGGGACACAAGAACTAAAACATTTTCTGGTGTTCTAAATGGACACTATGGTTGATGAAAATCCTGAACTTGATGCAATGATCACTAATGAAGGGCTGTTACACTGGCTCCCAAACCTGCCACTGGATCTTCTATTATAATGGTGATATCCCTGAGGCCTCCTGGCCAGACAGAAGAGGAGGAGGGTAGCGTTAAGGGAGAGAAAAGAGAGACTGGTTACTACTCAACAAGGACCTCCACTTCTCCCATGGAGGTAACATCAGTGGGATAGAATCCCATGAACTGTTCATCCCCTCACATCCCACTGTCCACCCACCATGCTTCATGCAGTCAAGAACACAGAAGAACCCAGAAGGTTACTAATAGGTCGTCATCGTGCTAGTAGGATGAACCCAAGCCCCAGCCCAGTGTCCTGCCATCACCCCATGTCCCAGCCAGGCAAGGCCAGTGGAGAATCAAGACAGCTAATGCCACAACATCAGTGCTAGTTTCTGAGTTTTTGGTGAAAGCTGCCAATACCAGTAACAACCCAGTCCAGAACATTCTGGCAAGTAAAATGTCAGCCCATCACTCAAGTGCAGAGTAGAAAACCTAAGGGTAAAGAACAAATTTCCCAACTGCTCACCCACTGTCCCCATCACTGGCCTGATCCATGAAGTCAAAGCGGTAGCCAGCATCAGCTTCCTAGTCCCAGGAACATCCACCCCCAAAGTCATCCCAGAAAAGCTCCCCCATTACCGTGCAGCTTCCCTGAAGTCACATTGGTGTCAGAGTGTGAGCGCATGTGGCTCTTCTTGAGGATACTCTGAGGAGCTGACTGTCCCTCCGAGAAACTGGACCGACGCAACAGGCTCAGGCCCCTGCTTCCACCTCCACTTGCCCCCTGCTCCCCCAGGGATGAGGCTGAGTCCAGCTTCTGGGAGCTGCTTGAGGAGAAGAGTTTTGAGCTACTGCTTTTGGTGCTGTTGGAGCTGGCACTGCTGCACGTCCGGCCCCTGCGTCCTGAGTTCCCAATGGCCAGGTACTCTGGCCCATCGTTAGGATCACTCTGTGGATCATCCTGACTTCCTGCCCAAGTGTCCTCACTCTGGCTGGTGATGCTGGAGCTCATCTCACTGGCTGGAGAGAAAGGCTAGTTGGCTGAGGGGCTGTGGAAGTGGGTGACAGAGCCAGACTGCTCTAGAGGGGACCTGTCCTCACTGAAGGAGGACGACCAAGTGGATGGATAGTGCTCCTGAGACTGGCTGGTGCTGGAGCTGATAGAGGAGCTTGTTGGTCTCCTGTCTGGACAGAAGCAGAACCAAGATGTCACATGCTCTAGCACAAGCAAACCACCTTATGGCAATAAGCCTGTGGCTTCACACTGGCACACCTTCCATCATGGGCAAATGCCAGGGATCTCCCATCACAGGCAGAAATCTTCACATACCCACCCACCACAACAAATCTAAGAGCAGAAAAAAAGACAAAGTGTTTCCTGGGTCTCTTCTGCTCTTCCCAGCCCACTCTTGTTACCTGAGAGGCTGGAGAAGGACCCAGAGCATCGCTGCTGTGCACAGACTGCAGTGGGGACATACAGGGTTGCAGGCAGGGCAGTCAGGCTCTGACTCTTGGACACTGGAGGCAGACCATCATTCCTTCTGGTAAGCTGGAGAAGTCATATTAGTAAACATCAATAAATCAGCATTTATGCCACTGGACATCAAAGGGACAGCAAGGCAAAGGAAGAGACCTGCAAAGGATGTGGCAGGTCTGGGGACAGAAGGATGGAGAGGGAAAAATGTGGCAGCTCAGAAATGAAGCAGGCTCCCATCAGGAAATTACCAGGCTCTCAGTGAAATGATCCAGGCAGCCCAGCGCCCCAGGCAAATGGCTCTCATGTCCTTCAGCATTGTGGTCACACATCTCTTTTGTTCCAGTAGAAGAATCTGACGTGCACAGTGATGGCAGTGACGTGCCAGCCAGCTGAAAGAACACAACCTCCATTTAACAAAGCCTCATTAATTGCTTTTCCCTGTGAAGCTCTGTGCAAAGACAGCAGCTGCTGTTCTCCTCTGGAGAGGGAGCAGCTGGCACAGAGCTGCACAGTGGATCACTAGCACCACCAGCAGGAGTGGATGTCCAGGTGTCTTGCCCATCTCCTCAGAGGGTGGCTGTCCTTCATGATCAGGCAGTTCTGCATGCTGGTACAGAAGTCTAGGACTATCAAGAAGTTCTCGGAGGTGCCTTTTATATGGTACCAGTCCTCAGGTCCTCAAATCCTTGATGGCAGCCAGAACTGAGGTGCCCCACTGCAGGCTGCACACAGCCATCTCCTCCACCCCCACCCCTACTAGGCTTGCACAGGCAACACAGGGACCAGTTCACTGCTCTCCTCTCCTCTTTGAGCTCATCTTCCTACTTCCAATTCCAGCCCCTTGCCCAAGGGCAACATGTACCCTGAACGAAACCTCAGACAAGCAGCCAGACAGTGTCTGGGGAGAGGCAGGTGTAAAAGCTGAGATCTCAACTCACCATGGAGGTGTCAATCTGAGCCAGAAGCCTGGGGTTGTTTTGCTCAACAGCCTCCAGGCACTGCAGCATGGCTGTGACGTGGGAGTCACTGAGCAGGAAGGCAGTGTCTGGGGAGAGAAAACTGCTGCTTGGGGTCCCACTCACACATGTGGTTTGACAGCACTGATTGTTCACACACAATCCACCTTTTCTGCCACCCCCCTGACTCCCATGTGGCTTGGAAATGTCACCAGCTAGGTATTTTCCTAGTAAGAAGGAAAATATTCTCTTTACCTGCATAGAATTTCCTGATGTACTGACGGTTCCCCAGGAGCGGCCTCAGCTGTGCTGACAGGCAGTGGCACTGAAGACTGTGCTGCAGCCACAGCTGTGCAATGGCCTGGTCACCTGGACCCTCAGGGTCAGGCTGGCCACTCTCCTGCAGGCTGATGAACTGGAAAGGGACACCAGGCACAGGTTAAGGCACACAGAGGCAAGCAGGGAAGCCGGCTTTTTTCCACTGAATGTCTTTGGTCCCTCTGGTTAACAGCAGCTGACCAGTGCTGGTCACCATCAGTGGGAAGGAGAACTTGTCCCAGCAACTCCCCAGCCACCAGGAAGGCAAAAGCACCAGGCAGGAACAACATTCCAAAGGTCAGCCACTGACCAAAGTCTTCCAACAGCCACCAGCATTATGAATTTCTCCTGCATACTCTCTCACTTGTGTGACTTGGCAATGACCCAGAGGGACCCCATGTTCCCAAATCTAACCCAACCCCAATGGTGATGTTCATGCTCACACTGACATACTAACTGGGGAAGGTTACAGCAGCACCTGAGCTGCTGCAGCTTGAAGAGCTGGACTGGAGTTACATCCCACATCCCTCCGGGGGTGGACATACAGAAAACCAGTGGTCAGCCACTCGCGCCCATTTGTGGCAGAGACTATAGATGTCAGCACTGGGCAGATGAGGACCAGGAGCATCCCCACATGCCAGTGTTTGGCAAAAGACAGTGATGGGAGAACCAAATGCATGGTCAAGACACAACGCAGAAATGGGCCACCTTGAGAAATTTGCAGTCATCGATCATGTGCACACACAAGCAGTACTTATGCCAGTTTCCTTGGTGATACCCACTGCAGCTGGCTGAGCCCAGCTGGAAACTGGCCTGAGAAAAATAAGCATCTGATTGTCTCAGCCCAAGCCATGCTGTGAGTTCCTAGGACATGGCTTTGTTGTAGACAGCAACACAGCTTGTACACAAACATTTCTGCTCCAGCCACCACAAGCCATGAAGCTGCTTCACTCACAGCAGGCCAAGAATCAAGGTACCACTATCCCACCCACAGGGCTCCCACCTGGGTCCACCCCACCAGAACCCACCTTCTCTAAGTGATGAGCAGAGCCAGGACTCAGCCAGCGAATGTCCTTCACAAACTGCCAGTAATCCTTCTGTCTGCAGCACACCTGCCCAGGACAGACACAGTTAGACAGCACCACACAAGTCCCAGTTAAATGACAACATCCCCCATTAGCCCCTTGCTACCATGAGGACAGCCCCTGGACCCAGCAAGATGGGCCAGAGAAGAGAGAGAGGAAGAGCATCACTGCTTTACAGAGGAGAAACAGCATAGGCACGTAACACAGTTCTGTAGATCAAAGGACCAAACCAAAAACGCACAGGCATAATGTAGGTAAGCTATCTCCTGCCCCTCCCACAATCACCTCTCAGCTGTTTTTAGCTCTTGTGTGACCAGAAAACAGATCCCCGAGCTTCTCTTCTTCCATCAGACAAAATGCCAGTCCCTCACACCAAAGAGACAGGAATAAGACATGGTACCAAAGGGCTCACACTCTTGCTGCAGTGCAATAACATCCTAAAGGCCAAGCGCAGGTCTGCCAATTCACAGCTGACCAAGTTTCCATGTCCCGGCTCCCCTTCCTGCTGGAGAGGGTCAGGGAAGAGAGTCCTGATGGCTCAGCACTGCACAGAGTAAGAACTTGGTAAAGGGACATGAAAGGCCACATGGAAATACACACCAGCAAAACCAGCAGCCGCTGCTGCTTACTACTGTGGACACCAGCACCCAGGGTAAGAAATTTTGCACTGGGATTCTACCAGCATAATGCTGCTGTTTGCCTCAGCTTTATTCAGACCATGAGGTACTTAGTTTTTAGTTATTCTTCCAGATAAAGAGGAACTGCTGCAGAGTTTGTTTTCCTCACCACCCTTATCATGTAAACACAGCATCAAAATATCTCTCTTTGCGAAAAGGCTATTATTTTGTGTTCTCCATTTCCTCTTTCACAAGCATCAGAGTAATGGGTTCTGTTTTGTGGTTGGTTGTTTAGGCAGGGGATTGGTTGGTTTCCTAAGACTAGAGAAGTAACGTGGCAATTTTGGTCCTCTAGATTCAAGTGGGATTTTCTGGACAAACAGAAAAAATCCACTCAAAAGTTTTTAAACCTCTTACTCTAGGTCTCTCAGCATATATACATGGGGTTTTTTCCACCTTCTTTCCATTTATTTCAAGTTGTAGGAAAAGATGGTAAGAAAACAGACGTAAAAGTAGGTATTTTGCCAGAGTAAATACAAGAAAACTGCTGTTAGGAAGCTGTACTATTACGGGCCACTTTTTGTAGCTCTTATAGCTCAACTGGCATCATATTTACACAAGCAAGGGAGAAATCACTAGGTGAATAGCTGCCCTTGCCTATAGTAGAAGCATCAAGAAGCACTGTCCTGCTTTGCAGAGCTGGCATGAACTGTTGCAGACAGACAAAAATAACATCTCACTTCCTGAAGCCCATTAACAGCACATCTGTTAGAAAGGAGCCCCGAACTCATCATACAGAGGAGGTAGCTTGTGTCTCTTTGTACCTCCCTTTAACCATGCTACTAACAGGAACAGAGTAGCACTGTAACAAGGACTGACTGTAAACTTCATAAATCTAGGGAGCTAAGCAGCCTGCTGGGATAACCTGCCAGCCTAGCTCTTCTTGGAGGCTGGCATTGCAAAGGTGAGGTTTGCCTGACCCTGGACCCAGCTGGCCCATGCAAGCTGCCTCTGCATCACTCTGTGGCAGAGCCAGCCCCAAGGCACGCCCTGCAGACTCACTTCAACATCCTTTGTAAATTAATTATGCACATAATTGCAAGCTGAAGGGGAGATCTTCCCACTCTGCATACAAGTGGGAAAGATAAATTCTTGCAGGTAGCCATGGAAGGGGAAATGACTGGGTAAGCAATCACCAGGTACAAGAGCCTGGAAAAAGATTCCATTCATGCAGAGCATGGCTTTAGCTGCCAGCTCCCATTACTAGCACAGCTAACAAGAAACACTAAAGATGCGAGGTTTCTCTTGCCAGAGCTTGCTGGGAAGTTGTCCAAGTCCAGACGATATGGGGCTGACTTACTGCAAATGTAACTTTATCATTTGGTTGCACCAAGAAGAAAGGAGAGAGAGATTGGCCTCACCATGGTGGGTACAGCTACTTAGAAAAAGCATGATGGTGCATGAGAGCAAGAGAACCCAGGTCCCTCTGACAAGCACAGCGCTAGCCAGCTGAGCCAAGTGTTGTACCCAATCTGTGCTATGAGCACTGAATTCACCTGCAACAATGTGGATGGCCTCACCTTCTCATGACAGGTGCTGAAGCTGCTACAGACAGACAGTAATACTAGCAGGACAGAACCCTACCTTGTCATGAATGAGCCCATGATACAGGATACTGTGCATGTCTCTACAGAGCCGTTCCAAGCCACCATACTTGGACCAGACGTTCGGGTTGCTGGTGGACACCAAACCTTCCACTGTGGTCTTCAGGTTTCCCAGCAGCTTCCAATGTTCCTTCCTGCAGGGGAACAAAGAAAGGTGAATGATACCTACAACAAGAGAAGCTTCAGGACAGAACCATAGTACTGCTCTCTCTCCAAGGAGGCTCTGGTCAGACTAAAACCTTCAGTGGTTCAGAAACTAGTAAAGATGACTCAGAGAACCTTCCACCTCCCTGTGGCCTTCCATACCTGGCTTGTGGACAAGAGGCCATATCATAATGATTCATGTGATGACTGGTAACGAATACCAATATATAGTCTCATGAAACAGCCAGAACAAAGAATGATGCTGCACTTGCTTAGTACGGGCCAACAAAGCTGGAGGACATCTTTCCAGCCAGCCGCTTGCTTGCTTCACTCACATGCTCTATCAGAGACTGTCCAGAGCAGCAGCCCATCAGGAGCACAGCAGCTGTAAGGCAACAGCAGGATGTCCACACCACCTCACAAACACCAGCCACACTGCACCTGCGTTGACCAAGAGAGGCCCCCCCAAGCCGTGCGCATGGCATCAAGCACTCCAGCACCACCAGAATGCAGAGGGGATCCACTCCAAGGATGGTAACTCTTGGCCAACATCTCTGCCTGTACAGCTGCTCTCCAGCCCAGAGCTGCTACAGGCAGAAGTTGGCTTTCTTGCTAAAGCCCTCCTCATGTTCTGGACAGAGATTAGCAAACCGCAGGTGTATTCTAGAGCTTGCACAGCACTTCTCATGGATATTGGCTCCCCTGCAGACAACCAGAAATCACCATTACCCACCACAAAGCAGGACTGATGGTGCAGAGAAGTAACATCATTTGCCTATGTAAAAGCAACTTTGGGGAAGGAAGCTTTGAGATGACTGAGGTCAGGCTGCTCAGCTGTGTCAGCAAAGGACCATCAGCTGTCAGAAACACATATTCAGATAGAACAACAATGTCACAAGGAATATGTGGGGGTGTGAATGCCATAAAAATATGCCTCCACAGGGTTTGTAACAAAAGCACCTGAGGTGACAGCTTAGAATGAAAGTACAAGCTTCTGGTTGCCAAGAGAAAAAGCATGATGGTGCAGCTGTTAATCCTTCCCACAGCTGAAAACAAACTGCATTTCCAAAGCAAAATGGGAAAAAAAGGAAAATAAATTTTAAATAAATAACTTCTCTCATTTTCATCCCTTGTGGTTCAAATGTGGACTGCACACTTATGCAGCACAGAGGACATGAAAAAGTAACACAGCCCTGGAGCATAGTCCTGGCATCTAAACCCAAGCTTTTATCATCAATATTCTCTTTCTGAGACTTGTTCGCTGTTGCCAGACTGAATAAGCAGTTCATCAAATACTGGGTCTAACTCGAGCTCCCCATCCACTTCCTTTACAGGGTCTCCCCATGGAAACCTCATCACGTTCAGTGCCCACCTAAGCTTAAACCATGCAGAAGCTGACCCATCCCACCAGCAAAGCCTGTCATCCTGACAGCACAGGAGCTCTAGCCCAGAGCTGCAATGCATATGGAGGTATGTGTATGTTTGTGATGTACTTACACTAAACAAGCACGGTCAGGGCTTTATCTCAGGAGAGACTGAAAAAGAAAGTACAGACAGAAATCAAAGGCAGCTTCCTGAAGATCTGACTTGAAGAGTCATGGAAAACTGATCCAGTTCTTCTGAATTTATGGTCTTTTCCCATCTCTGCCCTGACAGATGCAGACACTCTTTGACCAAAGCAATGCCACTCTGACTGTCCACAGATCCCCACAGAGGCATCGCTGGTCCCTGGTAAAAGAGCACCAGCAGCCACTGAGCTCAAAACTTCACCAGCTCCTCTCCAAGATATTTCTAACACTCTGGGTTAGGAAATCCAAGTGAAAGCTCTGCCACGCCACTGATCTTCTTAGTCATTGAGTCAGGGGAACCCCCTCCTGTGATACACCATGCTATGAAAAGCAGGCAGTGCACGCAAGGGTTGGGCGTAGGGCACACAAAGCTTTACCGTTTCAAATGGACTATCTTGTTAAGGCATTTGTGCATCTCTCCAGTGGTAGTAAACCAGGATCCAGCAGACTGGAGTCAGAGCTCCCTAAGATGGAGCACTGGGAAACTAAGGTTAAGCAATCCTTTAATAAAACAACCTCAAAACATTTAAACACTGAACTCAGAAGCACATAGGGAATGAGCAGCACAGTGAAAGTACCTTTGCAGAGGTCATGCAAGAGCTTCCAAATTGGGTCAAATGACACTTGTTGACCCAAAGCAGTTGGCTTGGACAAGACCCTACATGGTACCCAAAATCCAGTAGCTTCTGGACTGGAACATAGCATATGCTGAAAAGCATACAGTGACACAGGGCTGAAGAAATGAAAACCCATACAGCTGGCTGCAGGTGGCAGGGAAACTGCAGCTAACCACATTTCAGCTTTAACCAGATTTACAGTATAACCCCAACTTAGTGGCAGGCTTTGTACTGACTGAGCTTTGGCTGCTAGGAAAGATGGAGAAAGCCTGAGTCCCAGCGACCCTCAAGTTCCCTGTTCCACAGGTGTTTGGAACAATAGTAAGAAATCTGCTTTGTTTGTCCTGAGTAAAGAGAATTCTCCTCTGGGGAAGGCCATAATTCATACGACATCATAAAAATACCCTGATTTACAGGAAGGGCAATGGGAGCAACACGTCCCACACACATCGCAGCACATAAGCAGAGCTTCCCCTGCAAAAACAAAATATGCATCTGCTCTCTTGGTCTAGCAGGACCTGGTTCTCTCAAACACAAGGGCCAAGGGTGTTTGCAGTGTTCATCGCTGGTAGGGCACTGGTGAGACCTCAGCCACATCCCTCTTGTTCCTTAAAAACCACACCTAAAATTGGACCCAGACTCCAATTTTAATCACCAATTCTGTAAACTTGGCACTGGGTCTCCCTGCTTTACCACCACAGACTCTATCTTCAGGAACAGGATGTTCCTCAGGAACATCAATTGTCCCAAATATAACTGAACCTTTTGCACTGGAGTGATAAAAGACTAAATCCGTACTTGGAGCAAAGAATGGCTTCATGCCACTGCTGATGACAACACCAGAGAAACACAGTTTGCTCTCCCAAGGCTTTCTCAGTCCCTTCATGCCAACAAGGGCAGGAACTTCTTTTGGTCCAAGTCAGCAAAAGTGACTCACAGTGGAGGCTGCTGACTCAGGTACACTTCTTCATTAGGAATAAAACCAAACCCCAGTTACTTTTCAAAACAGAATCACTCCAGAAGCTAGGATTTACACACCTACTAATCTTTCTCACAGCTTTGTGTCTCCCTGTCCTCTGCAGAAGGTATCTAGCAATGGCTGCTTAAATACTAGCCTCTACAAGGAGGAGTCTCTCTATTCTTTGTAGCATACTAAAGAGGTTGGACTGAAGGACTTCCACCAGGTCTCTAAGGACATTCCCAAGCTGATTGTCAATTCCTCCTGCAGATCCCAAAGGCATCATGAAACCTGCCACTGCACACAGCCTGCTCCTGACTCGGTGGGTCTCCCAGACAACCAGCAGCCCCTTCTTGTGCTCCCCCGCCTGCTCGCTGCAGCCTGGGCACTGCTGGGAAAAGGGATTAAAAGAAAGGCAGCCTTCGTGCAATTCATCTGCATCCGTGGGGAGTGGCTGATGAAGCAGAGGAAGCCAGAAGAGCTCTGCCAGTCTGAAAGAGCAGCTGTGCAGCGCCCAGATAGGGAGAGCCAAGCAGGCTGGCTGGGAAACCGAAACACTGGGTGGTTTGTACCAGGAGCACAATCACAAAAGGCTCCCCCAGCACACAGCCCAGAGTTTGCTGGAGCACTCCTGCTCTCCACAGGCAAAGGATGAGGGAAGAAAAAGGGATTAAAGGTGGTTTTTAGCTTTCTTCCTGTACAGCAGACAGCTTTACCTGCTCATCTTGGCAAAGACTCTCACAAACAGATGATCATAACCTGTGGTCCCTGGACATCACTGCATCAGTTTTCAGTCTGCACAGGACCTGCCTGCCACAAACACACAGGCAACCAGAAGCAGCGACAGGCAGAGCAGCCCCATCACCTCACTGGGACCTGCCACTCCCCTGTCTTTATCACTCCCAGCACAGGTTCTCCTGGGCGACCCTCTTCCCTGGTCCCACTGTCTGTGGGGGCCTTGCTGGTGCCAGAGTTGAAGACAGCAGCTCTTTGCTAACCTGGACTGTGCAAAGATCCCTGTTATGTGTCTCACACGAGAGCACTGACCTTCTTCTTGTGCCCCAGTGGGCTTGGCATTGCAGCTTCTGCTCCTCAATGCCTCTCAGACCTGCTGCTTAGGAGGAGAGATAGAAAAACCCAGCATGAGATCTTCACTCTCGCTCCTGTGCTGGCAGAAGGATGGACTTCAGCAAAATAACCTGCTTCTGTGTTTGTCATGATCCATGGGAAGATAGATTCAGTGACCTCTATCCTATCACTATGTCACAGTCACAATCTACAGTGAACTGGCACCTCACTGGGAATGAAAACATCGAACCATTCACACTAAGGACAAAGAATCTCTGTAAGATCCCTGCCAGGATCCTCCTTAGTACATCAGTGACAGCCAGGAGAACGAACACGCCCCTCATGTGCCGCACCAGAGAAGACAATACCCTCCTCATTCCTGATGGGAGTGCTGAGGGTGGCACCACATCAGTCCTACTAGTCACATCATGGGACAGTGTGCTAGTGCAGGACTTGCAGAGGCAAGAAAAGATGATTCTGGAAAGGAAGAGGAGTGAATGCAGTCGATTTATTTTACCTTTCTGAACCTGCTGGGTCTGAAGCATTGGCTAAAGAGGGAGAACAGTTCGAACTGTGCAAGAGGCCACCCAGACCCGCTCTATAGCTTTAAAAGCACCGGTATCATATTCCTGGCTGATAGGCCAGCAGGAATGGACCAGAGCCGAGCCCTTCAGATAAGGAATGATCCTCTCCCCTACCATACTCCCTCTGCCCCTTCCTCCCCAACCAGCACTCCCACTTCCAGCCAACACCCACCCCATGCTTGTGAGGACCAGGGCTAAACCTATGCACAAAGCAAAGGCAGAAGACATGGAAAAACCTTTAGCTAATAGGACTCGTCATCAAAACACCTCCAGGGAGCATCCTCTGCATTTTTTGCAGTTGCTGAAAGAAAATCCAGGCCTGAAGCCCAAACGAAGACCCCAAGGGCAAGAAGGCCATGGCAATACCCGATGCGGGCATAGGGTCTCGCCTTCGCAAATAAGAGATGAGGAGTTTCTTTTCGGCAGGTGGAGGGGTGATCGACCAAAAGGGTCTGGAGCCGTGACCCACCGGCAGAGCCTCGGCAACGGCAGCCGGTCTCAGCGTGGGGTGGGTCTGCAAGTTTGCACCCGGAGTGAGGAGGAGGTTTGGCAGCTGCTGCCACGGCCGGGGCTACTGGGGAGCTGCTGGTGTCCACAGAGGGGCAGAGCAGCGGGGGGCGGGGTCACCATCCCCGCTCGGTGACAAGGCC
>VZRI01011220.1:31414-149967 GCA_013397515.1 Upupa epops | reverse complement strand
GACCGGCGGGGTGGGGGTCATCTTTGTCCCAGCAGGCCCGAGACCGCGGTGCTTGGGGCCTTTGGCACCGGACAGGTCCCCAGTGACTGGGAAGCCGTGGGGGAGTGTCACGGGAGTCGTAATGATAGGGGCGGTTCCGTCGCTGTTCAGCAGGCCTGGCCTTTTTTTCTTCCCAGGTGTGGAAGTTGGTCATGGCTTGTTGTCACTGTACCTCCTTTGCTGTATTGAACCACTCGGGTCAAGAGTGATGCCAGCTATCGCATAATTTTCTGTGACGATTTGTGCCTTTCTTGCTGTCCGTGTGCTTTAGGAAGCTTCACTGATTTGCACAACTGTGTTTCTGAGAACCTGACATCCATATGTAATCTAGTTGGAGAGGACTCTGCTCACTGGTGGTGGGGGGTTGGACTAGATGACCTTTTGATAATACCTTCCGACCCAAACTATTCTATGATCTATTTTGAAGAGTCATCTCTGAATTCTGGTCCAGTATGCTGAACAGTTGGTGACATATTTAATGTGCTACTGGAGTTTAGATTTATTTTAAAAAGCCCTTTTTCTGTGCTTCGAGTCTGTGCCATGACGCTACTGGAGTGTGGTAGATAGGTGTTATCAGGAGACTTCAAAAAGCAAAATCATAATCTTAACAGTAAACTTGGTCTTTATGGCACCTAAAAATAAGAGTCTTGGTAGTATATTCCTTCTGGAAATAATCCAGTGGAGTTCTTGGTTTTGGCAGTGGAGGTAGCTTGTGAAATGACTGTTTGAATGTGGAGTAGCACAGCATTCATAAAAGTCAATAGATGTATAGATTTGTAATAGAGCCCCTAACTCTTTGCTATCAAGATTACTGAAGCAAGTAGAACTACTGATTCTGAGTGCCTAGTAATATTTTCATATATTCGAATGATTCTTGGCCAAGTTAACCTCTCAGTTAGCCACTACTACATTTCCTTGATATTGACTAAGAAGAGATTGAAAGACTGTTGTGGTGTCATGGTGACATTCTGTTTAAGAAGCTGCCCTGAGGGGAGAGAGAGGAAATGGTCTCAAAGTTGTGCTAGGGAAAGTTAGACACTAGAAGATGCTGAAAGGGTCATCACGCCTTGGAACAGGCTGCCCAGGGAGGAGACGTTTAAACGTTGGGTAGATCTGAAGCTTAGGGATGTGTTTTATCAGTGGCCTTAATGGTTGGACTCTATGATCTTGAAGGTTTTTCCAAACCTAAATGATTGTATAATTCTGTATATGTATTTATCTGTTTCCAGTGCAGCTGCAGTTTTATTCTGTGGTCTGGAATCCATATCTCCTACCCAGCAGTGAAAAAGAACCTAACAAACTGGACAATGCTCAGTGGCTCACTCTAATTACTCTCCCCCATATGGTCTCCTAAGAAACTGGAAGGCAAATGGACACAAGCCATATATCAATATACTGATTTTTTTTTTCTACTTAAATTAATATGAATGAGAAAAGATCATTCTCAAATTTTAAATAATTTTAAGTCTTCATCCTACTTAGTTGTTGCTTTTCTACTGAGAGTGCCCATGGCAGCAGGAAAGTACAAACCTGTCAATCTCATGAGTTGTAATGCCATTTCTTTTCTTGTGCTATGGCTCTTGAACTGTGATGAATACATTCACTGTATGCCACTACCCTACTTAAAGGGTAAATTATTCTACAGCTGTGAAACAACAGGGGTGTGATTTTTGATGTTGTTGCATATTAACATACTAAGAATTTCACATTTTTCCTTCCCTCACATCTACATGTTTTTTTTTGTTCTACCCCATCTAAGTCCACTTGAACTTTGTCAAACAGAGTACCCCTGTTGTCATAACTCTCTGACTCAGAAAAGCCTGTGTGTTTGTGGTAACTCCCTCTTGAAACGTTTTTATCAGATAAACTCTCCTGATGTAGCTGTAATAATCATCATTTGACATTTTCCTTTATAGTGTTGTAGTAAACAAACAAATAGTCAAATAACAGTGTACCATGTCCCTTGAGTCAGCTACAGGATCAGTGAAGGCAATGATTTGCATTTGTCAGAGCTGCTGCTCACCCTTTGTCAGTTAATATGTTAGGCACATTCTTAAACCGAGTAGTGATTTGTTCAGTGTTTCCTGGGACAACATATAAAATGATTGCTTTGGATTGCAAATACCTGGGGAGAGAAGTGTTGTTAGCTTTTTTCCCACCATTTTGACTTCAGTGAATATACAAAATTAACTGATAGGCTGACTTCCCTGTGTGGATTTTTTAATTATTTTTTTCAAGTTAACTTAGGGTGGAAGAACTAAAGCTTCAAGTGACATTTTCTCTGGAATCTGCAAAGTCTGGGTGTGATAAGGGATTAACATGTCTTTAATGGGTGTGCTTGAAATCACTCAGTTTAAAATGTAATACTGGGCTAGTCTTTAAGGCCTCTTGAATTTTCTGTGTGTTTGCAAATGCTTCTCTGTGGCTAGGGCATTGTATCATAAAGTAAGTGCTGTAAGAGTAACAGGGATTGGATGTTTTATTGTGATGATATTTCTGGAACCTTAACTTGTATCTGCTGGCTTTGCAAGATTAACTACTGTTTTCCAGGACTCAAAGTTGTCAGGATTTCTTCCTCAGAACTTGAATATGTCTGCAGTACTTAATTTTTTTTTAATTTTCTTCTCCTAGATGATATAATTAAACTGAACAAGAAAGAAGAGAGAAAGCAGTATTCTCCCAAAGTGAAAAGGGGGCTTCAGCAAAATAGAACTCAACAGTTTAGGACACCAGGCTCCAAGTGGGGAATCCAGCAGCAGAAAGGTATGTGTGCCAAACATAACATGGATTGCACAGTATTTTTTTGAGCTGAAGTGTAGCCTAATTAAATACATGGATCGATGTGGTCAATTCAGATATCTTTGAAATAGTGTCATAAGGGGTTTTGATTTATAATTCGGTTATTTTTACCTGTTTGTGTTGGGTTTCAGTTTTGGTTGAGTGTGAGAAAGTCATTGGCATGTTTGGCCAAGAGGGACCTTAGGTGTTTGAGGGACTCTCTGGGAGGGATTGGCTTGCTTTCTGGTTTGTTTTTTTAACATTTATTTTAATTTTGGAAATTGTGTTGATGCTCTGTCCCTTCTCAGAGGTGGATAGAAAGAGTGCTTATGCCAAACCCTGTATATTAAAAATCGTGGAGATCCTGGCAGAGCTCAGAGCTTTAGTGCAAAAGAGCCAGCATATTATATTTGCTAGGTAGACTTCTCCTCGTAGGGCTCCCCAACATAGCTGCTATTGCAGACTATAATGCTGGCTCTGGAATATGTAAGTTGATGGTGTGGAGTGTCATGAGTGGGCATTTCTTGTGAAGAGCTTAGGATGTAAACTACTGTGTCAGCTGCCTTAATCATAAAATCATAAAATGATTTGGGTTGGAAGGGACCTCAAAGATCATCTAGTTTCAACCCTCCTGCCATGGCCATGGATGCCTCCCAGTAGACCAGATTACTCAAAGCCCCATCCAGTCTGGTCTTGAACACTTCCAGTGATGGAGCATCCACAGCTTCCTCAGGTAATCTGTGCTAGTGTCTCTCCACCCTTGTAGTGAGGAACTTTTAATTGCTAATTGAATCTGCATTCAGCTGGAAGCTGTTGCACCCTGTCCTATCACTACAAGCCCTTTCAAAAAGTTTCTATCCAGCTTTCTTGTAGCCCCTCTTCAGGTAAGCTGATGCTTTTACAGTGGAAGTAAAGAGAGGAAGAGTGAAAAATAATAGCTTTATTGTAGGTTCCCTGAATAAGCATTAGGGGTTTTCTGATAAACAGAACTCCTATTCTAAAATGATTCCCAGGTTTTAGTCCAGTACATGGATGAACATCCACACATGAAGTATGGACTTTTTCCTTACATTTCCGTTTTAAAAGTATGTTTCTAACACTGGATTGTCAAAATAGAGAAAAGTGCTGTCTAATCAGAAAGCTTACCACCCCAATACATACTAGTTAAGTGCAGAAGTTAATACATAACAATTTGTTTTTCAGTAGCACTCATTCAAAACAAATACACATCTGCCTGGTGTATTCACAGTGATCCCTATTTTATCTTCTCTTGCTTAAAATTTGTTGCAGCAGCATCTGTCATTAGCATCTGAAGCACAACATGGTAGTGCTAAGTGGAAGGGTTTTACATCATTCAGCCCAAATGTAATAATATTAGTGTAGGTGAGGAGTGAGTGAATTGAAGTTGTATCAAACACATAGGGTTCTATTTATGGCTGCAGCTGTCAAAGGCATTTATTTATGATCTAAAGGGCAGAAAAGCAGCAAGTATTAGAATTTGGGATTTTGGGAGGAACTTGAGCAGCAAATGCAAAACTGTAAATCCAACGCTTTTGGCATTACTTTTCTGTCTTGGATTCTTCCCTCTTTGCCTGCCCTTGTTCTAGGAAAAAGCAAACTGTTTTTTGAAAAATTTTCGAATTCATGATGTGTTGAAATATTATGAATAGTTGTAACTACTCCCTCTTACACAGCTCTACACATTTTCTCCGCTTTACAGCAATTCTCTGTTGTATTGGTTTTTGAGTAACAGATATCACTAAATAGTTCTCCCAAGCATTCTAGTTAGTAGTAGTAGCTTATGCGCAATAGAATTATTGCTGTTCTGTTGTCATTGAAGTTATTCTAATAAGTTGTAAATCATCTGTTTGTGGACAGCTGTGGGAACCACAAGTGATCAACAGTGTTCAATTCCTTGCAGTTTTAGAAGTGTCTGCCAAACTCTCTGGAAAGAAGCGAGGAACTTGAGCTGGGATTCTTTTCAGCTTGTGGAGGGAGAAAGACAGAGAAGAACATTGTTCATTTAAATAAAAGTTGTCCTTGGTGATACACAGAATTCAACTGCACAAAACCGTGTGCAGCCTGAGCCAACTTCGAGGGTGTCATTTGTTTGAGCAGAGGTTGGTCCAGAGAGTTCCTTTCAGCCTAAGTAACCCTGCTTCTCAGCTTTTCTATTTGAAAAGAAGAGCATTTGCTAACCATCCACAAAATGTGGGAACATAGCAGGTTCTCCACGGCAAATTTATCTAAGCTCGCTTCTGGTCAATGGCTTATCTCATGTGATGTCTTCTGAGGAAACAGATTTATCATCAGTGCAAAGAAGTGAGATGCATCAAAACTCATCTGCTGCTGTACTACAGACCTAGCTGTTCTCAGTTCTGTTTCATCCAGACTGCTCTGCAGACTTCTACTTGAAAACACTAATGCAACATAATTCATACACTGTTCAATATGGTTTTGTAGTCCATTTGCTATGTTCTTTTTATTTAAGTCCTGTCTTGGTAAGCAGTGATCTAAATAAATAAACTTTGACGTTGCTTTTTTTTCCCTTTAAATTAATCTGGTAACGTAAAGTTTGATGAATGGTTAGGGAGGTTTTTTTTGGTTCAGTTTGGTTTTGCATTACTCGGCACTTGGTGAATTTCTATTTCAGAGTATTTTGGTAGTTTTCCATGCCAGAATGACTCTTAAATTGTTCCTGTAGCCATGTTAAGTAACAGAAATTTCCAGCAAAAATTAATGCAATTAACTAGAGCAAAACTATGACCTGTACGAGGAGCTGATTGTGCTTGTGCTAGGGCTTGGGCCAGACTGGCTAAAATAACTGAATGACTGAATTGTCTTCAAGTTAGCTTCTGCTCTAATGCTTGAAGTGTGCAGCCATATAACTTGTGTTGCCTGTGTAACATCTTAAAGCAATAAGCTTTTCTTCCAGCAAGAATCTTTTAACCCTTTGTGCTTGTTGCAGGCTATGGTAAAAATCGTTTGGGACGCAGAAAGAAGATATCGGGGAAGAAGCGTTCCTACGGAGTTATAACTGGATTGGCAGCCAAGAAAGCCATGGGCTCACGCAAAGGAGTTAGTCCTCTGAACAGACAACCACTTAGCGAGAAGGTACTTTAATGCAGTTCTTATAATCTCTTCCCAAAGAGCCATTAGAGGTAACACCGTAACTTCAGAACAGTGCTAGTGCAGTAGGAAATGGAGATATCTGGTTCAGCCTCTTACTAATTTGGGATGTGTTAGCTGAGTCTTTGCTGGGTGATTAATTACTAGTTAGGTGTGAAAATTTTTTTAAAGCTTAGTTGGGTTGCAAGTCCTAAAAGTTAAAGCAATTACAGGAGTAGGTACTGTAGTATTGCAGAAAATCTCACTAGGATTTCTTGACCTTTGCATTGCTTTGTTAGCAGTATCAGCTTCAGATGTTATTCCTGTGCCTGTTACAGTACCAGAAGTTTTTGCAAAATACTCAACTGCCATTAGTAGACTCCCTGTTGTGCACTCCTCCAGTGCATTTTTGCCTGCTTCATCTCATTCAGTGTTGTAGAACAGAGATTGCTTTTGGAGTTGTGAGGAAGAGTAATTTTAACTGTGTGTTGAATGCATATTTTTCCATTTAGGGAGATATGTAATCAAAAAGAACCTACTATGCTTCTTTTTTTTTTGTGCCTGGTGAAGAGGGAAACAATTCATTGAAGTATAGAAGATATTTTCAAGTTTTTCACGTTACACGTGAAAAATGCATTCTGTGTGCAGTGTGTAAGTGAAAACCGAAGAGGACGTGTTGGAGTGTATGCAGTATATGTACATGCTGTGTATTTTTATTGTGTTTTTAAGAATGCACAGAGGAATTACCCAGTTTTGAAAAAGAAAACAAATGTACAGAGGCAGTCTGAAATGCAGAGGAAACAAGCTTCAGCACTCAGGAGGCCTGCTCCACTGAACAGAAGGTAAAATACTATGTTTGCTTTCTGAACTCTTCTTGGCCACTTGTTTGCGAGTATTTTTTGACAGACCTGAGTCAAAGAGAGGATGATAGTACTGGCTGTAGTAATAACAGTCAAGACTAATTTGTCTCTGAAGTTCTAATCTGGAAGCCAAGCATGGGATGAACGTGGTGTTCCTACAAAGCCAGATATTTATTGCAGCATAGAGCACACAGGAAATACCTCTATTTGTGAGCACCTGGTATTCCACCTCCTTTTAAATCGTAGTCAGCCTGTGTGGAAATGGCCAGCATGGGTTTTGGTAGCTTGGAAGTGACAGCCATGATGTACTGAACTGTCTAAATAAAATGTCTTCATGGAAGCTGGTGCCATCTGCAGGTCCATGGAAGCTATTGCATGCTTTGTTTTGCTCCCTGTTAACGAGCTGCGTCTTACGTGGTCTCCAAGATGAAAATTGTCACAATGTGACCGTTGTGGAAGCTGCAAGCAAACTTCCTTTACACATATGAAGACCGTTTTTATCTAATCAGCAGTGCAGTGTGCTGCAGAATAGTGAGCAAAGTAAAAAGCAGAATGAATAATTTTACTGTCCTGTGATGAAGGAGGCTTTTGTGTAACACAAGTAGTTTCTCCATTTATGAGTTGTGTTTTGTTCCTAGTAGGTGAGAAACTTATAGCTACTGAAATGTTCAGCCTCAAAGAGGCAGCAGTGCAGGTGTCCTTAGGCTATATTGGATACTTCCCTGACTTTCCTAGTAATCTCTCAAGGTGTTATTTGTGGAGCCTTTGGTAACTATATTTTAATAAATATTACAGGAATAACATGTCATCCACTTTTGCCAGAATTGGAAACAAACTAAATCAACAAAAAGACACTCGTCAGGCAACTTTCCTGTTTAGAAGGGGACTGAAGGTAATAAAAATAACTGAAAGCAGAATTGTGCCGCAGGTTCTAAGCTAACTTCTGATACCAGTGAATCTACTTCAAATGTCAGATCTGAGTAGAAACTTCAGCTGGACTGGGGAATAGGCACAGGTTCTTCTAGGAGAATGTGCGCATTCTCTTCAGTTATTGGGACTCATTGATTCTTGCTCCATGTTTCTGTCTGGATGGGCTGTTGAGGGGTGCATGAAACTCATGAGAGTTTATGCAAGCTAACAGTTTTTCCTTTTAAAAGGCTCAGGTACTGTGCAGCTTTCAAAATAGTGTGTTTTGGAGTCCGATTATGATTTGAGTTTAGGGTAGGTTTTTTTTGGTTGGAGTTATTTATTTTAATTATTTAAGCTGCTACTTTATTTACTTAAGGATTTTTTTTTGTGATCTTGAGTAAGATCTAAAGAATAGTGTGCAGTGAGTAGTAGTGGTATTCTTGATTTTCATAGAATCATAAATTTGGTTAGGGTAGAAAAGACCTTTAAGGTCATTGTGTCCAGTGATTAACCTAACTATAACAAGCTCACTGCTAAACCCATGTTCCCAAGCCCCGTGATTTTTCAAAATATTAACCTAAACTTCCCCTGTCTGAACTTGAAGCCATTTCCTCATTATCAGTTACCATCATTGTGTCTGTAGGTAGCTGTTGTCCTCCATCCATATAGATTGCAGAATTACAGACACTGTCAGGAAGAAAAAACCCAAAGTCTTTTAAAATAGCATTGGAACTTAGTGGCATAGCACAGAACTTCCTGCCATTGACAACTTTGCTTAAAATGATTTTGTGTTCTTAAAGTAGTTTCTTTCCAGTATCTTACACAGTTGCTAAGATATTTATATTTGAAGCCCCTCTGAAAGTACAACCCAGTTTGTGCAGAGTGTACAAACAGTTTTAAATGTATGAATTTGAGTGTCTGTATTTCCAGCTGCTGTACTGGGGATTGAAACAGTGTTCAAATCCAATGTTTGTATTGATGTGTTTCCAGGTGCAAGCTCAAGTTCAGTCAACAGATGATCTTGATAATCAGATAGTAAAGAGAACTCGCCAGTAAGTATTTAATTTAGAAAGCTTCAGTTTGCTTACTCTTATGATTCTCATTTTAGCTCTCGCTTCCTGTGATAATTGTGTGGGGGTTTTCCCGCTCTCCACCTCGTAGGCACATCAACTGAGTGACAGTGATCCTTCCCCTATGTGCAGTTATTTCCTAAATTATCTTTTCATTTAACCAGGAATGACGTGTGTAAGATGCCTGCAGGAATATGGGGGAAGGTGGTAGAGGATCAGACTAATCTCTGCCATTCATGAATACTGCATAGTCTGGAAGATAAATTGAAGTGTCAGTGCTCTCTGAAGCTCTTGGTGAATTTGCATTATATTTTATTGAGATATATATATATATATATAGGCCTAGAAGCAGTTTGGAGAAAGGCAGACACTCAACTGTCCTTGGATGTATTTTTCCCACATTTTGCTCTGCGTGCTAGGCTCTTTGCAGTTTACTGGTAACACAACACCATATGCTACAAACCTACACTCTGTCACCTCCTTGATTTACTGTGAGGGCTGTTTTCCCCCCATCTCTGGCTCTAAAAAAGTGAGCGTTTCTGTCAGTGCAGTAGTTCTGGTACACCTTGCCAGCATGTGATCTAGCACTTGCCTGAATAGGTTTAGATAATGTAAAAGATAGAAGAATCAATAGCCAATCTGCTTGCAGATTGTCTAACCGCAAATAATCTTTGTACTGGCCTTGTACCTTCTTTACTAGCCCACATTTTGGACACACCTTTAAAGATACTGTGACATTTGTGCAAGATTTTTGTAAGTGAGTTCTGTGTTTTTAAACTAGATGGCGAACTTCTACCACAAGCGGAGGGATTCTGACTGTATCCATCGACAACCCAGGAGCAATCCTGACCCCAGTGTGAGTTTCCAAAAGTTCTCCAGTATTCTTAGTGAGACTGTAATTGCTGTTCTGAACCGTTTGGAAAATTCCTTACCTATAGTATGACCTTGAGTGACCTCAGGGTGACAGCTATTTTACCTTCTTGAATTTGTGCCTTATAGCTATTCAGCCAGCCTGATCAAGTAGCGTGGTGAGAAGTTGGTAGCTCTATCAGCGTTGTATTTTACTGCATAAAACATGTATTCACTGTGTCCTATGTAATCTTTTTTTACAGTTCCCAGAAGTTACAATTAACTCGTTCCCCTGTACCACCATTTCTCATGAAGAAGGACCATTCTGAAGAGAAAAAGATTCCTAAAGGGGTTCCATTGCAGTTTGATATCAATAGTGTTGGAAAACAGGTAAATGTAGTTTCCTTAACTGTGAAAGTAGTTTCAAGAAAAGTCAGTGCGCCCCACACTTTTCTCCTAGATTCACGGGTGACAGAAAGAGGGAACTAGTGACTACTGTTTGTTTCCACTTCCAGTTCTTCCACTTGCTGTGTAACTTCAAGCAAGTAACTAAACTGACTGGTCCTGTTCATCTGGTTCATGTCTTACATGCCCACATGCTTTTAAGTGGGATTTTAAATGTTGAATGCTTCTAAAACGCTTCTGGTGCTCCTGCTGTGCTTCAGTCAGCAATCATATGTAATTCAGGGATGAGCTTCTTTGACTTGTATGGTCTGCATGGGGCTCCTGACAGTGGAATTTATATGGCAACTCTTGCTACACATCTTGGAAAGAAAAATTGAATCAAGGAGTGAAAGTTGAGCAGTCTTTGACATTTTTTTTTTTTAAAGGCAGACAGTGTGATGCAGGGATCTTAGTGCTGGCATTGAAGGAATTCTTGTAGGGTGACAGAATTAGATACTATGCAGGCTGTAGAAAACTACGTGGGATCAGTGCCTCAATCTGAATTTGTTCCTTCTGTGAGTAAGCAGTGTCAAAAATTGTCTACTACTATATTGTAACAGTAACTTCTGGGCTCCAGTCTGCTGTCTTAACCAGATAGGGTAGAAAGCAACCTGCATTACTATGGTTAAAGTGCTGCATTTATTGAAGTTTCACAGAATCTGTGTGTGGGGAGATAAGGGTAAAGATAGGTCCCTTTTCTGGACTGCCATCTATTTAACTTGTGATATTTTTGAGTAGACTTTCAGTCTTGACATTGTGTACCTTTTGTTCTTAATGAATTCTGAGAAATGCTAGGTCTCTGAATAGTCCAATCTCTTTTTTTTAATGATGTAGGAAATGGTGAAATCAAATTAAACCTTCCTTTTTTCCTTTATTTAATCTGAGGCAATTAATAAGTGATGGTACGGAATGAGGAAGAAATATTCTTTTTCTGTAACGTTGATTAAATTAACCTGACGTCTTTTATGTTTGTCACAAAATTACTTTTTCAGACGGGAATGACATTGAACGAACGTTTTGGAATCCTGAAGGAAAAAAGAACAGCACTGTCTCAGAACAAAGGGAGTCGTTTTGTGACCGTGGGCTAACCTGACACATGGACTTGAGCACTGATTGAAGAAACTGAGACACAAGTGGGCAGAAGAATGCAACATATTTCACTGAAATTCTCCAGACTTACTGCTAAGATGGTGGCAGAGCTATCTATCTTTATTATTTTGACTTTGAATGGTAAAAGAATGATGCCCTGAGTGGGAGAACATGGGAAAACTGATCTGGAGTGGCACCATCACCTGGTTGGAAAAGATTCTGTTGCCCAGCTGATGACAAACACTGATTTAGGTTTGTCTTGCAACCAAAACATGAAGGTTAATTTTACAAGTTGAGGTTTTCTTGTTTAGAAGTGCTCAGTGTCTGTTCTTTAACTCCTCTGTTATGGTAAAGGTTGAGTGTTCTGTTGCAGATCCCATTTTAAGGTTGTTTTTTTCCAGGGACTGCTATGAACTTCCCTTCGGTCTGTAGTTTGGCACAGAGCCTCAGTCCATGAATACTTTGGTAGTGATGTAGAGGCATTTTTCATGGGAGCATTGGTTATGCTTTTTATGATTTTGAAGTTCAGGGTTTTTTTTTCTTGAAAACAAAATGTTTTTCATTCTCACTTTCACAAATAAAGCTGTAGCTGAGATCAAAAATATGTAATTGGGACAGAGACTGTTCTCTTTTCCTAAAAATGGTCCACATCCTATTGAAGGCATACTGCATAGCACGTTGAAATTTGTATTGCAAGTACCTCAAGTTCATCCTCCTCTACATCCAGAGTGTCTCCTCATTTTTCCTTGAACTTTTGCTTTCTGTTTGTTTTTATACATTTTGCGGGTTTTTTTCCCCCAAGCTTAATGCAATAACTTCACATTTTTAATAATTTCATAGGAATAAATACAACAGTTCACAAGAAAGTCAGTGATGTAGTAGAGTTCCTTGCCCTCCCAGACATGGGATTCTCATCTTGCATGCCTTACCTCAGAGGGTTTTTACGGCTCTTACAAATAGCTGGAGGCAAGCAGTCAAATGGCACTTGTTCATACATACCAAAGAGAGGTGGGATGTGATGCTGATCAGAAGTGGTCAGACATCTTGAAACTGTATGAGACTGGGGAACATTGCTGGAGGAAGGACCTCAGCTTCCAGATTGTGTAAGGCATTAAGCAGGAGCATGCAGTCACTTGCTTTGAGCTTGGCCTGGTGCATCAGAGTCTGTGCCGTGGTAACAACTGGGGCATCCTCAGTCTGAATTTATATGATCCCTAAAACCAAGGCAGATGTTCAGAATTCTTTCCAGACCAGGAACTGAATCTTCACACTATTCTATAGCAATGAAATTTAGGTACAGTCAGGTAGAAGAATGATTGGCTTGCTGCATCCAGAAATGTTTATGGTGTTTGAAGTGTATTTAATTCCTTTTATTGTTCTTGAAGAATTTACATTTGACTTCCTACAGAGTTGGTTTCCTTGCATTTTTATCTTGACTTCCAAGTTAAATAGCATTTACCAGGAACTTCAGTGTTGAAGAGCATTTGACAGTAGAAGGGCTTTTGTCTGTATAGCAGTTCTAAAGTCAGTGCATCCTGATGCTATATAGTACTTAAACTCTTTTTTAATATTGAAAAATATACCTTAGCAGAAACAAACTAAATGTAATGGTGTTAAGGGTTATTTTCTTAATTACTAGTAGGAATTTTTTTCTTCTAAAACGAATGTCCCACTGTTAGAATTTGGGTAGATAGAAGTGTTGTCAGTCATTCTGTTCTAGTGTATACGTTTTCCATATGCCAGGATGCAACAAAACAAAATTCTTTTGCATCAACATAGATGCAAAACATTGATGCAATGCATCAAAAAATGCTAGTTTGTATTTAATGAGAAGATGCTTTACACTGTACCTTTTGGTATTTTTTGGAGAAGTTATAACATTTGATCTATTCTGAAGCTGTTAATTTTGTTTTTAAATAAAAAGTTACAGGTTTCCTACTGTCTTGTCCCTGTTATAACCAGTATACTGCTTTAGTGGTTATGTGAATTTTCTTTTATGCCTCAAGGGATTCTCACTCATTAAATCCTTATTGAAACTTCTGAAGAATATATTCAAAAGCAGCCTGATTTAAACAGGGCTTGCACTCATTGCCCAGTTTTAATGTCCTGAAAACTAATCAATTCTTGGAGTGGCACCGTATAATCTCAGTTAATGCGAGATGTTAATGTACTTTTCAATAGCAACATCTAATTTAGTGGTTTGCTGTCATAATACCACATTCCTTAATCTGTCAGACCAAGCACTGGTTTTCACATTGCTGTCGCATGTCCTGCTAGTGAGAAGTCACTGGGAGCTCAACCCTATTATTACATGATCAGCTGATCCACAGCCGTGTTTTACAGTGCGATGTGGGCAGGAGGCTGGTGGAAATGCTGCTCTTTGTTGGTGATGTGAGAATAAAATATTGCATGTAAATACATATGATAAAGTGGCTTACACCTACAGACATGGTCCTTTGTCACCAGTTTGGTTGATGGCATCAAACAGCATCAGCTGCAGCTTCAGTGTCAACTGCACAACTGGCATGCATTTTGATGTTGCAGAGCATGGCCTTTAGGGGTAGAAAGTGGTGTAAATACAGAACTTAAAGACAGGGTTCAGTGGTAGGATTTGGTTAATGGTTGGACTTGATGATCTTAAAGGTCTCTTCTATGTCATTGACACCATATGGCAAAACACCAGAAATCATAGAGTGGTAGAGGGTTGGAAGTGACCTTGAAGTATCTAGTCCAATCCCCCTGCTCGAACAGCATACCCTAGAGGAGACTGCACAGGAACGCTACCAGCGGGGTTTTGGATGCCTTTACAACGTCTCTAGGCAGCCTGTTCTGGTGCTCTGTGATCCTCCCTGTGAAAAAGCTTTTCTCTAAGTTGCAGATAGGAGGGCGATGGTCTCTTCTCACAAGTAACAAGTGACAGGACAGCAGGAAACAGCCTCAAGTTGTGCCGGGGTATTTAGGTTAGACATTAGGAAAAACTTCACTGAAAGGTCTGTCAAGCATTGGAACGGGCTGCCTAGGAAGGGGGTTGAATTGCTATCCCTGGATGCGTTTAAAAATCACGTACTTGCCGAGCCTAGGGACGTGGCTTAGCAGTGGGCTTGCTACAGTGGGGTTAAGGATTGGACTTGATGATCTGAATGCCTTTGCCAAGCTAAACGATTCCATGGAACGTCCTCTTGCTCCGGTTGTAGCCACTGTCCCTTGTCCTGTCGCCCGGAAACACATAGAAAAGCCTGATCCCATCCTGATACGCGCCTTCTAGATATTTATAAACACCGACCGGATACCCCCTCACTCCCCTCCAGCCTCAACCCGGGCTCCCGAAGCTGCTTGTTGCTGCTTCCCGCTCCCGCGGGCGGGACGGCGCGCACGCGCTCTGTGCCCTCCCGGCGCCTCACTGCGCGCCTGCGCAGTGGCGGGTTGAGGTTTTTGAAGGGGGGGCCAAAATGGCGGCCGCGGTGCTGGCGGCGCCGGAGGGCGGTGGCTCTGCTGTGATGCCGGCGGGGAACGCGGTGGTTTGTCCGCCGCCTCCTGCACCGCCTGGCCCCGCAGGTCCTGGTTCCTGGAGCCGTTCCTTGGATCGTGCTTTAGAAGAAGCGGCGGCCAGCGGGACCCTCAGTTTAAGCGGCAGGAAACTCCGAGACTACCCGCGCGTTAGCGCTGCCAACCACGACCTCAGCGACACCACCCAAGCTGGTGAGGAGGGGGGGAGCGGGGAAGCGCTTTGCTCTGCTCTCGCGACTGGCAGAGAGGGCTAGAGGGGGCACTGGCTGTCCATCCCCCTCACCCAGCAACCTCGATGGGAGCGTGGATGGGGTGGTTGGACAGTCACTTCCCCTGAAGAGGGAGGTTGATGCTACTAATTTACTGTTGCTTCAGTAAACTGAGCCTTTTCTGCATGTAGAGGGACATGTCTTCTCCTTCACTCTTTAGTCCTTCGCTCTCCGCCCTTCATCGCCTCGGTTCAGGCAGGATGGAGGAACCTCTTGCAGGGTTTCTTCGCCTTCCTCTGCTGTTCTGGCCGGTGAATTCCCTCAAATTCTTGTTTTATTTTTTCCCTTGTCATCACCGCTCCAGAGGAGTTTCCCTCGTTAGACACTTACGAGGCTTTTCGCAGTAGTGCTGGTGTGGTTTTGGCTAGGCATGTTCGTGTTTGAAGTATGTGTGTGTGCGTGTAGAGACACTCGCCATCTCATCCTGTGTTGTTGACGGGGGAAACCAACCATCCAGGAAGGACTGTCAGGTGCCCCGACGCTAATGACAACTGTTTCTTGTGCTCTTGTGGTTCTGTTACTGTCATTTCCCACAGCCATAAGCAAATTATAAAGGTGCAGTGAGCAGAGTCCCATCTCTTTTTTCTTTTCCTACTCTATTATGTGGATACAACTATTAGGATTTTATAAGAAATACTTTAGAAGAAAGAATTTCTTCTAAAGAAATTTGTAAGAATACTTTAGAAGTTCACACAGTGACCAATAGGGATGTTTTATTCTGTCTTCTGAAACACAGTCATAGGAGCAAACTGAAAACACATGCTTTCCCCTATGTAAGCACCTTGATCATAAGCAAAAACACATTTGCGGAGTGTGTTTACATAGCCCTATAGTGACTAGAGAGATGAGACTTAGGAAGTGGGAGTTAATGCAGGATGTGGGAATTTTCTTATGCATGACTATGTTTATTTTGATTATCTTGTTGTGTAAGTGAAGTTTTAAAAGGTGTCAGCACGCTGTTTGTTCATGGCTGTGATTACTTCCTGTGCAGTCATTTAGATTTCCCAATGTTTTGTGTTTGCTTATAACTTCTTAGGAGATCAGGCATAAACTCCATGCATCACGTTTGCGGAGTTTCCACAGGGTTTGTTAGTAAGCATGTTGATATACTGTCAGCTAAGTAGCATACTATTAATGCAAAAATCTCTCACTAATAGAAAAAACACAACCCAAATCTCAAACCAAAGAACCCTCACTCAACCGGGTTTTGAGACAACTGTGATTTGTCTGACATAAACACATCTATAAATAGAAAACACTTCTTGTTAGGGTATAGAATTGTTTTTTATTCAAAGGGTTTTCTACAAACGCAGTTGCACAATACATGTGTAGTGGGTCAGTCTGTAAGCAAATGCAGCATACCCATTTGTGCGAGAATGCGCTTTTTGTTTATCATACTATTCATTTACTGTACTCTTACACAATTTGTGGGAATACTTGTTTCCACCGAGGTTCTCATCTATTGTGAATATTGCATTGTTGTTCAAGAAACATTAAATGCTAGTAAGTGGCAGTGCATACCATACACTTTTGTGAATTTATCATTACAATGAACCTTAGAAAAAAGCTAGAACTGTTCTTAAGTTGTAGAAGCAAAGCTTGGGCTGGGGGGACGGACAGGCAGGACACATTCTGTTTAAATTTTCTGTCTTGAACACTGCTGTGAATAACTTCATCTTGTGCCTTTTTTTTGCATGGTCTGTTCTATGACTGTTCTGCTCTCCAGAAGGCTGGGCAGTGGAGAAAAATCCATTCATGCGTTTATGATCCCTAGTTTTCAGTTGAGCACTCAGCTACAAATTCACTTCTTACAGTTCTTTTGTATGGAAGTAACCACAAATAATAGGGTGTAATGTTTGTGTGACTGGTGTTGTAGACACTTTAAAAATAAACACTTTAACCTGCTAGACTGTAGGTTAAGTGCTGTCCTGCATGCTCTGCTGCAAGGACTTAAGGCATCAGGTGGGGCCAATATGTGTGAAATTTCATGAAAATCATTGGCATTACTCCCAAAGTATAAGACTGGAGACAAAGCAGTGCGTATGCAAATCTTACTCCTTTTCATGTGCCAAGATAGACACCTCTAGTGTGGACTGTGTTATGCGGGTATGGCTTAATCCTATCAATTGCGTGTCACTGTAACTGCATCGATGCTAAAGAGGTGGGAATGAATCACATCCCTCATTAATGTAACTACCCTGCTGGAAAAGCAGCATCTCATGTAGCCTCAAGCCTTACAGAATCACTCGCCTTGCCTGGAAGGCTTTGGTAATGCAGATGAACCAGCAAAGCGGGTCAGTAGTATCAGGGCATTAGAGATTAGATGATTAATCGAGTTTAGTTGAGTGCTCTGTGTAGATTTTGAAGTTGATGATGGGTGAGGGGAGAATCCCTTTAAGTAGACGTCAGGCTATAAAGTGCCATTTCAAATGCTAAATGAATGGGAAGATCGCATTTCTCCGGATCTTTGATCTCTTCAGTTGATGGTAACGCTAACCCAGGTGCTCAAGCTGTAACAGCTTTCAGGTACCATTCCTAACCGCTCACTAATTAGGGCTGACTGTCTGGCAGGTGCAACCTGACTTTGGAAAAGCAGTTGATAAACAGATAACAGAATCATAGAATATCCCAAGTTTGGATATTCTGCCTAAAACTAAACCATATGATCAGGTCAGGTTTGCAGCATTTTAATTTTTTTCCTGGGAGCTAATACAATGTTTCTGTTGGGTATCAGTGGAAAAATTAAGTCCCT
This sequence comes from Upupa epops, assembly GCA_013397515.1. NCBI lineage: Eukaryota > Metazoa > Chordata > Aves > Bucerotiformes > Upupidae > Upupa > Upupa epops. The sequence goes on along the minus strand of VZRI01011220.1, from coordinate 132,293 downwards.
CATTAATAATTTGTTTCTGTCACTAAACAGTTTACTGGAAAATAATTTCTCTAGTTAAGTCTGAGCATCAGGTGCTTCTGGACACTGCCATCTTCTGGGCAGTGATGGCCCATAGATGGCTTTTTAAACCAAGGCCATTGCTCAGATTGTTCACAGAACTAAGCAGGTGACTGCACCAGTCACACAAGTAATAGTGAGGCTCTGACTTATACTTTGAATGGAATTAAGATCACATAATATAAAATTGAACACAGGATTACTCTTGAGGGCTTCAGAACAGATTAGCAGGGAGGTAGCTCCACACAGTGTGTGATGCAGTAGACCATCTAATGACCTTGTATGAGTGGGATGGTTCATGTGTGGGAAATGCTGTGTAGTAACAACTTACACACTAACAATAGGGAAAGCAGCTATTCTTTATGTTCATCTCTTAAAACTTAATTGGAGTTCTAAGAAGTGACTCAAGCTTACAAAGTTCGTTGATGACGAAGAATTAGCAAGCTTCTTCATTAGCAAAGCAAGGAATAGCTTCTCTATTCCTTTTGTATTTGTATATTATAATATCTGTCCCCATTTTATCTGTGTTGAATTGCAGCCCATTTGTTCATTCCACTCTTGTTTTGACCAGCAAATAGGAAAAGGAAGGGCTATAAACCATCTGAGTTAAATATGAAAGGAAGCACAGTTGCTTTTTACCAGCGTTAATGCAGATGCTGATGTCATTGACAGCTTTCCAGTGCCCTAAAGCATGCACTGAGCAAAAAAGTTATTTGTCAAATCCTCTATGACAGCTGTAATTACCTAAACCACTCACAGTCTCCTTCTTTAAAGAAGATGGGAATATGTGAGTTTATGCAATGAATGAAATGGCTGTTCTATGGAAATCAAGTGGCAAGATAGTAATTACATTATGTGTGGTGTACTGTGTCTTGTTTCTGGTATGTTTTAATAGTGAAAAAGGATAGCAAGGCTCTGACGACAATAAAGAATTTTGCTCTACCTTTTGAATGACTTTCCAGTTTTTTTGTTCTTAGCAGCTCTCCATGGAAATGGTAAAATCTGATTAAAGTGTCAATAAAATTTCTGTAAGTGTCTGCATACATTTGGAAGGGTTACAGTGACCATACAGGTGTTACACAGGAGGAGATCTCACTGGTATTTTTCTTTCCTGCCAGAAATGTAATTGATATTACCTGGTGAAAGGTAAAACAGCCTAAGAAGTATACTATAGCTACTATAGCAGTGTCTTTGTTTCCCAAAAATGTACTATTAAAGCCACAACAGCAGAATCCAAACAAGTCTAAAATAATTGTTTGGGAAAAAAAGATCTTTGTGTTACTGTGTCTTGAATGTAATTTTATTATGGTCTATAAGACAACTTGTAAGGAAATGGGGTTGTACTTTGTTCATGTTGCAAGCTATTTGTCAGAGGAGTTTACAGTGCAGGTTCTTAGATTATCTAAAATTTCAGTCTTAATAATAAAAACGAATGTGTAGTTAGGGTCTTATGCTCAGATTTGTATAATTGCCTTATAACAAACCAAACAGAAAGACACCGGTCCAGAGATTCTATTAGCTGTAGGGTTGAGGAAGAGGGAAGACAGTCTTTCCCCAGAGTTTATACAGTGATCTACCTTGTTCCTTGCATTGTTGCAACTACTTATGTCAGTCCCTTTATAATTTGGTGATTGCTCCCACTTGTTTTCTCTCTTATTATATTGCTATTATTAGAAAGTATTGATCTTATGTCTGCTGTGCACAAACAGTGGTAATTCCCTGCTAATGACATTAGCTGAGAGTGGTGCCTGGGTAACTGGTAAATTGAGGTCAGTTCTCTTGCCTTTTTTATGCATTTGAAGTGCACAGAGCAGGGGACTGCTGTAGTTCATAGTTTGGTTTTGTTAAATGTGTTGTGTGCTGGATTTCGATTGATAGCTGAGACCTGTGGTAATGCTCAATGGTTCTTGGCGCACAGGCAGTCTTTTTGCCTAATGTTTTATAGCAACTGGGAAAATAGAGTCTGAGCTTGTAATTTCTAAGCCTTGTGGCAATAAAAGTAATGTGTGATGTTCAGAATGCCTTTGTTTATCGAGCTGATTTTTTTAGAACAAAACAAAATAAGTCCCCCAATCAAACTTTTACTACCAGTAAACTTTCCTAACTGATGCCAAGGGTTGTGTGGGTTTCTAGTTGCCTCCTTTATACTCTTCCACTTTCCTGCATCCATTGTGATCAGACTTTTTTTTTTCTTTATCTACATCAAAAGTAAAGAAAAGAGGTATTTATAGTTGACTGTATTGAGTTCAAATTAAGAGTTTAGGAAAAAAAGCAAATGTCTTGGTTTCTCTCATGGTCTTCATAGACCTTATCTGCTGTGGCTTGAAGGTAACAAGTTTGTATTGGTTAAGTACTCCCTGAAGTCAGACATAAATATGCAGCCTAAAGTGATCTAACTTCTGTGCTGACGCCAAAAAGGGAAGTTCTGTCTTCATCTCCTGCTGCGCAGTCAACACCAGAAATCATACTGCCTTCCAGCAAGCTGTTTCATACTTATCTGGCTGAAAACTCAGCCAGTAACTACTTGGATCAAATCCTTGGACAACATGTGAGCACCAGCTAGCACAAAGAGTAGAAAGACTGTATGGGGTGATGAGCATGAGTGAATCTGTTTTGTCATACATAAGCTTAAATTGACTGACATCAACTGTGAAATCACACCTTAACTCTGTTTAGTAACCTTGTACCACTGCTCTGTTGTAGATTTTTGTAAAACAGTATGCTAACATTTGAGTCTTTATGCCTGGGAGTCTTTTTTCTTTTAGAGTATGGCTTACAGAGCTTAATTGCATTTAGTGACACTTCACTGCTGACACATTTGGAGCTCATGCTTTCATTTGGCAAAATATGTCATGCTATGCAAATAATTTGAAACTGATGGTTTAGGTTTAGCTTTAGAATGCAGTAGACGTAATTGGTTTCTGCAGTAGAAGAACCAGCAGTAGAGAATTAGTTACAACAAACACTGCAAATTATACAGCATGTGTTAAAAATAAAATTACATGGAAGCTACCGAAGAGGCTGTAACTCAATTCAAGGTTTCTTCTCTCTTTAATAACTAATCAGGCTTGGATCTCATGGTTTACAGTATTACCCAAACAGCCTGAATGAGTTTCAGTTGTCTATTTAAGCTGAAATCAAAGGCTATGTACTCTGCTTTCTTCTTGAACTGCTCTGTCTCCCTCTCCAAAGTGGAGGGATGAAAACCCATTTGTGTTAAAAGCATCGTGGTGGTTAGACTTTATCAGTGTATTGAAGTAGTGATTTAGTTCCATGAATTACAGATATTTAGAAAGAGGGTGGTGAGACACTGGAACAGGTTGCCCAGGGAGGTTGTGGATGCCCCCACCCAGGAGTGATCAAGGCCAGAATGGATGGGGCCCTGAGCAGCCCGGTCTAGTGTGGGGTATCCCTGCAGGGGGGTTGAAACTAGATGATGATTAAGGTCCCCTCCAACCTGAACCATTCCATGAATCTGAATGCAAAGGGCTATACACTGTAGTCTTTTCTTTATAGGGTTGTTTTGTGTAAGTTAGTATTTTTTGAATGCAGGCAAGAAGACCACTTCATTTTTCATTGTAAATTCCCCAGAACTGTCTTAATCTTTCTTTACTTCAGCCAAATTTATAATCTTACATTAAAATGTCTACTTTGAATGACAGAGCCCAGAAGTCTGTTTGGGGAGAGAAGGATCTTTGTTCTTTTCTGTCTGGTAACATTACTGATTTGAAAGTTCAAGCATTTACGGTCCTTGTCTTCTCTAAATGTAGTTCAGACACTCCAAAATGAGGATATGCCTGAGAAATCCAGCTTGCTGTGCAGCCCAGGTGTTGGATGCTGGTACATGTGGGCTTTAGCTGTAGAGGGTAATAGGATTAGCAAGCAGCTATTCAGTTATTTTTGGGGCCCCCCCCCAAATTGCTCAATGACCCATGTGACTTTTAGTTTCTTTATTCTGCTTGTTGTTGAAACTTAGCTCTGAATACAGAAATATGTTACTTGTTACTTGTTGCCTTGAGCATTTAGGTACTTATGTCTACTATTGAAAATGTTTCAAGTGCTGTTTGTCCTGTAGTATCTGTGAAGTGAAGCTCGGTAACATTAGTGCATTTTAGATATATGAAGCTTGAAATCTTACAAAGTTATAAAGCATTAGTTAGTTCAGAGTATCAAATTCAAACCAGTTCCTGAACTTCTTTGTAACTGAGCTATTCAAAGTTAATTATTTTTAATTTATTTTAAAATTCAGTTCTTAATAACCTGAGATGAATTGATGTCTTCTCAGGAGTCCTGGAAATCAAGCCCAATGTCTAGAAAAATGAAAATACATGATTAATTGCTACCTGTGGAAAAATTAGTTGGTAAGATTTGCTTAGTATTATGAAGGAAATACATAGCACTGACAGGACAGAGTTTATTTTTCCAAAGCAGCATTCACCAGCTTTCAAGTTAGCCATCTATTTCTACAGTTCCCTAATTTTTCCCTGATGTTCTTTTCAACAAGAGTCTCTTGCAGAAGATTATTACTGTGATCAGCCCCCATTCTTACAGTAATTTCATCTTGCTCAAAGAAGTCTGGTTGAATAGAAAAATCTTGAAGAGGAATGAAAAGTGGTATGGGGTTGCTAAAGACCTGTGGGCAGTAGATACGCACAGGAAATCAGCAATTAAAGTTACATGGTTATCGTTGATTATAGGCTGTACTGTCTGTGTGCTTAATAGAAGAGTGTTAACATCAAGTTTTTTTTAATGACCTTTCTCTGTACAAAATACCAGTATCTTTTCTCAGGTTACTTTCCTAGTGCTGACGACTTCATTTAGGCTGAATTTCAGTCAGAGGTTCAGTCTGAATTTCTAGATTCAGTTGAGTGATATGCTGGAGTCCATGTGAGTATATGCAGACTCTAATAGGATGAGTTTTAACAAGTCTAAGTCTCGGGTTCTGCATTTTGGTTATAACAACCCCAGGCAGAACTTTAGGGTGGGAATGGAGTTCTTAGGGAGTACTCAGGTAGAAAGAGACTTGGAGTTACTGGTGGACAGCAAACTTAACATGAATCAGCAATGTGCCCGGGCGGCCAAGAGGGCTAATGGCATCCTGGCCTGCGTCAGGAATGGTGTGCTCAGCAGGGCGAGGGAGGTTATCCTCCCCCTGTATTTGGCACTGGTTAGACCGCACTTGGAGTATTTTGTTCAGTTCTGGGCCCCTCGATTTAGGAAGGATGTCGAGGTGCTGGAACGAGTCCAGAAAAGAGCAACTAGAATGGTAAAGGGCCTGGAAGGTCAGCCTTACAAGGAGAGGCTAATGGAGCTGGGTCTGTTTAGCCTGGAAAAGAAGAGCCTCAGGGGTGACCTCATTGCTGTCTATAACTATCTAAAATGTGGTTGTAGTCAGACAGGGGTCAGTCTTTTCTCCCTGGACACTGAAGACCGGACAAGGGGAGGTTTAGACTTGACATTAGGAAAAGGTTTTTCACCGAAAGAGTGAACTGATTTTGGAACAAGCTGCCCACAGAGGTGGTAAAGTCACCGTCTCTGGAGGTGTTCAAGGTTAGTGTGGATGAAATACTGAGTGGCATGTTAGGTTTACTTGGTTTAGTTGGATTTATGTTGGACTGGATGATCTTTAAGGTCTTTTCTAGCCTTATCATTCCTGTGATAATGTGACTTGATCTTAAAGGTCTTTTCCAAACTAAATGGTTCTATGGTTGTGTGACTCATCATCATAGTTCAGACCTTCATGTCTATCAGGTCTCTCTTACCTGAACCAGTAAGATAGCAGTACTTTACTCTGGGACCCATTTGATACGCAGATCTTGGGTTCTGTTCTTGTTGTACCCCATGTGTTCATGTCGCATGTCTTGGTCCCAACAATATGTTCTCAGTTCTGCTTGTCTGTGTTTAGGTTTTTGGTTTATTTTTTTCATCTTCATCCCAGTTTACACATCTTAACCTCTAATTTTTCCCTTGTAATCTTACCCTCTGTTTGAAATGCCTCTTATTGCCAATTCCAGTGTTCTCATCTGTGTAGTAGGCACAGGTGATAAAAAGATAAATAATTAGTATCTTAACATAGAGAATTTTTCTTTAAATCAGAGAACATTAATTATAGGGTGTTGATGAGACAAGTAGTAATTTAAACCTGTTTAATTCATTATTCCTGTTATTTATAGTTGTGTATGTTACCCCTTATATCAGTCATAGACCAAGGCTTTTACTGGTCTTTGGGTTGGTGTCCTACTCGCTGTTCACTAGTAGTGAGAGGGTCCTTGAGCACTGTAATAGCAGGACAATTAGGTGCTTGTCATTACATTTTATTCCACGGCTGAGCTTGGAGGCAATGTTTTTGTAGAGGGCCGTGACTGAATGTGGTTATGAGCCATAAAATATCTGCTACTTCCTTTTTTTCCTGCTAGCTTGCCAAAGGGTGGGTAGCAGGGTAAAAAAAGTTATCTTTGGAACTCATCTGTGCTATATCAGCAAATTTATCATTTCTGCTGTAAATACATTGCAGATTATTCAGGTACTGTATATTCCGTGGTTCAGTTCTGCTGTCATGCAGAAGATAACCATCCTTCAGGGATGTCTTTGTGTTGGAAGACTGTTAGAGTTACCATTAAAAGTTAGGATGAGAAGGAAAGCCTAGAGGCTTCACTGTTTATTATATCCTTCCCTGGTGATTAAAAGCAATCTTTTCATTCTGAGCATGGTGAAGGAGATTTTAATGGGCAATATTATCCCCCACACCCACCTGCCCATGACTGACACTCTCTTGACTTATTGATACGGCAAATGTTAACAACTGGCGTTGAGAGATTTATTTTCTATTCATGTAGAGTAGCAAGAAGGCAAATTTTCCGTTCAAAACCGTTCTTTTTTACAGTCTGTTACTGTTTACTTTTTGTTTGCATATACTACCAGAAATAGTCTTTTAATAGTATTTGGGTGCTTATTAAAAAAACCCAACCTCAACAAAAAAGTCACCAAAATCTAAAACAAACTAATTCTTAATGTGGAGATCATAGCTTCTCTCTGACTTGTCTTGTTATAATTTCAAGAAAATTGTTACAAAAGCATTTATTTAGTGGTTTTGCATTATCATTGCATTCAATGCTAATTATTTATTCTGGCATGGTGATCATAATAAATATTCTTAATTATTACTCTGAATAGAAAGTGTGATATAAACTACTTGCATCCTAGATCTGAAGCTCATATTTAGTTTGTGAAGATAATTTTGTGGATACAAGCACTTCTGCATACCATGTTTTCTGAGAATTTCTTCTTTCTGGTATTATAAATACCATGGCGGTTCTGCAGGTCACAAAGCTTGATTGCTGCTCTTGCATTTTTTAAAAGAGCATTTTTGTTACTTAATGCAAGAATTGCTTCCAGTCTTATATAGACCAAATTATTAAAAAGCTCATCAAATGAATCTTAAAACATAGATTTTCTTGGCAGAAATCTGTATTCCTCATCAAGTTAACATCCTTCCTACACTTTTTTTAAGTTTAACTTGTTTTTGCACCATTTCAGTTTCTGTTAGGAAATAGGTCAGAGAACGGTGTTTACTAATGTTGAGGAGAGAGTGTACAGCACTTGGAGGAGAGAAGGCGTGAGGGAAGAGATACACTTACATTTTTCTAGTGCGGATGATTTTGTTATGAATTGTGTTGCTGAGTAATAGAGATGTAATGTTTTAAACATCTGCCAGCTCTGCTTTCACAAATACACAGTAAAATAAGAAGCGCATCTGTTTATCTGTTACATTCTTTGTCCTAGCATTAGTGCAGTATAATTTCTATTCACAGTCCTTGTAGAGCTGCTTCATAATGGAGATAAGAAAGTGGAAGTTCCATTTAGGTAATGTGGTTTTGGTTTGAAACTGAAATAGCTTCTCACATTTAAATACAATTAAAATATTTAGTTCATAATCATTTTCCTTAAAACGCATCTTTTCAGCTATGTAAAACACAAGGCAAAAATACGTGTTTGCAATATATTTTCATCAGTAATACAGTTGTTGTTACAGTGGTATGAGATTTTCAGTATTAAATGTAAAAAAATAAATGGTTTTAATAGCCACTGCTATTATGTCTCTATAAGTAGATTTGCAGACAGAAATGTGAAATAATTTTATTTAATCAAACTGTATTTTTCCATTATGGTGCAGTTCTTTTTAACCCTTGACCATGTTGAATATGTAATAAAAATTAAAACAAGGCGTTTTAGACATGTGCATTCAAAGATGTGTGAGCGAAGTCTGGAACAGCCTAAGCGAGCAGTTGCTCTGTGTTTTTAGGGAAAAAGGTTTCTTTTTCTAATGAAAGACAACACCATGTGTCTCAGGGGCTTTTGAGTATAGTACAGAAAGGTAACTGATACCTGATAATTGTTGGAGTTTACAGAACCAAGCAAAAGACTTTAGTGACTTTCTCTTTGTTCCTGTGTGGAACAGATGTGATGCAGTGCAAGAGGCCCGAAGGACCTGCAGGCTGGCATCACTGCCACATCGCTCCTGGAAAGGCAGTTTATGCTTTTTTGTCAACTGAGGATATTTCAGTCTGCTGAACACTGGTGTCTAATTTTTAATCATATTAGAAGAAAATGTGTTTGTGCTTCAAATCTAGGAAGAATAATTTATTTTCCTGTTGTACTTCAATTCTCTGTTTTGAACCTTAAAGAAATCCTTACATCTCTGCATTTCCTATCTCTTTGCATCTTGCTTTCTTGAATTTGTGCAGGACATCCTGCTTCCTCACTATTTGCACCATGGTTTGTGCTCATGTAAGAGGCGCTTAGAGAAGAATTTGGGCAAAATCACGTAATTGTAAAGCTAGAAAACACAGTATGAGCCTCATGAAGACAGAAGGAAGAAAGACCATAAGTAATTAATCTTATTTGGGAGACTTGAGCTTAATTTTATTTCAAGTTTTGTGTTGTACATAGACTAAATTTGTTGAAAATATTTGTATGTATTTTTTGTATTTTATGTCCACACCAGTTGATTTGAAACTATATTGACATTTACATAAGCTCATAAAACTGCATGCTGTGAATTTTTTGGTGATGCTAACAGTTGTAAAGCTGGAGACATCAGTTTTGATAATCAAAAATTAGTTTATCTTCTGGATATCTTGATTCATAAATGAGATTCTGCCTACCTCTGACAGATGGCATCTTATGTGATGAGAAAGAAGATTAACATGCAAGAGTTTAATTCATGTGTGCATGCATATCATACTATAAATACAGCTTTATTATTCACACCTGTAGCATCAGTATAGCTTCACTGTAGTAAACTCAGTATCACTCCATCTGTTCACGAGCTTGCTTCATGTTACTTTGCACGTGACACATTTTTCCACGTAGCTCTCATGACAGAAGAGCTATTCTAGCTGTGGTGTTGGTGTTAACTTTTTCAGGCAATGTCAGACTCCAGTGGCAAATTTTCATTTACTAAACTTTAAATCAGTTTATGGCATCTTGCTTTATGCTTGCTGCTAGTCTTGCTTTCATACTTCTCCTCAATAAAATGTAGTATTCTGTATTTCCTTTATGTAGTATTTCTTGACACAGTTTTAACAGCTCTTTCATCTTTTGCTGTAGTTGCAGTGTAATAGAGATGAGGAAATTATTGCTTATAATGAATGTTAAATATTACCTATCAAAATATAAACAAAAATGATTTTATTTACAAATATGTTTTCTTGTGAGACTCTTCACAAGTTTTTCATTATTGCTTTACAATAGCCTGGAGACTTTTTTGTTTTCCTTGTTTTGAAATATAGATTTATTTCTGTGCTTCTCAGAATAGGTTTTCTTCACCTTGTACTTACAGTAACAAGACCAATATTAGTTTCAGGGCAAGAAAAATATGTGCTTTACCATAATGTTTTGTGCAAACTTCATATATCCTGCCCGACTTACATTTTCCTGTCCTTTCTGTTTTCTTTCTGCTGATCATGTTTGTATTTATACTGAAGCTCAATAAATCTTCTAAAGCTGTGCTGTTTTTATAATGCCTATAAAAATTGCATATCAGGGCCCATTATTTTCAATGTTTAAGCCTTCCATTTTTCTGTGACTCATTGCTTTATTCTTTGCTACTGTGTGAAAATCAGATTTGTAGTTTCAACTCTCTTTAACTGTCAAGTACTTTTGCTGCATCAAAGTCGTCCTATCTCCCCACTCCTCTGCACAGACTTCTAAAAGTTGCAAGTTGTTAAGGTTGAGTTGTGTCCATTCAGTCGATGGAATAAATCCAGGCAGGGACTGGTTGTTGCAGTTAAACTGTTACCTTTGGTGTGGGTTTGGATTTATTTGGGATTTTTGAATATTATTTTTCTCAGACCTGAAACTAGTGATTTACCTGCTGTTTCACCTAAGTTGAAGATTGTTGTCCTCCTTTCTACTTTTTTACTGTTATCTTTTGGTGTTTTGGGAAAGATAAATGAATAAATATTAAATATAATTTTAACCATGCTCATGTTTTTTAATAGGAAGAATAACACATATCGAGAGGTTTGCACATAGACTTAAAATCTGATGATAGTTCTGGCTCAATTTTCAAAGCTTTTTGTATGTCTTTTTCTTTAAAAAGAAAGTATTACTTTCATTTAGAAATTACTTCTTTTAAGTGAATTTGTTCAGTTGGGCAATCGTTTTATATGTGAAGAAACTTGTTGGGGGGAGCTCATGGTGGATGTGTTCATTTACTTGGACACATCTCCTCAGTGCTGACTTTGTGAGGCACTCTTGTAGAATGAAACCCTGCTCTGCTGGAACACAGTCAAGTATTTCATAAGCAGTGGGCAGAAGGCAGGGTGTCATGTTGCTGAGTAGCTCAGTGTGCCTTCATACATTTTGAGTGTCCTTTTGTCCATGTGTTAGCTTGTATGAAGCAGTTTCTCTATAACTTTGAGATTTTTACATTAACATGTTTGTAAGAGTTTATATGTATGTAGAGCTTTAAAATATCAGCAGTGAAAACAGTCATTATGAAATTGAATAATGCAATTCTCTGACACTAGAATTTTCATTGTCATTGTGTGGTGTGGGCAGTCACCACGCAGCTTTTCTTCTGTGGCTCAGTGTTTGTCAGGAATTCTTCTAGCAAGACAAAAAGCTTTTGTTCTCCTTTTCTTCTACTCCATGCAGTTTGTACTCATCTGGTGTAGGCAGAGCTGTCACATGGAGAAAATTGGTGTTGCTCAAAGGGAACTGGAAGGGTAGAGCCAACCAGACGAAAACATTCAAAGCAACTATGGTGGTTTGAGATTAATTTTAATCAGGGCCTCATCAGAGCAGTGTTTGCTGTTAAACCTTTATTTAAGCTTTTTCCCCCAACAGGGATAGGTTTAGTTTTGAAAAAAAATTCTGTTTCCAGTTGTAGTAGAATCAGTTTGGATTTTGTTTTGTGTATTTGCTGCCAGGGACTTGTAATGTGGTTGGGTTGGTTTTTGGAGTTGTTAGTTTTTTGTGAAAAGATGTATGCAATTCACACTGTTACATTCTCAAATTAATATTCAGTTATTTTGGTAGGCTTGCTACAAGTTTTCAGCAGGCATAGATTTTAAGAAAGTAAAGATGTACAAAATTGTGGCTGCCAGTTCTGTAGTCCTTGATCCATGTCTTCACGGTGTGTTTTTTGACTGAAGGTAACTTACTGTTTCCAGACTCGAAATGTATTTCATACTGTGAACATATTGTTTTGGCAATTGCTGCTGTTTATCTCCTCTGTGGGCAGTTGTTTCTGTTTGATATGTGGTATTTTCCACACATATCCTATACTATTTTATTTCTTGACATTAAAAATGGCTTATACTACCCAGACGAATTGGTAAGACTTCCTCCCTTTTTCTAGAATTCTGGCAATAATTGTCCTATTGAAAATTGCAACACAGCTTGTATAAAGTGTAACAGACTTTTTTTGTTAGGGATGATGTCAGCTTGAGAGATGGCCTCAAGGAGTCATTAAAAGAACATAGGACTTTTGACTGTTGGACTTTATTGACTTTTCTCCTCAATAAAATACCATTCTGCTGAAGACAGATCAGTGTCTGCAATGGTATGAGACATATTTTGTGACCTTACTGTGTAGTCTGATGGAGCTGTATCTAAGTGCCATAAATTAGAGGGACTCCATTAAGGGTTTCAGAGAAATGCAGTAATAACAAGCATAAAATTTTATAGAAATGCTTGCCTTTCTCTGAAAGTAATTGGCCTTTTTAAGGGAAATTACTCACTGCTTTTCAGGACCACTGAATTTTCAGTTCTGGTTTGAGCTGGTTTATTTCCACTTAAGACACTTTGAAAAATATTCACACCTAGAATGTTTTCCTTTATCATCTGTCCATCTGCTGTTAGCTTTAATATGTCACTGTACCTACACTGTGTGTGGAAAAAAGGGACTAAGAATATATTTTGAACTGGTTGGTGAACTACATATGCAAAACTGACATGATACTACAGAAATTGCAGCTATTGTATTAGCTGACATTTATATATGTGAACATACTTGTAGATAGAGAATTTTATGTAAAATATTAAGATGCATTCAAGTTATTGCTAGTTTTTAATAAAATAAGTGTATGCACAGTGGAAATTCGAAGTCTTTATTGGTTGCATTTTGTATTTCCAGCACCTCTGAGTGAGATCAGCATAAGGAAGGAGACCACCTTTCTTCTATGATTTAATCACAGAGCTGCTGGAATTGCTGAATATAGGGGATACTTTACTGATGCAGATGAAAGCCTGTGCAGAGGGTTAATCAAATTGACAGTAACAATTTTCATCAATGGTAGTCTCTTCAGGGAAAACTCTTGATAGTTATGACTAAATTGTTGAGGGTGGTTTAACAACATAGAGGGTGTACTTGGAATGCCTAAGCTGGTTGTGGGAGCACTGTCCTGAACAGTATGTATTTATTCAGAAGGCACTGTGCTGCCTTAGGGGTTTTCTGGCCTGGCTTAGTGCTACCTAGGAGGCCTTGATACTCTTCTGTTAACAGTGTCATTGCTTAGCATTGGACGTTGTCTGGTCCTGTGTGGTACCTGTGGTGGTACTTTACGTTAACCTTCCTCCTCCTTTTCTAAGTAACTGAAAGTTGACTGTATGCTATCTGTAGTATCTAAAGTGTAGTATCTTAGAGCCTAATCATGAAATGGAGGAACTGATGTTTATCATCTTTTTGGTTTCCTGTTTTTTTTTTTTATGAGAAGTTATATGTGCAGTACAGTTTCTTGGCAGGATTCTTCTGTTTTACGTAGCTGCTTCTGTGTGTGGTACCTTATGTACATATTGAGTGTTACAGCTTTTCCTTGGAAAGATGAGAGAAATAGAGTTCAAGGGGAGATGATAATGTGTATCCCTGGGCTGTGTAAAAAATGTGTTTCCTTAACCTTCTAGAAGTAAGGAAATAAAAAGTTGTTGTGCGGAACTCACACAGCTGCCTCACTTAGCCAACAAATGTTTTCCCATTACAACATGAGTTCAGTGCCCTGTTCTGGAGACTGTGGCTTCTGTTGTATCCTGTACTGAAGTATTTTTTAAAGCAAATTACCATGATGTCCACCTTTCTTGCAAGCTTTTAAGTATGAAATAAAAAGTATATACTGTTGAGTTCTTTGACTGCCAGGTTCAGTAGTCCAATTTAGAGCTTGCAAAAGATTGTCAACTGAAGTTTCATTGGGCTTGAGCATAGTTTCAGGAGTCACTGTCACAGTAGGTTGAAGTCATTGCAGCATAGCCAAATTCATTCCTGCTTCTGTGTAGCAGTTCTGCTCTCCTCTGCTCTGCAAACCACTAGAATAAATTTAAATTGCTATAAGTTACAAAGTGACAACAAGATTATTTCTGCCCATGTATAAGTGGGAAGTTATACTCAAATTTTGAGTTGTCAGTTCTCTTTAAGGTATTCATGGTGTTATGGTGAAAGTGAAGAGAGAAAAGGAGAAAGTGTTTCTTGATGGGGAAGAGAGTCCATAGAAAGGAGGGATGTCTTTCCTAAATAATATGGGTCAAGACCAGCTCAGGCCTGTGGAAAGCTCTGTTGCTTTTGGTGGGACTATATCCATTTACTAATACTCGTTTTCTATGATCCTATATGCAAACTGAGAAAAACAAATGTCCTGAAAACAGATGCAGAGAAGTGCATTTCATGTTGTGTGTGCTGGGATTGAGTGCTTGAATCAAAGCACAAAATTCAAACTGTCTATAAAGACTCCAAGTAATGGTATTGCAGCAGAACATTTACAAACAGAGCTTAGTCTCCTTTGCTTTGGCTGGGACAGTTGCTTAAATCTAGAAGAAAATAGACTGCTTAAGTGATGATGTCTTTGATCTGATTTAGTTCCAAGTAATGTCTGCTTCGAAAATCCTGATTAAAGATTTCCTTTCAAAACCTGTTTTAATTTTTCCTGTCTTTTTCTAAATCTTTTTGTAAAGGCAAGGCTTCCAGTTTGTCAGTGTGCAGATAACAGCTACTTGAAGGAGATCATGCTGCCAAAGGAAGTCACTGCCTTTATGTATCTGCTAGTGATACAGTTCATGTCAGTCCTCCCCAGATCAGCTTCAGGCAAAATGTGCAAGAGTACTTTCAACAACTTAAAAACCCACGTGACCAGCAGGACTGTTTTTCTGCCTGATGTGAATTGGCCAATGCTTGCAGAAGCTTTCCGGAATCAGTAGTTTAAAGTAAAGGGCTAGCAAGGAGCATACAGTAATGGTGGTACATTTGCACAAGTGCAGTTGGTTCCCTGAAAGTGTATCTCCAGGGCTTTCTGATACCAGATTAAGCTAATGTCTATGTAAGCTAGACATGCAAGTTTCATTCTACGATTTGGCTTTTTTCTTTTTCAGTTCAAAGTAAAAAAGAAGTAGGTTTGGGTCAAAATGAAATAGCTTCCTTTAAACCAGAAATGTCAGTGAAGGAGTATATGCTGCCTTACCAGCTCTGTAGGTGTAGTCAAAGGTTGCTTTTCCTGGACATAAATACTATTTGCATGTTTTACACAAAAAAATACAGCTGCAGTGCAGCTGGCCAATAAGGAACTGAACTTCCCCAATGTAACAGGACTTGGTAAGCTGGAGACTCTGGTTCATTTCCTCTGCTAGATCTCTTGCAACATTACTTCTCCAACTTTCACTTACTTTAGTTTGGCTTTATGTTTTAGGATTCTTTTGAAAGAGAAGCATGAGGAAGCTGTTGGCTAGATGCCCAAATTTACTGAGGAAAAGAAATAAAATTGATCTTACAAAGAAAATTGAGGCAGGAGCGTTAACTACCAGAAGTTGGAAGTAGAGCACATATAAAACTTTTTTAACCCCAAACCTCACAGGAAGGGGTTAGAATTAATCCTTATTTGCAAACATTGATAAACAGTTTCACTTTGCATCATCTCAGTGGTAGCAGTGCATGAGTTGCAGTTTGTGTTCTCTCTGTAGTCTGTCCTGTTGTTTACTGACCCGTCATAAGTCCCATCTGGTAGGTCATCTGACTTCCTTCATCCTCCTTCCTTTTAAAGCCACTGATAGCCGCTTCTTGCTTATCTGAGAAGTGGTTGTGTCTCATTACTCAAGTCTTTGCTTTGCTCCACTGTGTGCTGCCCTTAAAATATCATGCCTTTAAAATAACATACAGAGATACATAACTTGGGAATAAATCGCTGATCATAACAATGTATTTGCTACTCTGAAGAAGACTCTGCTTTATTAGAAGTGTGCTTCTTAAGGAACCAAAAAAAGTGCAGTTACATGGTGGTTATTATTAACCATCTAGTCCAAATCCCAGCTCCTGCCAGAAGTTGTGGTCCCTTTTTTCCCCACACATGCAGCCACACATTCTGGGTTTGTTTCTTACATTGTAGAGATTACACAACTGCAGCATGAATCAGATCACACCTCAGAAGGAAAGAAAACTAGTTGTGGCTTTGTTTATTTGTGGTATTTTTTAAATTTTGTTTTTTGTAATAAGACCAAACTGACCATGTAGCTGTGCAATTGGGAGAGCCTGTGCAAGGGAGTGCATGATGATGCTTTGCCAGTAAGGAATCATTCACTCGCTTAGAGCTGCTGGCTGTGAAGTCTGATCTACACTGAAAAATGAATAACTAAATAATACTGGACATAACCATTTGATTAATTTGGGTGACTGATTTTTCCTGTTCTAGACCCAACTGGAAAACGAAAAGCAACTGGAGTCAACGGAATATTAGGAGCTCTCAGTTCCTTACAGGGGCTGGAGCTTGTCACGCTTGTCTGTCCTCTGGTAACGTCAGAGCGATGCTACAATGGTGGCTATAGTTTCCACCAGTTTTGGGGTTATTTTTAATAAGCAATATTACTCCTTGCAAAAGAAAAAATATCTTTTGGAGGAAGTATTCTAAGTATTTGACATTGTATTCCAAGTTTTTATTCTGATTAAGATGTTTATCCTCTTCTTGCAGTGCTCTTGTGGTCTGTTCCTGTGAGAAAATCATTCTTACATTTGAAACATGCGTACTTTTCAGAGGGCATTAAGTGCAGGACTGTAAAATGTGTTTGTGTTTAGTCAGTGTTTATGTTGACACCTGTGAGGTTTTCATTCATGTGTAAAAGAGAAAGCTGAACTCCAGCAAGTGTGCATTAAAAGCATGTGGAAGTAAAGAAAGGGAGAGTGGGAGCTGATGCTGAGCATGTTCTGTTTTTATCTTTGATCCCACATATGACTGAGATTTCTTATAAATAAACTTCTTGCAGATAATTGTATATCAACCTTTTTGTCTTAACAGAGAATGGCGAATGCTGAGGAGACTCAGCGTACTAATAGATACCTACTTGATTAATTTCTTGGGTTTGTGTGATGGGTTTTAATGAAAAAGAGTTGAAGGGGCAACTTACTGTTAAAAAAACCCTAGCCTAGTTCAAGTAAGTTGGAAGTTAGATTTTGCAAAACTTATTTGTGTGACTGTTCTTGAGATGCTCTTGAGTTAAACCAATACAAAAGCTCTCCAGGTTTCATTTGGTAGTCAAGGTGTTGAAGGAAAAGGTAAATGCTTTGGCAATAGTTTTCAACCGCTAAAATTTGCTTCAAGCAAGGGATTTGTGACTATTCTCCAGAATGGGGGGGGGGGGGGTGGGGGTGGCTCTTAGTTTTTAAAACCTTTGGCAAGAAACTGTCTTATTTGTATTGAATGTTCCAAAATAAAATTGTAGCTAGAGGAAATAGCATATGTGAAACCTTGTTCCACACGTCTGAAACTTGTCAATGATTTGGCAGTGGTTTGAACAGATCCTGTGTAGGACACCTTATGCTGCTTTAGTTAAAAACACACTACAAACCTTGTCTTCAGCACACAGTTGTCTTCAGCACATAGGACAGGAAACCTAAAGGCTAGTTTTTAGTTTGAGTTGTATTATTGAAGCTTGTTTTGCATGTTATGCTGGTTCTTTTCAGCTCAATGTGAACAGAGTGGTAAGCACTACTCCTTTCCAGGTGTAGCACTGCCAAGTTGACATTTGGAAGAAACTACTACTCTTTGCTTTGTTTTATGTAACTGCAGAAATCATGTTGCAGATTGGAGATACCTTTTACAAATTTCTAGTACTGCTGCTTAGGAGGGGTGTGATTTACATATCCGGAATGGATCTGCTGAAAATGGAATGTGGTAAGCACATCAAGTACAGATCACGTGTCTGAAAGTTGGTTTTCTTTCATGAAATAGTGGAAATTGAAACTAGGAATAGGGGATGTATTTCATTACAGGGTTACAAAAATAATGCAAGTAAAAACTGTCTTTGTTATGCCTGTTGCTTAGGTGTTTCTGCTTGGGTAGTGATGCTGTCAACAGTGTGCATTGCCCAGATAAAAAAGAAGGAACAGCCACGTCTTAGGTCAGTAAATGCCACCTTCTTTCACCCTGATAGATTTACAAGAAGTGTATCTTGGATACTTGGGAGAAGAACTGAAAAAAACTGAGGTTTCACAGAACTAGCAGGTAGAAGGTGAGTCAGGAGGTGTCATTTCTGAGGTCTACCTTAAGTTTGGGTATGACAGAAATGGCACTATTACATCACTGCAGGCAGGAAGAGGTAAAAATCTCCCCTCCTGTGTCAGGGAATCCTCCAGGTGTGAATTAAAGCTCTGAGGGTGCCAACATTACCAGTGTTCAGAAACAAAACGTTCCCAGGCACTGGGTGCAGAGACCAATATCAGAAATATATCACAGAGGCATTCTTGTATGATGATTTCTGCTTTTCTTGAGCAAGAAGGTTCAGTATAATATCAGTAGCTCATCTGCATGGGGGTATAATATAATTTTATTGATTTTTTTTTTTTCGGTAGCTTTATGGCAGTCTCCTAAAAATCAGGACCACAAGGTTTGCTGTTCACAGATTTTTGTTTCTGAGGTGAAACAAATTAATACAACTATGATGAATATACACAAATTTATTTATCTGGTAGAATGAGTGGCAAAAAAGAATGGAGTTAAAGTTTATATAATGTGCTTCAAATAGATTTAGAAATGTAAATAATCATTCTGATAAAGCTGTTTTTAAATGTCGTAATTGAGCAGTCAAATGGCATCAAGTTCCTAAAAAGATCTATTTAGCAAGTTAACTGGAAAAAGCAGTGAATTTCCAAGGAGCAGCCTGATGCTTCCAGAACAGTAGTTGTAAAGGAGTTGTTCAGG
This sequence comes from Upupa epops, assembly GCA_013397515.1. Lineage (NCBI taxonomy): Eukaryota > Metazoa > Chordata > Aves > Bucerotiformes > Upupidae > Upupa > Upupa epops. The sequence continues at coordinate 113,562 of VZRI01011220.1, read as the reverse complement.
TGAGCTGCTTTCTATATCTATGAGATTACATTGAATCCTTCAAGGATATTCTTGGGTGTGACTGCAGTTTTATTGTTATCATTGTGGAACTTGCTTCTGGCCTTTACACTGTATATGTGGGGGGGAAAATGTGTGTTTAGATAGTTGCAGATTTTCAATGTATTTCTACCTGAACAGTAGTACTTTGTCCTCTGACAGCAGTTCATTCTGCCTTTTGTGTTCCATCTCTGTATTGGCTGTCATACTCCTGGTAATTGATTTGCTTATCCAGTTACTTATATGAAAATATAATACATAAAGTATAAATTAATATTTGTTGTATGTAATGTGCAAGCTAATAGGTTTGTCTGTTACAAAACAACAGATACTTCATAGTTTTAGGAAAAACAGAACAATTTCTTGCTCTTCAAATGAAGTAATCCTAGCTGAGCCGGTGTCACCATCAGGATCCACAGCAATTCACAGATACCAGTATTGTTGCATGTTCACAGCTGATGTCACACAGCTGTGGCTAGGTTCTAGAAGACATGCTACATCATGGGTGGGAACCCACCTCTTAAAATGCTGACATAATGTCACAATCTCTTAGCGTTTTGCCAGCAGGCAAACAATAATTGCTGATATTTGGTTTTGAATAGATGGCTGAAAATCAGAGCTTAAATTAAAAAAAAATAAAGTAGAAATGTGCAAGGAACACCTAAACTAGTGACAAAGAACAGATTTTTATCAAAAAACTTCATAGTGTAGCCCAGATGTGGTGTGTAGCTGATGGGAATGAGAGCAGGAGCTGATTCCTGTCACAGCAGGGTTGTGGCCTGATCACGTTAGCATCTCATGATGAACTGGATAGTTGGAGTGCCAGCAACAGTTGAACTGCAGCTTTATAGTGTGTGTAGTGGGTTAAAGTACCCAGTACCTTAAACAGTGCATCTTTATGGATCAGTGATGCTCCTTTCGGGAAAAAATTGTTATGGCCTAAGGTAAACATGTGTGACCATGGTCCCAGAATAGTTAATTTTAGAGAAATAACCTTCTTTGAACAGGAAGAGTTTGCATTTAATGCTGAATGACGTGATTTTAAACAGTGTATTCTCAGATTGCATTTAACATTGGATTTAATTGCTTTCTCAGAGGAATCCAAATTAAGCTGGAAAAGGTCAGTGATCTGATTGAGGTTTTATTTTGTATTTGGGCTGTTGTCCTTTTTATCTTTCATGAAGAGCTTGGTTCCAAAGAATGCTTCCCCTTTGCCAGAATTCAACATGATCCTGCCTTCAAGGAAACACATCCATATTTAGCAGGCTAGGAGAGCCTTTTTTAAGAGATTTCTGGTAACAATGATTGTAACCCATGAAACGTGAACACAAGTCAATCCTAGTTCAAAAAACAAAGCCTGTATTTTGCTCTTATGCTTATTCAGAGTGAAATTCAGCATTTGTGCTTGGGGAGGGGAGGGAATTAATTTGCTCTTTGCAATTTATGGTGTGTCAAGCAGCAAGGGTATGCACAAAGATATTAAAGCAAATAAACTGCCTTAAGCTGATTATTCCTTCCTCAGTTACACAGTTATCAGTTGCTTAATTCATGTTATGCTACTTTGTTTTCTGAAAATTAAAAATTAATATCTTGCTGCAATGTTCTGGTTTTTTCAGAATTGTTGTTTTAAAGGGTGTGTATTTTTTCATACCTTGTTATTTTGCATAATTATGTATAAATATTAATTGTAGTTCAGAATATATAATAATCTTGTCTAGTTCGTGCCTTATGGTCATGATATGTAGTAAATACTAGATTTTAAGCACTCATTGGTAAAATAAATTCAAACAAAAAGCATTTTGGAATTCTCATGTTTGTGGTTAAACTCTTTCCAAAACAGAGTTGAAAGATTTCTTTTTGCAGCTCCTGCCAGAAAATGCCTCATTACTTGAGTAGCCTATTTCTTTGTTAAAAGTGGTACAATTAAATCTGCCTTTGCCAGCACAGCTGGGAGAAGGAGGGGTAAAGCCATGTGGTGGAGACATTTGTGATGGCAAGTAAATCATGCAATTCAGTTCCATCCTCTGGGTCCCTAAGAAAAATGCATCTTATAGATTACACAATGATGCAATAATTGTTTAAAATAAATAGATGCATTAAATGTCTGCTCAGTGTAAAAGCTGAGTCTTTCTTACTTTTGGTTGTTTCTTGTAATCTCTAAATTAATTTAAATTCTTCTTCCTTTCTTACTTAGCAACATACTTTGTGAAACCTTATGGCAAGTTGCGTGTGCCAGACAATTTCAGTGATTGTAGATACTGTGATTGGTTGCACTTGTTAGAAATTTGTCAGGGCACTTGATTTTTCTTTGTGTTGGGACAGTGTATTTGTTTGGAAATTGCTCTTCTGTTACATTTTACACCAATGTTGGCACAAGAGAGATCCCATTGGGACTTCTGCAGTGTTGTTCATCTCATCATTGCACTATTACTGTCCTTTGAATCTGCCGCTGCTATATGACTCGGAGGAGAGAAGGGTCGGAGTTTGCTGTGATTTTCACTAAAAAAATAATGAGAATTGTGAAAGTAAACCAAAGAAACACTAGGACAGACTGGTATTTTATGGGAGATGGCTTGTGCAAAATTGAGTGACCACTGCCTCAATTTCCTTGAAAGTGTATGCTGGGTCCCTGCAGGGCATACGCACTTTATTGACTCCTTTACTATCTACAGATTCCTAAATGGATTCTGATCAGTTCAATTAATTTGCTATTTCCACTTAAGATGGTGTTTGTAGAACACTTTAAATAAGCAGAAGTAATCCCTGACACCAGAACAAGGGACTCTGCAGCCTGTGCTCTTGCTTATCTTTGATGCTGGCCGAGGGTTTGTGGGGCTCTATGGTGAAGTGTCCAGAAAAAGGTTGTATAATTAGAGTTTCATACGAACTCTGACAGTGCAAAGGGCCTGGGATGAGCAACAGGAAAACTTTGCATTTGGCAGTAGCAAGAGGGTACATCCATCACCATAGTCTTTCTTTGCATTTGATGCATTTATCTCATGTCTTACCTGGATTAGCATATAGTAAGGTAAGGTTGTTTATGGAAGCTGGCCTTAGCAAGCTGTAAATTCAGGTTTTTCTTTGCTTTTAGACAAAATAAAAGATGAATGGGGGAAGCTGAGCCTGATACAAGCTGCAAAGAAGCATTTATTGTATTCTTTATTTACATTGTTTTAAGTACTCATTGCTGAACAGACAAGGAATTTAGTTGTGTTCCCTGTTACCTGTTTGTGTCAGTGGATTAGAAGTTCCCTTCCTTTTCAGTCTGGATGGTTTCTTCATGGAGTAAAGACACAAACTACTGTCAGTTTACTGCATAAGTTTTGAGTTGGGAACTTTTCTCTTCTTGTACTGACGAGGAGAAACTAAAATTCAAAACAAATAAAATGCCAATTAAATTTGGATTACTTTTTTGAACTGTTTATGGCACCATTTCAGGTTAGATGGGTTTTTACAATGAATCCCTGCTCTCCCTTAAAACTGGAGAGACAGATTGTTCTGACAGTGTCTCAATAGGAGCTCCTTGCTAACACAAGGCACTCTTGATATGAGTGTAGCTCCTGTTAGAACTGAGAGCGGGTGTGTTAGGAAGTGGGAGCTGGTAGTGTGTGTTTGTGAGAACTATCCCTTGACATTTAGATGCAAGAGCTTCACTTGACCTTTAAAGAAAAAAGAACCCTTTGCAATTGTGTTCCCACAATGCAGCTTTTGCTCATGAAGGAGGGTAATACTGGTGGTTTTGCTATACACTGATAATTTGAATTGCTGAGGAAAAATGGATTCTTCAAATACAAACATTTTGTGGGAGTTTTGGGTTTGCTTTTTGGCCAAGCAAGGAGAAACCAAAAACTGCACTGCTGGCAGCAAGCACAGTATTTCTGTGCAGCTAAGCAGGTCTTTTATTAAAAATCCTACTACTGTCTGGTTGAGATTACAGGCTTGAACTGGTATTTCTCTGCAGGAGAGAATGCTTTGGCCAAGCATAAGAGGCTTGTCTAAGGTGTGCACCTCATGTTTCTTCTGTTGGAACTGTTACCCTTAAATACATGTGTGTCTATATAAAGTATGTATTGTAGACAGGAAATCTGAAGCTGATATTTCTATGCATCTTATCAGGGAACTGGGATAAAGTACTTTCTTAATTATTTTCATTATAGCTCTGGCTACCTAACACCAATTCTATAATCTAAAAAGTGATCCAGAGGTTTGAACGTGGACTTTCAGAAAGCATCTTAAACTAGTTTCCTTTAAACATAAAGTGGCTTATTATATGAAAGCATGACTATAAAAGGAATGATGCATCTGTTTCTCTTTCTCATTGTGTATGTAAGATTTTAAAAGACATTGATTAACTTCTTGCGTAAAGTGAGTCACTTCATAATCTAGATGCTTTTGCTGCAAGCAGACAGCAAACCAGATTAGTGTTCTTTTATTCCCACTGTGTAACAGCAAATATACAGACATTACTTGTCCTCATGAAGTTTTAAACTAGCTTTACTGAATGTTTCTTTTTTTCTGTCCCTTCAGATTTGTCACGGAACAGACTGTCAGAGCTTCCAGCAGAAGCATGCCATTTTGTATCCCTCGAGAGTCTTAATTTGTACCAGAACTGCATTCGATATATCCCAGAGGCTGTTTTGAACTTACAGTCTTTAACATTTCTAAATATCAGGTAACAATTGCTTTAGAATTTTTGTTTTAGCACCAGAAATCTTTGTCTACATTTTGATGCATTTAGAAGTAATTCTAACATGTAATAATCATATTGTTGTATTGTGTGTCATGGATTCATAGAATACGTTGGGTTGGAAGGGACCTTTTAAAGGTCATCTAGGTGCAGCTCCCTGCAGTAAGCAGGGACATCTTCAACTGGATCAAGTTGCTCAAAGCCTCATCGTGCTTGACCTTGAATGTCCCAAGGGATGTGGCTTCTACCACACCTCTCTGGGTAACTAGTTCCAGTGTTTCACCCCTCCTTTTAAAAAGCTTCTTCCTTATGCCTAGCCTAAATCTCCTGTAATCTGGTCTAAATCTCTTGTAGTTTAAAACCATCTGTCCTTGTCCTGTCACAACAGCCCTTGCTGAAAAGTCCCTCCCTGTCTTTCATATGGACTCCTTTTCAGTACTTAAAGGCTGCAATAAGGTAATCTCAGAGCCACTTTTGTTCCAGGCTGAACAACCCCACCTGTTGCAGCCTGTTCTCACAGCAGAGGTGCTCCAGCCTTCTGATAATTTTTGTGGCCTCTTCTGAACCTGCTCCAAAAGATTAATGTTCATCTTGTGTTGAAGACCCCAGAGCTGGACACAGTACTCCACGTGGAGTCTTGCCAGAACAGAAGGATAGAATCACTTCCCTTGTCCTGCTGGAGACACTTTTTTTGATGCAGCCCAGGAATCAAAGCAACCTGAACCAGTCTGACCCATACAGACAGGTTTAAAAGCATGAGCATTAAGCACCTAATTCCAGTTTAAAGAACACAAAATATGCTCCAGTAATTTTCATGTAGAGTACAGGCATGCAGACTGAAAAGAGACGATAGAGTGTTTGCATAGTCATTACGGTTCAGCTCACAGCAGCTGGATAAGGCTTATGCAGTTACCCTTTAGCTGCACTGTACTGGTGGCTTTTAAAAAGGTATTTCTCAAGCACTAACACTGCCTGCATTAAAAGCTCATTGCTGCAATTTAGCCTGTTGATGAAATTCAGCGGTGTACAACAGCTTCCATTTGTGGGAGGTTTCTTTCAAGAATTATGGGAAGTCCCTTATGTCAAATAGGCAGTTATATCAGTCAAGAAAAAATTCAGGCTATTTCCTTCAGGGGATACACTTTTGCCAGTTTAATATGGTGATGCTTTTCTGTTGGTCATCTTGATGGTGAGAATTGTAGGAATGGGGTATGAAACAGGTATAGGTTTCTTACTGCTGCGATCTCTAGCAGGTGCAGTCCAATTACTAGCCTTTAAAATGCTGTTGATGGTTCCTCTGCAGCTCAGAACTTTCTTGCTTTAATAGTAGGGAAAATTGTGTTTAAAGTGTAAAAGTATTTGGCCAAATTTTATTTCTAAAGTGAATCTTTGTCTTTTACAAACATTTTCATCCTGCCTGATTCTCCTCTGAGGTTATGGTTCAGTCATTTCTTCTCTCACTTGCTTTATTAGTAGTTTATTATGAAATGTCCAAATGTACCAAGATTTATGATCCACATTACTTATTCAATTAGATACTTTAATTATTCAGTAAGCAGTGACTTTGTGGTATTTTGTATGTGCTGACCTGCAGTGGGTACCTATCAGAAAGGCTTTTGCACTCTGTTCAAATATACTTACCTGTGACAGTTATCAGAAGCATCTGAAAGGGTCTCCCAGAAGAGTTCAAAAGCATGTAGTTAGGCTTGAGACTTGGTATTCAGAGTTTGTTCACACAGAACTAGATACAGCAAGCAATGAACAGTGACCTCATAGAACTACTTTTACAGTAACTATATAAAAACTGTTGATCATCTGCATGGAGTGTGCTTTTTTGTATGTCTTTAACATCATAAAAATGTGAGGTGAATTCTCACTCAGAGTTCTGATGGTCTTATTTTCTTTCTGTCCAAAAAGTCGAAACCAGCTTTCAGCATTGCCAGTACACCTCTGTAACCTTCCATTAAAGGTTTTGATAGCAAGTAATAATAAGTTGATTTCGATACCCGAAGAAATTGGACAGCTCAGACAGCTGACAGAGCTTGTGAGTATATAGTCAATTTTTTAACTGTTATTATTCAGTCTTTAATTGTAATTGATGCGTTTAATAGTTTCATAAGAAATAACCATATTTTAAACTGATCAAAATAATGTACTAGTCATGATGCTGCCTGGGCAAGTGCAAGAACAACATCCTGTTTCTTATTCTGCTGAGAACTTTGTGACTATTAAACCAGTTATTTGCATGCAACAGCAAGCTACCTGAATCTTCTCTTGGCTTAAGGAAAATGTCTTTCTGCCATCTATCTTCAACTTTGTTTTGACTGTGGATAGAGGTGTTAGAAAAGAGTTTCAAAATATTCCAATATTAAAAAAATATATAGGTGGGGAAAAGATGCCTTGCACTGGATTGCAAATGATCCATGTCAGCTGAACTTTTAGTTAAACTTCCCTATGAATGGAAGGCTGGGTAGAATTAGAGTTCTTAGTGCTTTTGTTTCGGGCAAAAGGCTTTTGTGTAGCAAGTTGTGCTGACTCAAATAATGTGGAATAACTTGAAATAAACTTCTGCTTCTCAATCTTCAATCTTCTGAAGCTTTTATTTCCCAAAGTATTTAAAATGAGAATGCTTCATTACAGCAAGGAGTTTTAATGAATGAGAATCTTGCTATGTAAGTAGTTGCTTATGTAATCATGTGTCTAAGCACTACATATTTTAGTTAGTAGAGGCTTGTCAGTCAATGGTAACTCATTCTCTATTCCTGCTTTGTAGGATGTGAGCTGTAATGAAATACAGACAATACCCCCACAGATTGGCAATTTGGAATGCTTGCGGGACCTAAATGTCAGACGAAATAATTTGGTGCATTTACCTGAAGGTGAGATGAAATTTCTGCTGTTAAAACTGATGATCTTTAAGCACCTTTTTATTTTCAGTGCTTTTTTCTTCCCCTGAGCAATAAAAGCAGTGTAATTACTTAGTTTGTAGAACTATTTTATTTTCTATACACTCTTTTAATCTGCTAAATTGTCTGTTTATTTTCTGTCTTCAGAAATCGCTGATTTGCCTTTGATTCGGTTAGATTTTTCCTGCAACAAAATAACGACAATACCAGTTTGTTATAGGAACCTCAGACACCTGCAGACTATCACGTTAGAGAACAACCCTCTACAGTCACCCCCTGCTCAGGTAAACTGTGCTTGAGTGTTCAGGTGTTCAACTAAAAAGGGCAGAATGAAGTTAAAAGCTGCAGGTTTATATTACGAGCTTTATTTAATAACAAGAGGAGATTAAATAAATTGTATTGCCTACAAGTGTTAAATATGCATCACAGAAGTAAAAAAATCCCCTTCTCTTTCTTTATGATGTGTCTTGCATATGGGGTATTACTAAGAATTTCACTGTTAATGCTGTATTTATGTCAGCTAAACTTTCCTGCTTTGAGTGTACGAGAGAGGGAGCTGTGTTCGACATGACTGATTTTGTGCCACTCAGATGTCAGAAATTTGGCTGAGGCCACAGCACTGCTGTGTGCTCACATTGGTCTCTGAGCTAGAAACTGCTATGTGGTTAGTGACTAATTTGAATTTTAATGTGGATGGATAAGTCCTTCAGTATTGCAGGTTCTGCTGTGAGCTTCTAAGTCAAGAGTGGCGTTTGGGAAGACGTGTAGTTTCAAGTAGGGTTTTTCCTCCCATTTGAAAGCAATGACAGCTGTTACTGAGTTCGTTCATTTTTCATTGGAGCTTTGGCAGTCTGCCACTACTATTCAAAGCTGAGCATGGGTGGGATGCATCTGTTCTGATGCTGAGAGTATGAACTCTAGTACTTTTAAATGTGTTGTGTTTGCATGATGAAATTTCAGCATCTGACTGTCAGACTTGCATGAAGATCAGATATGTTTGGAGGACAGCTTCTATTTGTCTACCACAGACATTCTGTGATGCTCCACTGTAGCTATTTCTCTCAAAGGCATTGAGATAAGAATGTTGGTTGACACGTGTGCTTATTCATTACTCTCAACTGCAGTTTAAATGTCTGTAGAGTACTTTGAAATGTATTGTCAAATTATGCTTACGTTGTTTTTTTCTGTTTTGGTTTCTTTTTTTAAAGATATGTATAAAAGGAAAAATTCACATATTTAAATATCTGAACATAGAAGCATGCAAGATAGCTCCAGACTTGCCTGATTATGATAGGAGACCCATGGGATTTGGATCTTGGTAAGTCTGACACAATCCAAGTTCCTTTCTTTGACATTTGGGAAAATGTTATCAGTTGTCTGAATTTTTTGATTAAATAGATTCTAGGATTATTCTTTGTTACGGGCATTGATGGAGGTGGCTTTGAAGAATATAGTTTGTTATCTCATGGTAAGTTTTACGTAAGAAGTGATGAGTTTAGGATAAAAACCTGAGCGATATCATATGAAAGGCAGTGTAAAACTTGGTATACAGTAAGAAGAGAGTGTTGGTATATCCTAGCCCATGGGGTGTGGGGGGGTATGCTTTCATGTTAACACGTGTTTGGGTTATAAAATCTTAATATTTTCCACAGATGTACTGAAGTGTATCTCTGCTGTGATTTTTAACCTTTTACACAGAATTTTATAACTGCTGTGCTCAAACTGCAGGTGTGAATGCTGATCTCAACCCCATTAGTAAACTGTTGTTTTTGGCAAGTTTTCACTTGGCACTGTGGCTTAGCATTGTAACACAAATATTGGAACAGTCAGATGTATCAGCTGCTAAATTAAGATACCTAGAGAAAAGCCAGAGTTAAGTTTTATTTCTGTTACATTACGAGAAGAAAGGAGTCTGTGAAGTATTAAACTAAATATGTATGATAATTATCTCAGTCATATTGGGAGGTGGTAATAAGGTGTGGAAGAGTAAACTGCTAAAGGATGTACCGCTATCTTCGCAGCCATAAAACACAAACCAGAGGGCCTCACAGTAAGTCATCACTAGCTGGATTTGTGAAGGATTTGCATGGGGAGACTGACAGAATGATTCCTCATCAGCATGGAATGTCTTGTCTTGTTTTTCGGATGAGGTCAACCAGAATTACTCAGTTTCCTGGAGCATAATTCGCATAGATGGCTTCTGCATAATAGGATACTGCCCTGTTACTCGAAGGGCTCTAAATGACAAAATGTCATGATCTGTTTTATCTCTAGCTTATTTAGTTTGCTTTTAAAATAAATTCCAGCAAAATCAGTGGGTTGTGTGCTTACTGATTTGTTGTTGTTTGTAGTTGTATATTACTATAGAAGCTTTCATTAGTTGTTTCTGTGAAGTGGGAAGAATTAATGTAATATAATCATAGTTTGGAATTAGGAAGTGCAGACTGGTTGAGGGTGCTTTCTTTGGATTTGCTTCCAGATTCAGCCATATGAAATGAGGTTCAGATGGCTTTCCTTTGGCTAAGTTTCCATCCTCAGGGGAAGTAATAGTTGGTAATAGAATTATTGCTGCTGTCATGCTGTTTAGAGCATTTAGTGTTGCAGGTGATTTCTCCTCTTTTCATCTACCTATGGAAAAAGTATCCCTGGATCAGAGTACATCTTAGGAGAAAAGGATAGAATGATCCAGTAGAAGGGAGGATCCCCAAATACTGTATTTTTTGTAATTTGGGATTAGAGAGAAAAACATTGAACTGCAGTATAATTATATTTACAGGCAAGTCACAAGAGCTTTATGTATGTTACCAGCAAAGACAAGCAACAGAAATAAGGTATCACCTAGATTTTGCTACCATTTTGTCTGGTAAGGTTGATGAGATATCATGGAGGCTAAATATCTGGAACTGAGTGGCAGAAATTCTTAAAGTTCAAGCAAGTTTTAAGTTATGCTGTCAGTTCACTATAGGACAAACATTCTTTTGGTACTGATGCAGGCTGGTACACTCTAGAGTTAGGAGGTTTAAAATATGAAGTACTCATGCGTAAACCATATCCATCATAGTGGATATTCTGGGACTTGGTTAACTGTTCTTTCTCACAGTGGGTAAAAATACATGTTTTAGTGTGGCTTTAGAGCTGTGCCTTTGAAATGATGGCAAGTATTGTTTTTCTCTTGGCTGTTTGCCTTACCAGGCATTCAGCTTTTCATACTGGGATTACAAGTCTTATGTAGCAACCCAGTTAAGTTGTACTTGCTTTAAAATTCTGTGATCTGTCCAGATGCCTCATTGTTGCTCCTTGTAGCTTGTTTGTCAGGGAGGAATAAAATTCTGAACTGATTTCAGGATAGCTGCTGCTATCCTGTAAGGTATGCAGCACTTGAATAGGTGTTTTTAGATATGTCTTTTGGAAGACAGAAAGCAGCTTTCGTGTTAAAAATAAAAGTCCTAGGAATGATGACTATGGATTCCATTTTTGAAATATAGCCAACGAATCATTTTGATGCTCTTCAGTGTTCAATAGTTTTTCAATTTAGAGCAGGTTTCTTAGGAAATTCTGAAATAATCATGCATTTAAAATGAAATTATATGACAGATGGATTTTTCTTCTCTCTGACCTGTGTTTGAAATCCAGTATTGAAGTACTACAAACTGTTGGCATAAGTATGATGGTCTTGTCAGTGGTTCAGTTAATAGTTCTTTAACTGCACTGGGTGATTTCATGGTCATTCTTGTTTCTTCCCCACCCAAATGAAGGGAGTTGGTTTTTCTTCTGTTTTCATTCTAGGATTTTGTATATGATTCTGTTCAAATACAAGGCTGTAGAGGTGTAACTCTTTTGAATTACTCAAAACTCTCAACTTGTCTTTTGGTGTACAGCTGCATACAAGCATCTGTATAGCTTAACATTCCCATCTGTAGCTCTCCATCCCTCCTCTCACTTATTTGCTGTTTTAAGTGTGAAAATTAAAATAGCCCAGGATAATAGTCTGCCACTGCTCTACAAAGTCCCATGCCTGCATATATTGCTACATTAATAATAATAATGAGTAATTTGAAAGTAAGCAATTCCAGAAAGAGGGATTTCATAGGAAGTAACAATTTGAGAGCAATACCAGTGACAAAATGACCTACAATTTATTTATGATGGGGTGAAGCAATTGGCTTCCTGAAATTCATTCTTCCTTGTGTGTTATATAGTAATTACTGCTGCAGTTCCCCCTGGGGCCTGGAGTGCCAGTAGGACAGTTGAGCCATTGTGAAATGCCATCTGCAGTGGATCAGACAAGCCTCATTGTCTCTCTTACTGGAGCTATCTGCAGCAATTGCCAAACTTGACATCTGTGATGGCTGCTAAATGACGTAGTTTTTAAGCCCAGAAATTTAGAGCAGAACTGCAAGGCTGTATAGTTATGTGTGCTGTAACACCAGACACATGTCTAAAACCTTTGTCTAAACACATCATTGAGAAGGCCAGCTTCTACAAAGGAAAACTGTACTTCAACATATTTAATATGTTTGAAGTATTTGAATCATAGAATCAATAGGGATTGGAAGGGATGTTGAAAGATCATCTACTCCAATCCCCCTGCCACAGCAGGATCACCTAAACCAAGTTGTCCAGGAACATATCCAGGCAGGTCTTGAATGTCCCCAGAGAAGGAGATTCCACAACCCCCTCAGGTCAGACTGTTCCAATGCTCCGTTACCCTCCCTGGGAAGAAGTCCTTCCGATATTGATATGGAAGCTCCTCTGTTCCAGCTTGCACCCATTGCCCCTTATCCTATTACTAGGTGACCTTGGGAAGAGCCTGTCTCCATCCTTCTGACACCCACCCCTCACTTACTTATAGACATTAATGAGGTCACCCCTCAGCCTCATCTTCTCCAAGCTCAAGAGACCCAGCTCCCTCAGCCTTTCCTCATAAGGGAGGTGTTCTACTTCCTTCTTCATCTTTGTTGCTCTGTGCTGGACACCCTCCAGCAGCTCTGTGTCCTTCTTGAACTGAGGGGCCCAGAACTGGACACAAAACTCCAGATGTGGTCTCACTAGTGCAGAGTAGAGGGGAAGAGGAACCTGCATTTCACTGTGCAGTTTCTTTGGTAGGTAATTATGATACAGAAAATATTTCTGTAATGCATTGTACTTTTGTGTACAAATAGTAGTATTTTGTGGTTTTGGTAATTTTGCATGAGTTTATTCTTCTAAGGATAAAGAATAAGTTGTTTTTGGGATGGTGTTTTTCAACCAAAACATTGAGTAGCGGAAAAAGGAAATTTTCCTTGTTATATAGTAAAGTAAAAGACGACATTGCAGTTTTCTTTGTCATAATTTCTGCTTGGGAAATGTTTGAAGTATAGAAATGTACCTGGGATTAGATGAGCTTGTAAAACACCAGGCAGCAGCATGTGGACAGCTGACTGATAAGTATGTTTGTATCTCTTAAGCACATGCTTCATATTCTTTGTGGCAAATGCTGAGCTTGCAAACACACTGCAGCTGTGCTTCATAGCTCATTCTGGTTTTGTTCTGTAATGGCTTGAAAGCTTTTGGTGATGTTTATATGACAGTAACTGAAACTGTATGTTTGACAGCCATGAGGAGCTCTATTCTGGTCGTCCTTATGGAGCACTTGATTCTGGCTTCAATAGCGTGGACAGTGGAGACAAAAGATGGTCGGGGAATGAAGTAAGTGGTACAGCTTTATTTCAGTTGAGTACAGATTGTACAGGAAAGAGAACTAGTAAGTAATATAGCTGGAAGTGTATTCAGTAGGTGCTAGTGTGTAGGTTACCTTGAGCTACACTTACTGTATTATTGGAGGAGAACAAGCGTAGTTTTCTATGGGATGGATATCAAGCTGGAAATAATATATGCAGAAAACAGTGCATGACAGATAAATTTAGTGGAGCGTGAAATATGAGAAAAATGGGGTTCCTCATTTTAAAAAAGCTTGTATTTGTGTGCTGAGTCAACTGCAATTACTCATAACTATTTGTTTCTATAAAGTAAGTATAAACATGAAAATAAAGTTTCAATAATCAGACAGAAATTTTATCTCCTTTCTGTGCAGCTTGTTTCAAATGTTAAAGTCTATTTAGAAGCAGCAAAATGGTGTCTCTTAGTGAGCAAACGTGTCACTCTTCCCAGGAAGATCTATTTTCTTGAACAAGACAGTAGATAAGACCTAAAGTGCTTCAGTAAGCTGTACTCTACATACCTGCTTGCATTCCTGGCTTGCTTTTCTGAGAGGTCTCTAGGAGTTTCTGTGCTGGGATATCACAGTAATGATGAGGCTGGAGAAGACCTTAAAGATCATCCAGTCCAACCTAAAACCTCCAAACACAACTGTAGGCAAGCAGATTTTTTTTAAAGAAAAGTTAAATACATGCTTTTTAAAAAACGCACTCTAACTGTATTTTGCTTGAATGTACTATTTTGGAGGTGTAAAACAGGACAGGTGAAGTAAACACACAAAACCACACAGGTAGCACCTTGCAAAATGATTTGAAGAGGAGTGTTTCTTGACTTCACTGTTTGTTTTAAAGCCAACAGATGAGTTCTCGGATCTCCCTTTACGTGTGGCAGAGATTACTAAAGAACAGAGACAGCGAAGAGAAAGCCATTATCAAGAAAACAGAGGGAGCACTGTTGTAGCTAATGGTGGAGGTAAACAGTGATCTTTGATGAACAGTATTTATTAGCATAGTCTAATGTTCCAAAATATTTACTATAAATACTAGTGTGTCTAAAGAAGGGGGGGGAAAAAAAGTTGTAGGTGGAACTACACAAAAATAACTTGTGCAAACATTGTAAAAACACTGTTGGGTTAGGATGTTACAAGGTGAAGGCAAATAGCATCAGAATTGGGACTGTGTGGGGAAACTCGGCTTTTGCATTTTTGCTGTGTTAAAGACTCCAGCTGCTTCATGCAGTGCATGGATTTTTGCTGTTAGTTACTGGGGAAAATTTACAACAGTAATAAGTGTTCTGTGTAGGGTGTTGCTGGAACAGGATGAGCAATTTTATCATGAAACTGTATTTTTAAGTGGCAAAAATACCTCGTTTAGCAGTCTTGGGTTTTAATCCAAGCATGCAGCCATCTATGAGGGACTGATGTTTGAGTGACATTGCTTTTTTGTACCTTCTCAATAGGTTGTCCTGCAGTCTTACAGTACCATCCTCATTTGTTAAGTTTTTCTCCATTTTGGCTTTCAATAATCTGCTGCTGTCACTATCTCTCTTTAGTCTGTCCCAATTTTAGTGTTCTTCAGACTTCTTTTCAATCCTTCATTTTACACTTTTCTGCACTACTTATTTTTAGGTCTCATTCCCTGTACTCTGATGAATTTTTCTTTTGCCTTTGCCTGTCCATGCTTCCCATTTCCTCTAACAGGTGCAATTCATATTCCCTGGGTATCACTCTTCCCAGCTACTTTTAATCTTTCATGCCCAACTCCCACCTGTTCTGTCTTCCTCCTCTTTTTTCATCTTTTGCAATTGTCTTTTCTTGCTCTTATTTGTCTTTGCCATGATATTTTTTTCTCTGTCACCTTCCAGAAATATCTGGAAGTTTTTGGTTGATACACAATCTGTTACACATTAATGGGCAAAAAATTCAGATAAAGCAGTTAAATTCAGTTAAAACAGTTAAATTCAGATAAAATTATAAGAATGAAGACCTGGTATCATGGAGAAGCTCTGAGCAGCCTTAAGTAAAGTTAGTGCTGCCAGCTCTGCTTCCAAGACTGACTATTTTGTTCCTTGAGTTTTGTACACTAGGGATTTCAAAATGCCTCACTAGGCTTAATATGAAGCATGGTCAGTTCATGAGTAGGCATATCAGAGATAGGCACAAGCTATAGCACGTGGCTGTTAGTGATCCAGGAGATCCTTTCCACTTTGGTGTTTCTAAAACAAATATTTTTCACCATCTACGGTAGTGGTGTTATTCTTCAAATTTAATAAGCCAGGCTGCAAAGAAGAGGGGTTTTGTTTGTTTTGTTAGGTGTCTTAAGATCTGAAACTGAGAGGGAGATTTAGTGGAGCCAAAATATATAGGAATTCTGTTTTGGATGGTTGTAGTAGCAGAGGAGGTGGCTTTGGCAGTAACAGTTGCTAGATTGTGTGGTGAAGTAAAGAGAAGTCTGTTTTAGACAAGCAGGAAAGGGGTGGGGGAGTGTGCAGAAAGAATGTCTGCAAGAGAATCTAGAGCAAGTGTGGGGAGATTTAAGAAAAAGAAAGCTCTAGTGTTCAGAAAGGGAGCTTATGCTTTTCCCCTGCATGCTCAGGACAGTTTTTTCACTGGGATAGTTTGCTCAATGTCATGACTCTCAGAATCCCTAGGCAGAATGTGTAAATGCAGTGACAAGTGGAAAAAATTGCCCCATATACTGTCACCTACACAGGAGGAAATCAATAGCCACAATATGCTGGTTCTTTGTCTCATTTCAGTGGTTCCTAATTTTCTTTTCTTATTCCTCCTTTTGATGATTTTGTTTTTTGAGAGGTTTTGTTGCTTTATGTACTTTCCCCTCATTATTTCCACATACAGCTTAGACATGCTGCCCTGGTTTTTTTCTTGTGTTATTAACAACAATACAAATATCTGCATTTCCCTTCTGATGGATTAATTTAGAGCCAAGAGAAATTAATCAAAATGTACACAAGTCACTGTACAGTCTTGGTGTTAACTGACAGATTTGATAGCTAGCTTTCAGTATTGAAAAACCCTTGCAGTGTTTAAATTTTTCAGTCACTGCAAAACTGTCTGCAGCCATTAATATAAATCTTCATGCTTGATACCTGTTTCTCATTGCATTTTATCATTATTTCAAAACTTGATGTTTAACAAATGTTAGTGTGCCTGGCAAAATTTAAGTATGTTTAGGCTGAACTTTCTGTTGCAATTAAAACAGTAGTGCCTTTAGTTTCTGACATTTCTTTCTTGTTTTTTTTCCTTTCCTGTTGGTTGTCTAATTATGTGTTTTTTCTTTGTGATGTATGTCAAGTGGAACATGATCTTGATCAGATCGACTATATTGATAGCTGTGCCACAGAAGAGGAGGAGGAAGAGGTGAGGCAACCCAAGTGCGTGGACTCAGACAGCCTCAGCTCACAGTTCATGGCATATATTGACCAGCGGCGAATCTCTAATGAGGTGGTGCTTTTACTTAAATTACTTAAATTCATATGCCTCAGGAAAGCCTTTGTGATGGGATTAGTGCTTCCTGTCCTCAGAGGCTTTTTTCTTTTTTTTTAATTGAGGACAAAAAATTACATCCCATCTGGATGAGGAGCACAGTTCTGTTTGTTGAGGATCAGAGCAAGAGTGCTAAACTGCTCCTAGGTGCCCACTGTAGATATGTAAAATAAGTTTAAAGCAGCCACTGCTGTTGTGTGCATTCTTGCAAGTCTGTACTTTAGGTATATGGGAAGTAAATGGTTTTTCCAAGGGAGCACTGTCTCCAGAAATCATGGAAGTTGATGCTTCCAACTGGTAGTGAGTCATATCTAGAAAATACACTGGCTTAATGCTCATATGGAGGTACTGAATTTATGCTAGCTTTCTCAAGGGGAGAATGCTGATTGTTACTGACATACAGGTTTAGTAGAGGAATTATGCAGCTCCACTAATTTGACTGTTTCAGCCAAATTTTACATTTAGACTAACTTGAGTATTCAGACTTTCCAGAAAGCCTACTTTTCTCAGAGAACACTTTATTCTTCTCTTTTTATTTGAAAGGTTTTGAACCCACAGGTGTGGGCTGGGCTGTGTATACTATTACCTTTCTGAACAAAAACCACCTGGTATGAAACTGTTTTCAGTCAGTAAAAGCATACAGTTTGGTGAGGAACAAGTACAATTATTGCTAGACAAGTTACAAAGTTCTCTGGACAGCTTTTTGCAAATTTCTAGAAACAGGTGTAAGTAACTTTGGGCTTTGCCCTGTTTTCTCTCACAGAAACAAAGAAAGAAAATCACAAGAAAAACAAAAAGGGGCAAACTTGGCATATACTATCTTAATAATCACTGCTTTTATTGATTACTTACTGTATCAAAGTGATGTCCTGGCATTCCAGGAAGGTTATTGTCACATTTCTTTAGATCATGTAATTCCATAGCTTTGAAGCTGCACAAGAACTACTGCTCACTTTCATCAAATTCACTTTGGTTTTGGCAATTCATATAATTTCACACCTTTGTGTGCGGTGTAGGAGCCACTGCTGGGAGCACAAGGAGAATGCTGTTCCCTGTTAGGTCATTTGGGCAGTACACTCCTGGAGATTATCCTCAGAATTTGAACCTATGGAAACAAAATACTTTTTCAGCCACACTATGTTTCCTTCTGTGTTCTGTCAGTCTAAATTAATAGCTGTGTACACAGCTACACAGTTCAGCCGCTCACTCTGCATACATGAATGACTGGCTGAGGAAATCTTGGAGGTTTATGTGCTTAAACATAACAGCTAGCCGTTATACTGCCTTTCAAATGTGTCCTTTCAAAGCTTTGTGTGTTTTGAAGCAGAAAGGTACTTTTTGCTTTAAAGTAAGGAAGGAAAAAAAGTGGATTTCTAGCATTCTTTTAGGAGCTTGATTCCTATTCTTGTCCACTTTATGTTGCTGATTACTGTGTTTAAAATCAGTGACACAGATACCAGAGTTGTGTATTCATTTTTCATATCGATAAATTCAATATCAGGTAACAAAAGCTGATGTCACTTGAAGTGTGTCACAAGGGCAGAGCTCAAGAAATGGGACTATTGGCAGTACAGCACAAGAACCGTTTGCTCTAGATAGTTCTAAGGCATCTATCGACACCAAAAAAGCTATTAATAAAAATGTAACTATTCATAACAATTAACCTGTTTTGCTTTTAACTGGAGCAGTAGTTTTTCTAAAAGGACAGTCCAAAATACTCTTATTGCTGGGGAAGGCTAACTGTAGTTACTGTGTAGTGATGTACATACAGGCATGAATGAAAATTGGCGAGTTAATCTCACAGGGTTTCTGTTTTCCTCATTAAGAGGTGCTAGTAGAAGTTTCAAAGTAATGAGTAATGCCCAGGGTAACTTTAGTCTGGACAAAGATGTCTAAGAGGGGATCTTTATAAACGCTTACCAATATCTGAAGGGTGGCTGTTAAGAAGGAGCCAGTCTCCTTTCAATAGTACCCTGTGGTAGGATGAAGGCAACAGGTGCAAATTGGAACTCAAGAAGTTCCACCTCAACATCAGGAAAATGTTATTACTGTGAGGATGACAGCAGTGGAACAGGTTGCCTAGGGAAGTTGGGGACACATTCAGAGTCTGCTTGGGCACGATCCTGTGTGGCCTTCTCTAGGTGATCCTGCTTTGGAAGGGGAGTCAGACTAGGTCTCCAAAGGTCACTTCTAACCCATACAATGTCTCTGTTCCCAATGGGATAAACTATTTCATAGCTCATTTTAAACCCAAAGTCTTCTCATCCATTCAGTGTTTTGCTTTTTCAGTCCTTCTGTGACCCATCTTTAGGGAATGATAAAAGATCATTGGCTACTTTATGCTGTGTTTCTGAGAATGCAGACTATATGTCACTACACTTCTCTGTACATTCTTCAGAGCTTAACTCTGCATTTCTTCTAAGTGGCATTAATTATTTTCTACCTACCTGTACTTCTCTGCATGATTCTTTAATGCTGGAGGTTTTTAAGTTCTTAATTAGCAGTAGGAGTATTTAATCTTAAAATGAAAGTTATTTATTCCTGCAATTTAAATGAAAAGTGAGTTTGCTTAGTTGGAAGGTTTTTGTAGTTTGCCAGGTGTTTTGCATACCAGTAATTACAAATGCTGCTCTTTGAGATTGATGTATGGTTTTCTGAGTAAGTTGTTAACACGGTATTTGTGTTATTTTGCATAGGGCTCACCAGTAAAGCCTGTACCTGCCAGAGAATTTCAGAGAACAGAGGATACAAGGAGATGCTTTCATCAAAACAGGTAAGAATACATGGTAACAGTAATTTTATCCAAAGTTTCACGATGACTGCAGAGTGTATATTTTGTTTAGAGTATTATGGTGTTTATGTTGCTTCGCTACCTTCAGAAATGTGAGTGACGTTCATAAACTGTTGCTGCAGATTAGGGATTTGTATGCTAATAATGGCAATTCTAGGCCAATGCTTGGCTTTAAATCAGCTGGTTAAAGAAATCTGCCAAATTGAAGTGTATAGGTTTAATGTCATTTAAATATAAATGTGCTGCAGGTTTCAGAGAAGCTTAAAGAGTTACTGTGGTGTATCTGATGTGCTCTGAGGTCACATTTCTGGTTGACTCTTTGTACCTGTAAAACATGGCAGGAGTTAGTTTAATTTAAAATGTGCTTCTCTATGCCATAATCATGAGCTTACATCAGGGGAAGAAGGGATAGAAAGGGAGGCAATCTGAAAACAGGTTGCTTAGGTTAACAAAGTATCTTTTAAAATTATGTTCATAGTCTTTAATAATTACTTGGCTTATTGGAAGGCAGTCCCCAACATAAGGGCATGGTGCTGTTGGAGCAAGTCCTGAGGAGGCACGTGAGGATGATCAGAGGTTTGGAGTGCCTCTGCTATGAAGACAGGTTGAGAGTGTATGGATTGTTCAGCCTGGAGATGAGAAGGCTCCAGGTTGACCTGTATAGCAGCCTTGCAGTACCTGAAGTTGCAGAATTTTTATGAGGGCATCTAGTGATGGGACTAGGTAGAACAGTTCAAACAAAAAAAGGGTAGATTTAGATTAGACCTTAAGAAGAAATTAACTATGAAGATGGCGAGAGACTGAAACAGGTTGCCCACACAAGTTGTGGATGCCCTCTCCTTGGAAGTGTTCAAGTCCAGGTTAGATGGAGCTTTGAGCAACCTGGTCTAGTGGAAGGTGTCTCTGCCCATGGCAGAGTGGTAGTAACTAGATAATCCATCAAGGTTTCTTCCAACATAAGCTATTCTATGAAATCTTACCTGTAAGAGAGTCAGAGTTGGACTGAATATAACCAAGGTGGTTGGGTTTGAGAAAAGATTTCTGTTTGTCTGAACAAAAGATAAGCAAATGTATAGCTCTTTCTGATGGGAGTAAAATCAAAATTGGTAGAACTTTCAAGCTGCCATTGAAGCATTTCAGTATACTGTGAAGTGAAAGTGAATGCAGAAGGACTCAGCAGAAAACCAGCTCAGTTGGACTAGGAATGTTTAAAGAAAAAGGACATCTGTCAGCCAGCAGTATATTATTACTTACACTGTCAGGAGAAGTTAATTTTTAATGGCATTCTGAAAAATGGAAACAGAAAATGAAATCAGAAGTAGTGGGTGAATTTTTTCAGAGTTATGGCTACATTTAATAGATATTTCAAAATGTGCAGTAAGTGAGCAGATGTAGTACCTGTACTGAGGTAAGGGTGGGCAAAGGCATAAAATAATATAGATGTTCGACCTGCTCTCACCAAATGAAATAAGTGCTCTTGGCTTTGCTTGTGATTCATTCACTTTTTTATTTGAACATTTGTGGTCAACACTGAATTAGCCTTTACAAATTCTGGACTCCTTGAGGTATTTGAAGGAAGTTAGATGAGTTAGGCAGGGGAGAGCTGCTGTTTACATAGATTTTGATGGTAAAGGAAATTGTAGCTCACCAAATGACTTGTAGCTTGTATCTGTCATAGCAGCTGCCTTCTAGCAAAGAAATGCCTGCAATATTTCTATTGTGGGTAGGGTGGAAGAGACAGATTGGTTATTGTTTACCTTATGTTTTTGAAGCCTGATAGGGAGTCATCGCTTGATTGGTGATGTGAGAAGATTTGTTCTGAAACTATCAGAGGATGGTAATGTTTAAAAATAAAGATTTCCTAAGCAAAATAGGGCCTACAATAACCAGAATATAGTTGTGAAAGAGATACTGCCTTGAAGTGTTGCCTGTGTGATCTGCTCTAGAAGGATTCTGCTCTGCAGGGGTTTTAGACAAATGGTCTTCAGACGTTCCTTCCAACCCCTACCATTCTGTGATTCCATCTTTGTGTATTTTGAATAAAAGCACTAATAAAGCAAGTTATATTTATTCAATTGTGAACTGCAGTAGTTGTGATCTGACTTGGTATCACAGCATGATTTCTCAAGTAATCTTACCTTTATGATTATCTGAAGCTAATTGTCTAGGCAATTACTCTTGGGAAAAGCAGCCATAATCTAGGGATTGATCTGACACTAGTTGATGTGCATCAGTAGCAAACCCCACTCCACCTGGTGTTTACCTGCAGGGAGGCTGATGAATTACGAAGACCTGAAACTCTAAATTTGATGCAGGACAGAGAGCATCACCAAATACTAAGGAGTTATGTGGACAGGACAGAGAGGTAGGAAAAAGAAACAGTTTCTACTGATAATTTTATTTATTTCTCCTTCCCTTGTGAAAAAAATGACGATGTTAGACAGTTGTTCCTGTAAATGAGGATCATGTGAAACATTTCTGGATTGGTTATTTAACCAGCTATTAGAGAATGGGTATATAAACCCAGGTATCTCAGTTTAACAGGCCAAATGTAAAATCCCATTTTTACATTGTGAACTATAGAAGAAGTTTATCACAGTTCAGGGGAAGAGATAGAAATGATTGCACAAGTTCTGCCATCCACAGTGAGTTAAACTGTTACCGCAGCAGTTGCTTGACAGCTTTAATAGTTAATCTTCTGATTTGATGGGATACTTGTCACTGACAACTCATGGGGATTTTTAAGATAAAGATTATGCCATTTTTAAAATTAAAAGTATGCTTACTCACTGTTTTTTCTATTTGTCAGACCCCCGCCTGATTCACCTTACTTTCTTTCTCTATCAAGTCACCACAGTCAGGTAACACACTGAACTCTGTATTTTATTATTTTGGCTTAGTCTGATGTAAAAACAAACTAATATTAGCCGTAAAACATGGACTGTTTCTCCAAACCCTGTCTGTCTACACCCTGGTGCACTGCTTTGTTTCAGGTACCTAATGCAGATTCCGAGTTGCACCACAGACACATTGAGCGAACTCGTCGGGAGGCCCAGCTGGCAGCACTTCAGTATGAGGAGGAAAGGATGAGGACAAAACAAATTCAAAGAGAAGCTGTCCTTGACTTTGTTAAGGTAACTCCTTGTAGGACCTTCTTGATACTTTTATCTTTCCTGAATCCCGTAATGAAAATTACTGACTAAAATCATTAATACTTGTTTGTTAGACTCATGGGCATGTGTGGCTTTTCATCAAAAAAGAATCCCATTTATTGTTGGTGCTGTAGCTTAACAACAGACAAAGCTAGAATTGAGGAGGGAAAACAAAAGAGATTTACATCAATTGTGATAGGGGCAAGGAGTTCTGTTTTCAGAATCAGCCTCTTTCTCTCAGTTTTTAATTTGCATAAATGCGACAGGATTGTTGTAAGATAGAAGGGATCTCTGAGAAAGCAGAGAGGCAGTTGAACTTTGAGGACAAATTTGTCAGAGAAGCAAGCAGTCATACACACAAGAAGATAGTTGCTTGGTATTTTATGACACACAATTAAGTTACCTGCAGGTGAACCATTGGTGCACATTGATACATCAGATACTCCATGGATGTGCATCTTTGTTTTGTCTTTTGCAGGCATTTGCTGCTCGGCATGCAATATTGCTTATATGTTAGTTGACTTTAAATTTAGTTTACCGTTTACTGCTCCGGTGATGTACCCAGATTTTGCCATCACATATTTAAAAGTTGCTACAGTTAAATGTTTCCTGCTTAGGGTGAGCTATAGAGGGGTAAAGAATTTATTGCTTTTATTATATAATACAGAATTTCTTAAGGGTTTTAGCTGCCTGAAACTAGGCTTTTCACTAGTACCAACTAATCTCGGGCACCCAGCAATGTTTTGAGAAAACCTGCTTTTATTAAAAATTCATCCAAAGCCTTTAACTGAAAGACTGAGCTATTTGGGGTAGATTTTGTTCATCTATGAGTCTTTTGGGATTTTGGGGTTTAGTTGGATTTTCTTTCTACTGTTGCCTTTGTTATTCATGAGCACTTTATTCTCAGCAGTTAAATTCTGCCCTTGGTTATATTTCAAGTTTATTATGCATCTTTAATATTAAAAAAAATGAGGTTTTTGTTTTCATATGAAATAAAGGTGACTGGTTTCAGATGAACGAAAATGTTCCATTTCTCCAGTTCATGTTTTATTTAAAACCCAATACTTGTGCTTTGAAACTCATCTAATTATGCTAGTTTGTTCTGAACTTTTGTTTCTCTGTTACGTTCTTTTTAATTGATCTTTTGTTTTTCCTTTTTTGCTATAGCAAAAAGCATCCTTAAGTCCTCAGAAGCAAAGTCCTCTGGATAGTGAGGTAAGAGTCCAGTAATAGCATTTGTAGGAGTGTCAGCACCTCAAGTTGTAGCTCTCTATCAGAGATATTTTCTTGATTGTGAAGAACACTTCAGGACTGGGTTATAACATAGGTTTTTCACAACTACTGTTAAGTCTTGGGTTGTGGTTTGTTTTTTGTTTTAGCTTATGGGACCAGTCTAATGTTTCCCTTCTGTTCCTGTCCCAGTGTGGTGTTTTATTGTTTTCTGTGTTCTGTACAGAAAATAGGTTTCATACCCCGTTTTAAGATGCTCCTTGTGAGCAGTATAGTTAATTTTTGAACAGGAAAATTCAGACAAGTTGTTAGTCATATTTCATTAATAAGTTTTCTCAATTTGCTGTCATTACACCACCAATTAACCCAGAAAGATCAAACATTAAAATTTTGAGAGCCATCAGAAAAAAGTAGTATTTTTTTTAAAGAAATTTTATTCTAGTGTAGTTTTATAACCTAAAACATTAATTCAGTAGGGAACACAAATTATACAGGGCTCAGAATTCTAGAATATAAAAAGCTGAGCCAATAACATCTGTTGGCTCTTTGCAGCAGATTTCTACATAGTAATAACTCTTCTGCTGCTTGCCATCCCCACTTCCCTCCAGGGAAAGAGAATTCACTTGGCAGTGTTAATCAGATCAAACCTTTTAATAATATAATGAATATAAATTGTTCCTACTAACTTTTTTTTGTTACAACATTACTGAATCAGGATAATTGAAATAGTTTTTGCTCCTTTTCTTTTTTAATGTTCTTCTGTTCTTAATGTATTCTTTTAAAGGGTCTTTTGTTCTACCACAGTGACGTGGTTGTCTGTATTTGCTTGAGACAACACAGAAAGCACAGTAATTGATTCCTTAAGTAATATGAATACACTATAATTCATGGGTCATGTGGCTATGTACTCCTTTAGAGTTACACATACTTCATGGATTTCTGTTTTTGAAAAGCCTCTCATTGCTGTAAACAAGCAGTATGTGTTCCAAAATGTCTGTCTGTTCACATACCATGTGTTTCTGACATTGTGTGTTTCTGACATTACTCCATCTCTCCCACCTCCCAGTGTCCCTTTCCATCCCGAAGGTCTCAGCATACTGATGATAGTGCCTTGTTAGTGGTAAGATCTTGCACGCCATGGCTGTTTTATGTGGCAGATTCTAGAGCATAGAAATAACATGTGATTGGCTCAGATTAGATCAACTATTTCAGAGCTAATCTAAATAGCATAAAACATGACTGTCACCTTTGAAAAGTAGTACAGCAGTGAACTTTCATGTTTAATTTTTACTGATGCTTGCACTGTCAGTCAATTTTTAATAGTATAGTGACATTTTTCCACAACGTAATTCAAACTTATTTGCTCAGAGCAGAATAAAATTACTAATTGTAATGAACAACTGCTAAAATTAAAAAGTCACCTCTGACTGTTGTCGTTTGATTTCTTCTGTTTGGTTCGCTTCCTAACTGATGTGCTCTTCTGTGTCAAGTAATCAATTTTACTGCCTTGAGTATAAGCCTCATACATTAACTTGTCTGCATCCTGGTTAGAAGTACTTAGTGTCTTGGTAACCATATCATAGCACAGGGGAAAACTGCTCTACATATGAACACTGCAAACCGTGAAATACTCCTCATACCTTTTTATCATTTATTAATGAAGATGCGTTTAAATAATCTGTTTCAAACACTTAGCAAAAATAAAATGTTCATGTACTTAATTCATGTTTTATGCTATTACTTCCTTAGCAATGTAGCATAATGAAAGATATAATTAACTGCATAATCCACACCAGTAAAAGTAAAATACACCAGATCTGCCTGCTGATGCATGGCTGCATGCCTGGGATGTATTTTCTTGATTCGTATGTTCCTATTATCTGACTGAATTTTTAGTCAATGCCCTTGGTTAGAATATTTGTCTCCAGAACATGTTGGTCAAGTTATTTACTGTCTCTTCATTCAGGCTTTTTGTTCTTAGTTTTAAATCACTATCACTATGGGAGAGAAAGAAAGCTTGTAATATTAGAGAGAGCTCTAATAGTCATGCGTGGGTCTGTTTAGAGAAATCACAATTAATTAGTGCATAAAAAAATTGCTTTCTTATTTAGGTAATAAGAAACAGGAAAACAGCAGTGGATTGGGATAAGTGTTGAATATATATATATAATTTTATGTTATGAGAATTGGAATTTTGAGGAATTATTTTGGAACTGGCTTCCATCCCTGTTTGTTTCCGTCATGTCTTTAACGGAGTTACGCTCTCGCACTTCACAGAAGATTGAACAAGATTGGATAGCAATGATTTCACTGTTCAGGGTTTTTGGGTTTTTTTATTCCTTTATTTTTTTGGTAGCACTAAACAATTATACATGAAACTCTGGCTTTTCTGAACTGCTGAACTGTGAGTTGCAGCTCTGTATTGTAGTGGAAGTATACACTGTGTCTAATGATGTATGCCAGGGCAGGTCTTTCTGGCAATTATTGTAACAGGAACATTAAACCCATGCTAGCTCATGAATTCGTAGTGATTTTCTTTCCACAAATGTATTTTGTATGGTTAAAAACTCACTGAAGTGCAAGGAAATCTTTATTGGTTTACTGTAAAATAAAAAAAGGGGAAGAAGGTATGCCCTTTCATAAAGGTTGAAATCACACTTATGCTTTTTATGTTTTGTTGCATTTCATGTAACATTTTTCTGTCCTTACGAATTTGAAATTTAGCCAGGACCTTTTTTCTCATCAAACTGTAGAGGCATTTCATATCAAAATTCTATTGGATAATCACATTTTTCAATTTTCCATTTACATAGTTTCTTCCACCTTTTTTCTTCTCTACATGAAGACTACATGCAGTAGGACAAACTATACCTTACCAAACCTTTGTACATTGAAACCTGTAGATGGGAAACTTAAAATTAACAACAAAAAAAGGTAGTTCTGCTGGATTTTCCGCCAGCTTTATGGTATGGAAATAACACTTGGTGGCAAAAGAGGAGAATATTCAATAGAAGTACAGTAAAAAAGCTTTTGTTCAGCATTTCCCTCGTTACATCAGAGCTCTATAAAATGAGCAGTTGCTTTTCTTTTGTTCCAAACAATGTTTTCAGTTCAGATGTAACGAGAAGATTAAACAAGTGTAGTAAGTCTAAGATGTACTTAGGAAACAAATGTGCTTTCCTCTTACTTTGCCTTCTCACTCTTGTGATATTACTGCATTAACAACAATTTTCTTATAATCACTCTTTGTGAATGTCTTTTTTTGAAATCCTAGCTTATGTTTCTTTTGGACTTCTCCTTGTCGCCTTTTATCACTAATTAAAGTGTATTTACCTGGCACAGGTTGCTCTAACCGTGTCCTAGTGTTCATAAATGATTGCAGGACAGTCTGAACTCATGAAATGACTGCCCATAATTTCTATGAGTGTGACTAGTTCAGTTGAGTCGTATGGTCTTTTTTACATATCTGGAATAGAAGTGGACTTTAGTTGCAGTGCTTATTGTGCAGTATGCTGGATTTCTTTGTGTGAGTTTGTAATAGCCAGGCTTACTAAATGTTGCTGAAGAAATGTAATCACTGGCCTCTCAGATAAAGGCATACTTGTGTACCTGGGGGGTTTATATTCTAACTCTCCTTGCTGTTCTCACAAGGGTAGACCTATTTGTTACAATTGAGATGCTTGCCGAGTATCAAGGCTTCAGATATGGCTAATGATTTAAGCCTTGATTGCTTATATGTCTCATTTTTCTCTGAATCTCTTTATTTTCTCTCATATTGTCCCTTACAAAGTGTGTATTATGGAAGGAAGAAAACCAACCCACCCTCTCAAACTACAGATCAGTTCTGTGGTGAAGCCTCTGTTGTCCCCTTGATAAAGTTCAGGCAGCTTGTGTGACCTTTTCCTTTGTGTCATTGCTGCTTTGTGCTCCCTTCATTGCATACTTTCCTGTGATGTCTCAAGCAGGGCCTGGGGCCATCTTGTTACTGTTAGCACATGAGATCTCAAACATTTTAAGTTGAGGCTTTTAGGCACCAGTATGCTACAAATAATAACGGTGTGGGTAAAGTAAGCAGGACTTGATTTGTGCTAGCTAGTGCCCCGAAGTTTTCTCTCAGACTGTTGGCATCTGTTTGCATATTCCAACATTTACTAGTCAAATTTCCTTAAAATATCCTTATTTGGTTTGTGCAGAGTGCTAGTTGGGTTCTGCTTTGGCAGTCCTTGTATCTATCATTGTCTTCTGGCATGGGGAGATTTCTCTGACTTCAGTGCTAGACCTAGAGGCCAAGTGCGGCACGTGCAGTAGAATGTTGTAAGCCTGAATTACAGCAACCTGTTTCCTTTTGTATCTTGGCTGCCTTTGCTTACAGTTGTGTTTGCCTCACTGCTTCCTTTCTTCCTCTTTCTTTCCTCACTGTCCCAAACAGAATGGCTTTGAGCCTCTCTTTGTGTTTGAGATTGACAGTAACACCAATACCATTAAAAGAAGGCCAGGGACACACAAACAGGTGAAGAGCATGCAGTGTGTTGCTGTTGTGATTGTGCTAGCCTGTGGTATATTGCATTCCCCTTCCCTTCGCTCACTGCCCGGTATGTGGATTGTGATGTCTTCTTAGTCTATGACAAGGTTCTCTTGCTTTTTCCGTACAGGAATAAACAGTTGCATTAACACTGCAGACCACCTTCTTCTCGTTCATTTTCCTGTTCTCCTATACTACCTAATGTTTTGCTTAAGCAGTATTTTGCAACTCTTTAAGCAGAAACCCACAATTTTTGCTCTGCACTGCTATGAAGAAAGAGGCTGTCTTGAGAATCAGCTAAGTCTGCATAGAACCTGAAGATGTTTGTACTGAAGGCCTGTCCTGAGGATAGCCTCTCTCTCTCTAGTCGTTTCTGGCTGTATGGATCTGAAGTGGCAGAATAGATGCAGATCACTGTAAATACTAACACTCCCAAGTGTGCCATTCACATCTGTAGAGTTTCTAAGTGTGTTTCCTGTGCTGAACTGCTCTTTTGGTTGGTATTTGAATGTTATTTCAGAAAACAGATTGATTCTTGAGCCACTCAGTCCCCAAATGTTAACGTTTTGATTGTGCTTTCAATAGGATGTAGTAGTTGGCCATCTAGATCCACCTGTCCATGGCAGTTGAGTGTGCTGGAGTTCCTGTTCTGTTATCATGAGAATTTGCTTATTTGTTTGTGTTTCATATTGGCTACAATTGAAATTTGGCTGCACCTGATTGACAACACTGTGTGTCACAGTTATATCTTCCCCACGAGTAGAATCGCTCTTCCTTTGTGTGTAATGCAGCAGAATCAGTGTTAGGTGTTTGTGGCAGATGCAAAGTGGACGTTGGATTTCTTTGTGAGTTCTCAGTTCTGATTTTGATGTCACTGTGGTATGTGTAAAAGAAACATCACACCTCCCAAGTTTATTAGCCAGAAAGTTCAGGAGGGTAGGAAGGCTTTAACTGTAGTTTGGTGAGTGTGTATCTGTTGCCTGTTGGGTGTCTTGGAGAATGTCATTGCTTCATCCTTTTTGTCTCCTGCATTCCACTTTTGTGCATGACCTGTCAGCTGTTCTCTCACACTGCTATTGCCTTTTCTTTCTTCCTGCATTCAGTCACTTTCAGAGTTGAATCAAGAAAGCTGTGCTGCTACCTTGCCTAATGCCTCTACCTTCAGCCCTGTCAAGGTATCTCTTGCTATTATCATTCACCAATAAGCCAACAAAAAACTCTTGGATCCACACATCTGTTTTAACAGGTGTTAGTCTGTCAGCCTCTAATCAAAAGTTCAGGTAGGGTATGAATCCTATTTACATAATTAAATAGTAGTAGTTATTACCTCATCTTATCTCTAGGCTCTGTCTACAGGAGGCCTGAGCTATAAAAAACATGGTAACCAGTCTGCTCTGATGTCTTTGTTGCTCGTTCTGTATATTATTTATTCTTGACATAGCTGAGTTCATCTAAAGTACTCCTGTTGTATTCTTTATAAGCTTAATTTGACTACAGATAACCTATATTTCTTGTGTGGAAAGTCATTTACTAAATGCATTCATGGGTCTGTGCAAAGGCTGTGATAAAATCACAGTGGGTTTCTCTGAGAGATGTTTCTGTATCACAGAAATAGCAGTTCTGCATTAAGCCCAGGTGTCAAAGAGGTGTGTCCTTATTGCTGCTGGTGTAATGCAAGTTCTGCATGTTATTTAATTACCCATTTTTCTGGTGTCCTAAACTAGAAAATACCTAGTTTTGGTTAGGATGAAGGGTAAACAAAGATCTGTCATTGTACAGTCCATGTTGTTTCAACATTCTTTTTCAGAAAAAAGCAGTTGTATCTTCTGCAGATATGGGACTTGGGGAACAACATACTGGGGTTTGTTCTTATTTTAGTAATCTTTTCTGAAACATACTCAGGTGGATGGAGCCTTTTATAAAAGTGTAGTCACAGCTTTTCCAGATTAGGATTGTTTATGTTCTCCTGCTTTTCTTTATCCACAGAGCGATGACAGATCTACTATTTCCCCCGGCTCACCTACCACTCAGACAGGTAATGGGGAAAGGAAGAACAATTTCTGAAAGCTAAAAATCAAAATGCCTGCTTGCTCCCTTGTACTGTAAAGAGAAAGGATATGTTCCCATCTCTCTGTGGTGCTGGTGTGTGTATGAGAATTTATAGAGTTAACTTGAGTCCCCTTAAAAACCCATAAGGAAAGAGACAGCAGGGGTAAAGTGTGTCCTCAGACAGAGCATAGGGCTTGGCTGGTGTAGACCTTCCTATAGGCTTTGGCACACAGATGCATTCAGCACCAATCAGAACAGTTGTTGGAATTGGTATGTGGAATGTGCTTTGCATGCAAGTGTCCTTGGAAGTGCTTTTCCTGCTCTGTGCTTTCATCATGCATGGCTGCAATTTGTCATTGTTATATTAATTTTTTTTGGGTTTTTTAATTACCACATTGCTGAACCCGTTTCCTATTTAAACTCTAACCATTTCCCTCTTCCTCCTTTCCTTTCCTGTGCCTTTCCACATTTGTTTAGTCCACCTTTCCCCTCCATATCCTGGCCATGCAGCCCCGCCTTCCTATAGAAACCCTTCCCAGCGACCTGAGAGTTTCCTTTTCCGAGCAGCTGTCAGGGATGAAGGAAACAAAGGTAGGTTATATGGTGCAGAAACCAGCCAGTTTTGGTACTTACGTTAACATGGCCGTTGTGCACGTTTTGCACTGTCCTGTTTCTTCAGGACGTTATGAAGCTGCTTTTTAGACTTCCATTTGTAGACATGTGGCATTAAAACTTTTTGAACAAGCAGGGGCTTTTGTTTTTTTTCCATATGTGTGGAAATGTGGGAATTCCTCCTTCTTAAGGAGAACCTAAAGGGATACCAAGGAAATGCCGCAGAAACCTTCAACTGTTTGGTAAATTTCTCACTGCATAGTAGCACATAAGAGAGCTGCAGTTTCTGCAGAAAGACCAAACTGTTTCAGCATGTGGCAAAACATTGTCTTCCTTTGTGAATGCTCATTATCCAACAAAAAGAACAATCTAAATAGAAAGGAAAATGTATGAAGAAACACAAGAGTAGATCATTAGGTTGGCTAATAATCAAATTAAAGAGATTTGTGAGAAGTAGAACAGTGGTGAAGGATGATCTGCCAAACTCTGCTTAGTCATTTCTGCCCTTCATGCTACTTTTTTAGCTGTTACTTCATCTTCTACCCGTGCCTTGTCTCCTGATAATGATCCTGCAGACTCTAGAGTAAGACAAAACTCCAAACAGCGAGAGGAGGAGCTGGAGCTAATAGAGCAGCTACGTAAGGTGAGTGCTGGTAGGAGCCCGCATGCAGATGTCTTCTGTAAATACATTGTATGCCCCCTGCTATATCTGACCTTATGTTTTGGACTGACTTCACTGAACCAATACAGTTAACTGTAACTAAACAGTTGTACAGTCATAAGTGGCTCTTTCACATGGGTACAGTTCACTTTGGTTTATGTAGTGGATAAAGTCAGCTTCACTTTCTGTAAAATACACTCTGCTGACTCCTGCTTCTGAGT
Source organism: Upupa epops (assembly GCA_013397515.1). NCBI lineage: Eukaryota > Metazoa > Chordata > Aves > Bucerotiformes > Upupidae > Upupa > Upupa epops. The sequence goes on along the minus strand of VZRI01011220.1, from coordinate 81,493 downwards.
GTCGGTGATCACCGCTTTTAAAATGAATGTGTGCTTTCCTTCTTTATCATCCTGCTTTCTGCTTTGCCCCAGACTTGTTTCTGGAGAATATGAAGTGATTCCTTAGTGTGTTCTAATTGGAACTGTCCCAGAAATAAGGATTCCTACTTCTCAAGCTGTTTTGAAAAGCTGTAAGCATTCCAGATGGACACAGAGAATTCCTTCTCTTTGTAAATTTTAAAATAAGGGCAATCTCTGTAAAAGGGTAAAACTATCCTAAAACAAAGCAAAAGTTGGTCCTGTTTGTAGATGTTCTCCTGTTACCTTGGAATGCTTTGTGTGCACCCTGTTCTCCTGTTGTGTTTTTGCATGTAAGCCTAAATTATTTTTATACTTAAAAAAAATAGCAGATGCAGCATAAAAACTTGCTGAATTTCACACAGTGTTTGGGATAAGATTAAAGTCCTGAATTGAGGTTTTTACTGATTGCTTTACCCAAATGCAAGCTATTTCAATTTTGAAAATGTATTTATGCCAAGTAGTTCAGGGTTTTTTCAGAGGCACAAAATGTCTTGTTAACTGTGGTGTACTCCAACCCACAAAGACAATTATTTTCACTTCATTGGGTGAACTATTCTCTGAGAATGTGTAGAATTAGGAATAATATTTCTAGACCCAGGCTTCTGTTATCTTTGAATAATGTTTGTACTTGTGCCCTACAATGCAAACTCATTGTCACTGCACTCAATTGCTCCCAGATTGTGCTCAGCTCTGGGCCACAGTAGCGCACAAAGCTTTCCTTGATGTTACTCAGAAAGCTGTTTGGAAATGTCATGAGGCTGGACAGAGCAATCGGCCACTTGCAAAACTCTGCAGAATGAGAGGAAACCAGGTTTTATTTTTTTTGTCCATGTTCATTTTTCTACAGAACATAGAATCGCGGTTGAAAGTGTCGCTGCCCAGTGATCTTGGAGCAGCTCTCACCGATGGTGTTGTGCTGTGCCATTTAGCCAATCATGTGCGGCCCCGGTCTGTTCCCAGCATTCATGTCCCCTCACCTGCTGTTGTAAGTATGTAATAATGGTCGTATTTTGCTGGGTGTTTTCTTGGACACGTGTAAAGCCCCATAATGCAGACAAATGCTAAATTCAGCGTTCTCCTCTGTGAATGCATATGACAAAAAGGAACCATTTCTTCTGTCTAAAGAGGTTTATAGCCTGTATAAAAGAAACTATAAGTGTATCTAAAAGAAATTATATTTTGATTTTTTTTCCCCTTTAAATTTAGTTACTTCTAACACAGATTGTAAGAAAAGTTAGTTTTCACATCTTCCCTAATAATTTGAAAACTGCTGAATTTTAAGAGGCAGTTCAGCCTGAAAACTGAAATAGGGTATTTCAAAAGAGCATAAGGTCCAAGAAGTTCAGGAAAACAGTAGGGAATGCAACAATCTCTGCAGCAGTTAGGATCCCACTACACAAGACAGCAAAAACAAGCACAGAAGCTATGTTAATTCCTTTCTACACAGCACTACAAATTCCTCTGTTTAGGAATTCTCACAGAGCACACTCAAGCTGCTTGGGGAACAGCATCTCATGGAACACATCAAACCCAGTTGTACCTTTGTGATAGCAGAGAAAAATATTCTGTCTGTGGGCTGTTCAGAGCAAGATGTGCGGAAAGCACAAAATTAGAGAAAGATGAACTGAACAACAGACGATTTACCTAACCTGTGTTCATGGAAGTGGGAACATTCAGTGCAAATAGTTAGGGTCAGTTACTTAAAAGTGGCACGAACAGGCAGATTGCTTGTTACGCACCTTTGAGTTGTGTGGAAAAGGAAGAATGCTGCAGTCAGTTCCTGGGGAAGAAGCATACTGTGAGTGCTTTTCTTGATTTGGAGTCAGTCTGTGTATTTGTTGGAATTTGAACTGACACAGGGCTGTCCACTGTATGACTGTGGTTGCTGCCTCTTGGACTTAATGTGAACAAGCATATCACCATTATTTTGAGAGCACTTGAACTGGACACACCAGCATTGCAGGCAGATTGTTTGCCTTTTTTCTTAATGATTCTACAGTCGCTATTCAGAAAAGTTGTCCTTTGAGAGTGTCTTTTGAGTGGCCCAGGTTTATGTGCTTCTGAATATTTTGTGTTAGAATTAAATCATAGCTTTGTCATATAAATCCCAAGGAAGAGGCAGCCTTTAGCTGCATAGCTCCAGCAGCAAGCAGAAGACACATCATGTCATTCCTCAGTCACAATGTGTTTTTTGTATTCCCTTCATCCTTTGGGAGAAAGAAGTCAGCACTAGTCTTTAACTTGCCTTCTTGGTGGGAAAACAGCATGTTGAGGGGACAGAGCAGAAACCCCACCACTTACGGGAAATTGTTGAACCCAGAGAGGCCACTACCTCCTGCTATGTAGACTGTGGTGACTTCTTCAGAAGAGCGAGAAGCTTATGTCTCTTTGACCAGAGAAGACTAAGCTTCAAGAATAGAAACAAGACAGCCAACTCACTGTGCTGTGAGTATGGCTGGTGGAGGTGTGAAAGCTAACTGTAGGAAAAAGCTTGCCTGAAAAAATGCTGATGAGTACAATTAAGTCAGCTGCATTAAACAAGAGATTTACAAGCAGCAAACTTAGTTTTCTTCTGCTGTTTTTTGTTTCATCTAGCCTTCATATTTTTTAATTCTTTGTTAATTGATATATGGCTTGATGTTTATATATGTTGGTATTGTAGCGATCTGGAACAGACTACAGATTGTTCCATATCATGGAATTGCTCTGAAATCACAACATGGAAGCCATGCATGTGTGTTTCAAAGTACATTTTTTTAAATTATCATACCATAGCCACTGCAAGTGTTGGCCAGTTTTATGTAACACCTTGTATATAAATACTGCGCAGCTTAAAACTGGCATCTTTTAAAAGCATCCAGCATTCATCAATTAGCTTTACATAGAATAGCTTTGAAATGTTGGCTTGCTTTCTATGGGAAAGCTAACATCAGCAGAGCCTGTTTTGTATCAGACAAGCTTATGTGAGTGCGGCATGTTTTTGGCAGAGATCTATTAAGACCATTATTTAAATAAAAAAATATCTTTTAAAATCATCCTGCTAATGAAGAACACTTGTGTGCCTGCCGCCTTTATTTCTTTGCAGCCTAAACTTACAATGGCAAAATGCAGACGAAACGTGGAAAATTTCCTGGAAGCTTGCAGAAGGATTGGAGTGCCTCAGGTATGTATTTCTGTTAACCAGATCAACTGTTTCAGGTGTGGTTTTGTACGATGCTTCAGGCAGAAAACCCCTATGGATAAATCAAAATGCTTAAAACTTTAGAAGTTTCCATCAGACTTAATTTGTGTTGTCTTCCAGAGCAAAATGAAGTCAGATACAGGTCTGACTCATGCACTGCTGTGCATCAAATTCGTAATAGCCAGTGCAGTTCAAGGCTGCCTTTAGAATCGCAAGGTGTTTCTATAAACATCATTACATTTCCTTAAAACTAGATACTTGGCAGCTTAAAAGTGAGATAAATTTGGATTATGTTTTTGCAAGTTTTATTTTTATCCCAAAGTTTTTCATGTTCCTTCAGAATAATTCCTTTATGTGAATGTCTTTGTTGTACCAGCAAGTTGCAGTATTGTTTCCCTTTCTCTGATGGTAGTTATCTTTGCATAGATCCTAATTCCTTTGTTATACCTGTGGTAGAAATCTGTCTCCTAGCATTTCTTGTCCCTTTCTAGAACTTGGGAGAGCTAGGAGGTAGGAACATATAAAATAGTCCACCAGTCTAGTCATTCTCTTATGCTGTCCTGTCCTTTCCACTTTGTCTTATTCAGCAGCTGTCCAGTACAGATAATTTTGATTTGTGTCAGTGTGTTTCTTCTAGTGCATTAATCGACTCGGTGTCTCATACTGCTAAGCATTAGTGTCTCTGTTGTAGGTGCTGTTTGCTTTCTCTTGTATTGTGAAAGGGAAAGGTAGACACAGTGATGCCTTTCTCGGCTATTTCTGTTCTCGAGTCCATAGTGCCATGTTTCCTGGTGCTTTCAGATGGCTTCACTTGCAGGCAGTTGAGCCTGTTAATCTATTTATTGAGCTGCCTGGCAATTTCACATGACTTGGTGGTGAACCATTTTGGAACGCAGTGAGGGAGTTGTAGGTGATCCTTAGTGCTTTGAGATCCTGCGCTCTTTTGGTCTCCTAAAAGAACTTAGAATTTGATTCCCAGCAAAACTGTGCAATATAATTTCAGGGCAAAATTGTTCAATTAATTCCCAGCTTCACTATATCCAGAGCTCCCTCACTTAGCTATATGTAACTTTTAGGGGATTGCAGTACAAAGCAGATGACTGAAATTGACCCCATTTAATACCCAAACAAAAAAGCTGTTTGAGAAATCCTGTGTAGACCCAGTCTGCCTCATCTGCTGTCTAGGACCCTCCTGGTTTTATCATGTTTCTTGAGAGTTCAAGAAGGAGGAAACTTCCTGAAATACCCTCACCTGCACTCTCTCCCACATGTCTACAAAGATGTGAACCTAAGATGCCTGTATTTTTCTTGTGAAGATGCCTGCAGGCATTTGCTTTCATCCAAATTCTAATCACAGAAATAAAGGGCTTTCAGAGAAGTATGGATCTATGTAGAAATATTTACCTTCTAAGACAAGACTGCCTTTAGAAAATGCTAATTACAGGCACCACAGTGAAGCAGCCATTTCTGTAGAACTCTGCATCAAAAGAAGCTGGCAGCTGAACAGATCGAGTGTGTCTGAGTTTCACTGCTTTACAGCAGCTACCTGTGTGAAAAAGAGGGAGAAGATACTCAGTGGGAATAGTTACAGAACACCTTAATTAGCAATAGATATTTCTGCAGCATACAGCATTCGAGCATCAGGTACACAGAAATAATCTCTTGTGCTGTTTTCATTAACTGAGGTACATGTAGAGTCTTAGTTTTGCTGATTAATCTGTGTCAGCAGTATCTTGGAAACCTGTAGCCTGTACATTTCTTCGGGAGAAAATTGATGGGCACTAAGGCATATGTGAACTGCTGCTTTTAACAACAGACCGTTACATGTTGAAGCTGTGCAGGTGACAGGCACCTCACTGAACACTAAGTGTTTGCACTCGGTGAGTTTTCTGCAGTGTGAGAATTAACCAGCTGTGGTAATGCTTCTCAAACACGTAGATTATATCTGAGATGTCTGACTGACTGCTTCGTGGATGTTGCTATGGCTAACTGACTGACCTTTTTTTTCTGTCTGTTTTCCCTTCCTGCTCACACTCTCTGGACAGGACAATCTTTGTTCCCCTTCTGACATTCTTCAGCTAAACCTCAGCGTTAAAAGAACAGTTGAGACTCTTCTTTCCCTGGGGACAGACTCAGAAGAATCCAGTCTTGTCTCCCTTTCTATTCAGCTTTGGGGCTTTGTGGTGTTTTACTGTACTCTAATGCTAACGCTCTGTATGTTCTATCGCTGGGTCTTTTTTCTCTAGCTGAAGGATAGTGCTGCCACTTCCTCCCTCCATCACTCCAGTGCTTGGGAAAGAATTTGGGGTTTTTTCAAGACTGTGTATGAAGTGCTGTCCCATCCCACTGATGGGAGAGAGCTGACAAGTACGATGTGTAAACACATTGGTGCACCCACACAACCACCTGTGACGTAACTCACTTTTGTATTTGCTGTGTCATGCTTTGACAAGGGAGGAAGTGCTAGAGTCATGGGTGGAGGCTATGGTCTGCTAACAAGTCATGTAGTACCGGGAAAACTGTGCTGTCAGCTTGTGCCCCAGTTTCCCCATTTGTATAATGGGAATTGCACCCATGTTGATAAATTTCTTGATGGTTATCTGGTGAAAAGTGTTAGGCAATGGGAAGTACCCAACATCAGTGTTCTTGGAGAGATCTCAGTCTTAGGAGACACGGTCTGGTGACTTTTGTCCACAGGACTTTGTAACTGATTCTTTTTCCCTTACCCATTGTCCCTTATCCTGCCCCCGGGGGGATTTGATTTCTCACATTTGTGGGCTCTGCTGCATTACTGAAAATCATGGTTTTCAGAATAGCTGTCACTGAATCCTGAGCTGCTCGAGCAGGGTATTTTCAGATAAATTGAGATCCTCAGCAGCTTTGAGAGAAAGATTCTCTGGTACAGAGGGGAAAAATGTTTTAAGTTTCCGTGAGATGCCAGAGAATGTCGCAGCATTTCACTGTGCTGAACAGAAACTTCTGAATTGCCACTCAGTTGTGGGTGCCCCGGCCCATACTTGTTCCGTGCTTGTGCTTCCTTCCTCTTACCCTGTCACTTGCACAATCCTCTGTAACATGCAGTTGCAGAAACATTAAGTCCTGGCTGCATGACCACTCTTTACTGTTTTACAAAACTCAGGTAGTCTTCCATAAAGCTTCAAAGCTTTTCCCTCCATAGGAAAAGCATCCTGGTGCTTTAATGCTTTAATGTCTCAGGGACACCTCAGAACTTCAGGGCACACCCGTGTGCTGTGCAACAGATCGTGTCTCCTCAGAGTGTAGATTGATTCAGGGAGAGACCAGGAACAGGTAAGTGTTAAGTGAAATGGCACTTCCAGATGTGTTTCTGGTCCATTTCTGTTGTATCTGAAAAGACAGTAAATGGTTTGTAAGCCCATGCTGGCATTCTGATCTATAGCGGGGCAACACCTCAAGCACAGGTGAAGATATGCAGAAGTTTAGTCGCAGATGTGGTCACTGCCAGTAAACATGTGTTAACGTGTGCACGGTTCTCACGAGCTCTTGTAGCGTGAAGTATTTCCTAGAGGAGCAAGTGAAGGAGCCGATGCCCTCTTTCCAAATCACACACACTGTTCTGCCCATGAAAGAACATTATTGAGGAAAGAGGAGACCTTAGGGGAGATGGTTTTATTTTTAAATAAGCTATTTTTGCACTGCTTACTGGTATGAACTAAAATGAACTCTGTTCCTATGTTTCTTAGCTTCTAATGAACACTGTGATAAAAGCTGTGAGGGGTTTGACACTAACAGTGCCTTCAGTTCGATTTTGTTTGGCATGACACTGGGGTGTGGAGTCATTCCAAAGCTTTTCCCCATATCTATTTATGTATGTGAGGGGGGAAACAGGCGTTTTGTCCCAGTTCACAAGTACCTTCTCTAAAAGCACAGCTTTTTCTTGGTCTTTTTTTCAAAATAACAAATCTGCTTGAATTAAAATGTATTTTAGCCTGGGCTGCTGTGACAATTTCAGTCTGGGTTCATTTGTGTTCTGTCCACTCTGAGCTCTGTGGGAGGAGTGTTGGCTGCCAGTGCTTACACTGAAGGATCTCTTTAATGTCCAAAATCAGTACAAATGTGGAAGTGGAGAAATGCAGGTCACTGCCGGGGTAACGCGTGAAAAATAATCTCTGTAGCTCTATAGGAAAGCCACGCTGTGATGTGAGAACTGTTGGACATGTATCGTTACTGTTGTAGAGTGAGGATGGCCAGGATGTGGCAAGGACTAATGTAGGATAAGGCTTTAAATCCATCTTAGACTGAGAATAGCACAACTATTAATAAACACTTTGAAACCTCTTCTTGCATTGTGCGTATTACTGTTGTTCTTTGGAATGAATTTGGAGGAGACTTGCCAGGTGGGTCAGCGAGCGGCAGTGACTCAGAACACAGGTCACCTGTAAATACAGTAGAGCTCTTGTTGTCTTCAACAGGAGAAATGGCACTTCCTACACTTGTCATCAAGGATGTTTCAGCCATACATAGAGACAAATCTGTTAGTGTGTTTGCTTTTCTTCCATAAACAACTTGTGCTTTCTGGGGTTTTGTGCCTTCTAAGGAGTTTGTGTGATGTTAGAGATCAGCGGGGACAGAAGGACTTCAGAGTGCCCTGTGTCCAATGAAATAACAATTGCTGTTGAGAGACGTTACATTTCCTCCTGCACTTGTTGCAGTGTTCTGGTAGCACACACCAGTGTTTCATTTTCTGCTTTAAAGCAGTTCTTTCCTCAGGTCTGATAGCACAGGCTTGCTGCATGCGGGCTTCCCCCCGAAAGGCCGTTGTGTTCCTCTCCTCCTCCATGTTGTAGCTGGGTCATCATCTTGAAGCAAAGTTTTCTTCCTCCTTAAGCTCATCTGCTTGTGGTTTCATCACCTGCTGCTGCTTCAGTAAGGGCAAAGACAGAAGACAATTTGCTGTTCCCCCCTTCTCCTCAGAATACTCTTCCAAATTCTTATCTATATAGTTGTGTAGTAAACAAATGTGGGATCACCCCAGGGCCTCCTCGTTTGAACAGTCCTGTAGGTGGTTCTTTAGTCACAGGCAGAGCCTTCATGTCATACCCGTGTGTGTGCTGCAGCTGTCCTAACATTTCATATTTCAGTCACCTTTTGCTTAAGTTTTTTTCTTTTCAGTTGAGTGTTCTTCATCCGTTTTGTTTTTGTCTTTGTTTTGTTCCCCATTCAGGAGCAATTATGTTTGCCTCTACATATTTTAGAAGAGAAGGGTTTGACACAGGTAGCTGTGACTGTCCAGGCGCTCCTGGAGCTGGCACCCCCAAAGCAGCAGCAACTTCACCACTTGTCTGCTGTGTAAAGACCTCCAGGACCTTTGGGGTTACCTTGGCTAAGCAGAAGGACGTGAAGACTTTACTGCCCATGCAGTGCATCCAAACACACAGAGCTCTCTTCTAAGGAAAGGAGTTTCCGTGATTCCTGACAGGAATGTTTTACTTCGTTTCTCCATTTTTTTGGAGATCACAACAGTTGCCAATAACATTTTATGATCTTTTTTTTTGCCCCTTATTTAAAAAAACACAGAGTTCACTTGGGAGGAGGGCAGAGAATTCCAGTGGCTGTTGGAGCCAGCGGTAGAGTTTGGAGAGGGATTCCTAGGGGAATTTATTAAAAAAGAAAGAAGAAAAATGGATGTTGCTGCAGTGGGTGCATGGGAAGGGGGATTTCTTTGCCTCCAAAAAGCCACAGCTGTTTCTATTAAATACAGAAATACGTACTTACAAAAATGGCAACGCAACTGTCACCTGCAGCGCTTGGTTACAGGGTGGAACCTCATGCAGCTGTAACTCGTGTGGGCATGTCCTGCTCACTTAGAATTTCAAGAAACAAACAAACAAACAAAACAACCCTCGTGTTTTTTCCCAAGGGAAAACTGCTGAGTGTTTTCTGTGCAGGAAGCGTCTTAGCAAAAGATTCTGAACCAGAGCTGCTGAGCTGTGTTAACGGCATGAGCGTTCTCACTGGGTTCACCTGCTGTGTCTGGGGTCTTCACCTGAATTGTTTCGAAGTGGTAGGCGTTTGTTTGGGTGCTCAGTAACTGTCACATGATGAGGAGATGCCATCAGGAACCGTGCTTGTGTTTTCACTGCAGTGTGAAGAATGACAGCCTGCCGTGCTCATCGTTAGAAACCCTTTACCAAATCACATGCTCCTTGGGGCTGGAGCAGCCCATGCAGGGCTGCCAGCAACAGCCAGTGTCCTCACCACTGAGCAGTCTGTCGGTTTGAGAAAACACTTGTCAATGGCCAGAGGAGGGCTGCAGCAACCTGTTGCGGAAAGTAGCTTCTGGTGGTGGGGTTTATGAGGCTTTAATAAATAAAAGCCTTTTATCACTGGAATTTATGTAGAGAGGCACCTGTGGTACAGAACTGCTGCTGCTCCCTTCCTCTTAACTCAGAAATGGAAATTCAATGTGCAGGAACAGGAGAGGCAGCTGATGAGTTTTGCATTTTACTGGGTTGCTCACCTGCTGCACAGAGACTCTCCCTGTGTGTCCTGGCCAAGCTCACTAGCAGATCATTTTTAATAATGCCTTCTGTTTCTCAAGAAAGATCTTTCAAAATGCAGTTCTCCACCCATTCAGTGCCTTTTTCAGGTTTGGGGCAATTCAAAGCATCCCAGAAAGTCCCGCTGCTAGCACAGCGTGCCCAGAGACCAGCCTGGGGCTTTGGGAGTGGTGTCTCTGTGACTACATCTGAAGCAGAATGCATCAGGAGGATTTCATGGGGATGCAGGAAGGTAAAAGTCAGTATTGCTGGAGTAAAGCTGCCACAGGAACCTGGGCAAGGACTGTTCTTAGCCAGAATTTTTTCCCCTTTTGATTTGCAGTTCTGTTCCTGCCCTGGTTTGCCTCATGTATTTCTTCCAAGGTCCATCGTGGTGTCTGTCGAATTCCTCATTTCACATTATTACGCCAGTTGCTTCTTATTTGCTTTGGCTGATGGCAGTGCAAGTGGAGAGGAACATCCATGGGGTAGTTAGCACTGCACAGCTGCAGAGAACCCTCTTTGTGGTGGGTAAGTGCATTGCCCTGAGCCCCGCAGGAGGTGAAAATGCCCGTAACTCACAGTGTGGGTCAGAATAAAGCACTGCACGCAGAGGTACTTTCCTCTCTAGGTGACTGGTGCTTGGTTTAGCGTGCCAGGAATGTTGGTTGCTCTGAAGGAATTCCATAAAGGTGTCTGAGGTCTCTGCTGAGTGCAAGGTTCTGCCACTCACAGCCAACTCCCAGACCGCAAGTGTTCCTTGTTTTTCTCCACACACAGTGTGAGAACGGGGGGCACTGACTTCCTCGGGCTTCCAACATTAGGTCACTTGTGCTGTTGCAGGAGCCTGTTGCTTTTTAACAGCAACTTTCATGGGCTCTTAAATTCTCCTGCTTTGGGAAAACCAGTCCAGTCCCTTCATGGAATTGTAGGGGAGGGGGTCTTTGCTCCAGTCCAGCTTTCAGCACCTGGGGGAAAAATGAAACTGAACAGTATTGGGGCTGGTGGAGGTTTGACATTTCATTAGTGCTAGCTGGTAGGAATTAATGGGGTGGGGAGCTGACCCTGAACAGCAGCAAACGGCTGTTTCCTCTGGTGCCTGGTTAACCAGAGCCGCTGCCTGTGCCCTGCAAGCGGAACCTGTCTGCAGCGCAGCGTCCCCAGCACCACTCGCTCTGATCTAACACGGGGTCACCCTGGCAGTTCACACGGTCCTGTTAGTTTGATGTTCGTAACCCTGTGTGTTCATGCTGGCGAAGCCCAGGCCTTGACCACGCATTCAGGACAAGGATCCAGACCCGGAGTTGTGTCGTGCGGTTTATTGAGCAGGTTCTACCAAGGCCGGCTCAGTTGGGTTTTGCGAGGCGCGTGGGGGTGTCTCCGTGTATTTATGTGCAATTTCTGTTGTATCCCGTGAAAAGAGTGTTTTAAGGAAAATGTAATTCTATTTTGTGTGTTAAAGCAAAGAGACAACTGCCCACCCTCTCCGGGCCATCTGCCTTGGGGCATGTGGGCAGATGCCACCCGAGTGTTTTCTGCTGGATGGTGTTTGTACACCCGCTCTTTTGTGTCATCACCCTCCCTCAAGGCCTGCAGAGCACTGAGCGGTGTTTGAAGGTCCAGATCGAGTGGCACTTGGCCACCCCTGGTGGCACAGCGATGGTGGGGACCACCAAGGTTTGGGCCCTCCCCTTGTGAAGGAGGAGGCTCTCGTCAAGGCCTGACCTCAGCAACCCACTTAAAGTAACTCGGAGGCGACCCACTGCAGTGCCCAGGACACCTCGGCCGGTTCTCGGTGGTGACGTGATGGCAGGTGGCATTTTAACCCTTCTGGTGGCAATAAATGGTTCTCTGAAAAAGCGTTTCAGAACACAGGACTTCTGTGCTGAATTCGGACAGCTCAAAAAACCTTCGTGTAGAGGTTGTGGTGTTTTACAAAGCGATCTAATACTGTTCTTTCTGAAAGCATTGTAAGCGTGTAATTAATAGAGTAAAGGATTTCAAAGCTTCGTCCCCTGCTGGCTGTCTGTAAATGCATTCCACGATCTCTGAGTCTGTTACAAACCAACCTGTCTGGGTATTCCCACGCTGTATTTGAAATCGCCTATATTCTGCCCTCAGTGTGACCTCCTAGCACGTTGATAATCTCACGGGAAACCATGGGTCATTTGAAATAAAGTTTTCAAATCTACGTGAACGACAGCGTTTCTTCCTGCCGTTTCTGTGTTGCATCAAGGACTGTCACGTCCTCCGTGTTGGCTCTTCGTTCCCCTTCCCCATCGTCACAGAGGGCGGTTACTGGTTCTGGTTTGTTAACCAGGACAGACCCGTGTTCCGCAGCCACCGCGGCGGCTGTTGTGGGGGTATTTTTAACCTTCCCCAGACACTGGCAGGTGGCACTTCTGTACAGAACTCTCTGCTCCTCTCTCCCCCCACCCTTGGGTTTTTTTGTTTGCCCTCCTCAAATTCAAACCTTGCAGGTTTGGGCATTTTCCTGCTGCCAGCACTGAGGCTCCTTGCCCTTCTCATCATTCTCCTGATTTGATCCTGTCTTAGGGTTGTTCTGTCAGGCTTGCTTCATCCCCCCCAGCACTTGGAAGGTGATGCTGTTCCCTGCTCAACAAGTTGCTTCAACGGCCTGTTTTCACCTGTTGACTCCATCAGTCACCTGGGACAGCTGCTACCTTCCCTTCCCTTCCCTTCCCTGTTAACCAGTTTCTCCAGAGGGCTTGCTTTGAGTTTTCCCTGCAGACACACGTTGGATCCCAGCTCTCAACAGCTGGAAAAAGTACCTGTGCCTGCCATGGTAAAGCTCCTCCAAGCTGCTGGTGTCCAGGATGCTGTCGCTACCCAGCCCTGTTGGTGGCTGCTCTCAGCCTGTTCACTTGGCAGCTGCTCAGCCAAGAACCAGAAGTCCACTGCAGTTTCTCACCGAGTGCAGTGAGGCTTCTGAAGAGAGCCAGCTGCTGCGGTGGAGGAGACCAGGAGGAGCTGCCTGCACAGAGACGGCAGTGTAGCTACAGTCCTTAGGCAAGGGCTTGCTGCTCTTACTGGGCTGTGTAAGCCTGCAGGTTAAAAGCCCGTGCCGTTATCACCCAGTTGCCAAGACACCTGTGCTGGGGCTTGTGGGAAGCTCCAGCCCTGGACTCACAAACCCAACTGTGCTGTTTACTTTATCATTTTTGAAAGACAGGTCTCCACGCAGGCACAAAGCTTCCCAAGCTTAGACACCTGGTACTGTGCCCCTGCAGTTTCAGGGTTTGTTTGGGGTTGCTTGAACCCTCATGGTCCAGTGCAACCCGTTACCTGCCTGTTGGCCCGTTCCCTGGGGATGTCAGGGGAGCCTGGCCTTGGCAGAACCCTGGGATGAGGGCGGTGGTTGAGGATTCTGTTGTCTCGTGTTCTCTGCTGACAGTCAAGTGAAGCCCAGCCAATGCCATGTTTGAGATTTCAGGAATGTGGTTGTGTGTCTGGAGTTCAGTACAGAGACTGGAGATCTGCTGTTCTTCCCTCCCATCCCACTTTAGCTCAAAATCTCTGAAGAGGCTCGAACTTTATCCCTCCCCTACCGGAACAGGTCACCTGTACAGGAAATCCTAATCCAGAACGAACTGTACCAAGTCGGCAGCGTATCGAGAGGAAAACGAGGTACAAGTCTCCTGTTGTTGCTCTGAAGTGCCTCCTGCAACAGGGAGCCATGGTGCAGGCGGCTGGAGGAAGCACAGAATACCTGGCTTGGTTCCTGTCTGCTCCAACTGGAGGGATCCCGGTCCTCACACCATCTGTGGAGCATGGAAAGTGAGCGAGCGTGCTCATGGCTTTGGGCCCAGGGCTGCAAAGGGAGTGTTCGGGAGTGAAGTGAGCAGCAGTGCCTCGGCTAACGCCGATACCCCTAATGACCTTTTGTCTGGAGTGTCTGAAACTGAAGTTCTCCCTTGACAATCAGCTCTGCCTGAAAGCCAGGCGCCAGCTCCTTTCCTCCTATTCACGGAGGGTTCTAAGACAAGAGCTCTCTGCTTGTGATCTCAGACTTCAGAGCTGGGACAGGGCGTTTGTATGGAGCCGGTCACAAAGAGCACAGCAGGCTTTGTACAGCTTGGACTGGGTCTCCTTTGTGGGAGCGGCAGGAGCCAGCCAGCTCAGCCAAGGGGGGGATTTTGCTCTGTGTGCAGACCGGCATGTGCCTGACCATGGTATCAAGAGAGAGGGTCTCCTCGTGATCCAACAAGCAGCACACTGCTCTCCAGCAGCTTCGCTCCCTGCCTGCTGGGTGCAGCTGTGAGAGACCAGCCTCTGCAGCCAGCTGTCTTTTTCCTTCCCTGGGTGGAAGGTATTTGCAGCCATCCTGCCTGTGCGCTGACATTCTGCAGGGCTGTGGGAGTGAAACCCGCGTGCTTTCACTGCCCTTCTGTTTACGCTGCCAACAGTTGGCAGATTCCCCCTGCAGACCTACTGCTGGCACCCCCAGCAGCAAGAGCACTGCGCTGGCCCTCCTGTGGGTCACTTGGCCTTACTGAGCACTTCAGCCACAGCCAGTGCTTTCAGGTCTGTGGGGCGGTTCCTGATGCAGAGTGTCCGGTGCAGATGAGCTGCTGGGCTGTTAGGGGGGCAACTTCCCATCACCAGCCACATTTCCATAAAGCACTTGGCAGGCACAGAGTTGGTCACTGTCTTGAGACAGTTGCCCTTTCTGCTGGTGAAGCAGTCTGTGCTATGCAAGGGCAGTTTCAAAATCATGAGTTGCTGTAGCTTCGCCCCGTGTCTGCATGAACCCGGTTCTCCAGAATAATCTGAGTTCTATTAAGTGTTTCTTTTGTTCTGACAGACAGACTGCAGTGCCCTGACCAGCAGCAGCCCATCTGTGACCAGGTTTATTTATCTTGGCTTTTTCTTTGCTCCAGAAGCCATCTTCTCCCCTTTTTGCTTTAATTGAGCTTTCTCCCGCAACTTCCTGAGGGCCTGGTAGGGGCCAAGGTGTCTGCGGACCATTGTGCCTCTCCACCAGGCCTGCAGCTGGAAGAGAGAGAGAGAGGTCTTAGGGGAAGTAATTTGCTGGGGTACCTGGTACAGCTCAGGGGCTACAGTGTCTGCTAAGCTCCCCATCTGCAGGAGGGCACCCCTGGCCCATGCAGCAGCAGCTGGGCCTGTGCTGGCTACACATCTGCAAGGCCTTCTGATGCTGGTGTCAAGGAGATGAGAGCAGGGGAATTGCCCCGTGTTTCACCCGTGCAGAGAAACTGGTATGACAGGACCCAGACCATTCAAGGTGACTGACTTCTAACCTTTCACTCACTTCTCCATCCCACAGGTACCTGCTGCCTTTGTGTCTGCCCCGCTGGAAAGGGACAGGGTTTGTCTGTACTTTGCTTGTTCCAGCCCACAGCAGCCAACATTCTCAGGCCATTTTCTGCCTGAACAGAACCTGTGACACGAACTCTTTACTCCCAACTGCTGGTGGAGCCGCACTGCCTGAGCTTTGGTCCTCTTTACCTTCAGGATGCTCTTCAGCTCCAGAGCATCCTGCTCAAGTTGTCTTCTTTTAGCCTCCTTTTCTGCTCGGTCACTGATGATGGCTTCCTCAAATGTCTGGCACTGCAAGATAGCACAGCGTTGGCAACAGACACATGAGAAACATCACCCAGACTGCAGAGCCAACTCTGAGGCTCTCTGTGCCCTTGGCAGTGCAAGGCTTTGGCTGCCTGCTGGTCTTATCCCTGTTCTGTGCTTTTCCCAGCCCAGATGGGCCTGCTCTAGCCCATGGGTCACCACATGGGTCCCCATTCTCTGCTCCAGGGTGGACCTTCCTCCCCCACCTCCTTTATTTGATCTTTCCTGAATCCAGATGGCAAATGTTGCTCATTACCACCATCAGTCCTAAGGCGCTGGGAGCTGCCGCCAAAGTGGAGCATCTCACAGCCTGGCTGTAATTAACTCTCTGGTACTGTGCTGTGAAATGGCTGGCTGACAGTGTCTCAGGCAACAGATGGTGGTGGGGAGGACCCGGGTGCTCCCCGGCTAGGCAGCAGATGATGTACAAACACCCTTGGGACATGGAGATGACAGTGCGCAGAGTGAAAAATGAGCCCCCAAGCAGGGAACCATCTAACTCGGTCCCGTCATCACCAGTGACAGTAAGGAACGATTACAAGTTCGTTCCTTCTGGCTTTAAATCGTCCCTTCTTCTAGGCACTTCTCTGTGCCCCGTGCTCCCTGTGTTGCTGTGATCAGAGCCTGGCACTTAGCCAAGAAAGCAGTGCGGGGGCAGGAATGGTTGTAACTGGAATCAGTTCCCTCCTAACTCAGCACTGTGTGGTACAAGCGTGCATCTGCGGGAAGAGAAGCTGCCTTTTCCAGTCTCAGCCCATCACACCTTGGCGCCGCTTGGAGGAGCGGTTTCGTTTGAAGGCGACACAGACTAAGGTGGTGCAAACTGGTGGGCTGGGACAGCCCCTCACAAAGGCTGTCAGTAGCTTCAATCACTCGCTGGTATTCTAAAATAGCTGTAAGAATATCTCAGCATCCCTGCTTCGTGTCACAGGTGGCAAACACACCACGAGCACTGGGTCGCTGCCTGCCCAGGAGCGGTGCTTATTGCTCCCTACACCTAGAGGCTACTGATGGTGCTAGTTCATTAGTGTGAGGGTAGGGAAAAGCCAGGCTGCAGCTCTGCATGGCTGAGCACTGAGATGCTGGTGCTGCCTTACCTCCTTGGCAAGGCTCTGCAGCATTTCCAGGTTGTTTGCCTTTAATGCTTTCAGGGCATTCAGTTCTTTGTCTTTAGCGTCTGTGTCGTTTTCGTACTTGTTCATCCAGTATTCCAGCTTCTCTTCCACCTTCTGCGTGGGGATAGAGTGGTGTTTAGTATGGTGACAGACTGAGCAGGGGGAGGGGTTGCTGGTGCTCTATGGCTCCTGCCAGGACCGCAGTAAGATCCCATAAATTTAACACGATCAGTGTTTCCTTCTCACCTTGCAAGGTTCAGACCCCAGGACTAGCAATCAGTTACTGGTGGCCTGCAGGCCCCTCGGTGGGGATTCACCAGGGAAGCCACAGCACTGGGCAAGGACTGAAAGGAGACTAAGTTGGGCTTTCAAAGATGAGAGGAGAATGTGCACAGTCAGTCCTGGTGAAGTATGTGACAATCAGCAGCTGTTCTCTGTGTGTTTACAGAGGGAGGGGGGTTACTGAAACAGAATTTGTCAGTGAGAAAGTCTTTATCCTCGGCCTGACTCCCTGCCTGATTTCTGCACTAATCCCAGCACACCAGGAAGATCCGTTCTGGGGGACAGCACTTCAGGCTATTTCAGGTAGTGAGCTTGGCTTTGTCTCACTGGTGAATAGGAGGGCAGGTGTTGCTGTGGATGACTTCCTCCCATTCATGAGTAACTTCTCCATAGCAACAACCACCACCACTCGTTTGGAAAAATCATCTGAGGAAAAGCATCAGTCTCACTACAGCATCACAGCTGGACACACAGGGGAGATGAAGGGCTTGGTCATCCTCTGCTCTGGGGGCCCCTGTAGAACCACCAGCTGCTGTCTGAGGACAGGGAGGTTTGCCTTATGGGGGAGGTCGTACAGGCTGCAGCATCTGCTTGGAAAGTCCCCCTCGCTGTGAAGCGCTGAGCTGCCCAAGGCTCAGGGATGCAGAGGGCATTAGGCAGTTGCTCACAAGATGCAGCTCTTTTTTGCATTTTACTTTCTCTTCAGTTTTGAGCTGGCAGGGTTCCCCCCGGTAGTTCTGGTTCTCTTCAGTCCTGCAGTTTACAAGATGCTTTCCAGTGAGTCACAGTGCTCCAGTGGGCACTGCTGGTAATGATCAGAGAGCTCTGAATCTCTGGATCAGCAGCACAAGGACACCTGGGGTCGGTTGCTGCTGGAAGTGGGTGCAACAGCTGTGCGTGAGCACTTACCCAGTGCTGCCTCTTCCTCTGATTAGGATGAGGCTGAACTGGGCTGTCAGTTTGTGTCGCTTCCTTCATAGTGCCCCTCTGTGCAACACTTGGGTCTGTGGAACTACTGCCTGTGCTTTGTGCAGTAGCATAAAGAGTTCCTGAGAGCTCCAGCTACTGCCAAAGACGGTCCACACAACATCCCAGTTAGCTGAATACAACTAACTGAGGGAGGAAAAACCCCTCACACATGAATAAACCATGCCAGTCATTACATGAACTCTGATTTTCAACAGAGGTATCCAAGGGTAGAAAATCCTAGGTCTGGGAGAGCTGGTTAATTAATATATAAGGAGAAGGAGTCGTTCAAACAGCAGCAGTCATGATGAACCTGGGAAGTTTGGTGGAGTATTAACTGGGTTTTTTCAGGTACTAACTATCAGTTGCACCAGCAGTCACTCATACCTGGTACTGTTGCCTGAGGAAATTTTCAATCTCCATGTGGACTCGAACCTCTTCATCAGTTTTGCTCTGTAACCTCTGTGACCAGGGCAGACAGAAAAGGGGACAGGCAAGGTCAGTGCACACCGATGCTGCTGAAGGCCGAGCAGGTGAGCAAGGGCACAGGAGCTCGCTGTGCAGCCAGCCCACAGACCTCCTCAGTGACAGAACTGACTGAAGCCAGCCTTGCCCCTGGACCTTCCATAAAAAAATGGACAACAGGATCAGACCCAGATTGGCCAAAAAATAAACAGAACTTGGAAAATCAGGAGAGTATTTTAGTGGCCACATGAGCAGTTCTAT
This sequence comes from Upupa epops, assembly GCA_013397515.1. Classification (NCBI taxonomy): domain Eukaryota; kingdom Metazoa; phylum Chordata; class Aves; order Bucerotiformes; family Upupidae; genus Upupa; species Upupa epops. The sequence continues at coordinate 63,038 of VZRI01011220.1, read as the reverse complement.
CAGCCATAACGTTATGCTGGGCATTCAGTGTACTCAATGTTGCTAAAGAGGCTTGATCTTACACGCTGTGGTCATAGTTACGGGTCTGTGCTCTGAGGGCAGTGTTAAGTTCAAGCAGTCCCTGCCTCCCGCCAGTGTCTCCTGCAGCCACCCATGCTGTGGCAGTTTGCAGCACCATGCAGAGAAGCAATGGAAGAGAGAAAGATTTCTAACCCGGATGAGTTTCATGATCCAGTTTAAACGCTGTGCATCATGACTGTGATGGAGAATACAAAGGGCATCGGAAGAGCAAGGAAGGCCTCTTTTCTTACTAGCTGGAGAGATGCCTTCTAGTAGAGGCTATGGGAAGGTCTTACCTCAATTTCCTTGTTCAGGACATTCTTTTCATTGTCGCACTTCTTCTGGGTTTGGTGGACCTGGAGTTCTGTCCTTTTCTTCATGTAGCAGCAATCTGTATCTGCTTTGGCCTTTATCTCTTGGAGTTTGTCTTTGAGGTAAGCAATCATACTATCTCGATTCTAGTGGAGGAGACAGAAGCGGCACAAAAGCAAGCCTGGAGACTGAGCTCAGCTCACTATTTCTTAATTTAACCACTCCTGCATAAACTTGGAAGAGACAAGACTACAGGCTTCACACTTCAGTGAATGTTGCTCCATTTCAACTCCTACTTCAAAGAGAAGTTTGGATTGCAGCCCATACAGAAGGCAATAAACCCATCAGGGAGGAGCAATTACCTCTGGAAAGGGTGAAGTGATGAACAGAGTGAGACAAGAACCTTCTAGTCTCTGGGCCAGGAATGCATTCAGGCATGCTCACTGTAACCATGAAAGAAGACCAGTAATTTCAGCTGCTTAAAGTTCCGCTTTACTAATCTCTTGGATTAGTCTGTTTCAGTGAGTGAATGTCTGTAAGAGAAGATAATGCCTCAGCCCCACGTAAGCCTTCATTTAATTTTCTAACGTGTACTCTGTTCCTTTGATTAGTTTTCTTTTTCTGTGTAGCAACTGTCTAAACACAACCTTAGGAACGGGTGAAAATCTAACTGCGATTCAACTCCTGTGTTTGAACACTTCTTTCTGGGAAACTTACCAGGTAGATGGTGCCAGCTTTGTTATAAAAGCACCCGCCCAGGGCAAGGAAGGAGTACCAAGGAAAAGTACTAAGGGAGCTCACAGCCTCTCACAGTGTTGCTGAACTTTCCCGGGGAAATTCTGTCCTTGGGAGCACTCTCATGGGCAGGAAGCCTGAGCCAAGGCACTCCGTTTATCCAGCTTTCAGAGTGTGCTCAGGAAGCAAAGTGCATTTGCTCAGTTTGGGGGTAATGTTTTGTTTACTCTTTCTTAATCAATTTCTTTGAGTAACACAGAAATGTTCATGGATCTTGTGGTTGGAACTCAGAAGAGCCATCTGTAAAATGAAAAACTCTCCACTTTTGTATTAAGAGCTAAAAAGGTCATCAAGGTCTCCTGTGCAACTGTGCAAATTTGATCTCAAAGCCTCTGGTTTGGTGTCCAGTTGCTCCCTTCCAGCCTTTCTTTTTGCTTTTGCCATGCAGTGATGAGTTTGACATTCATCAGCCAAACCTTGTTGCTGAAGATGAAATACCAGCGTGCTTTACGTGTTTCAAAGACCACATATCTTGTCTCAGAAGCACCCTCTCCTTAGCTCTGAAGACATGTTAAAATGCCACAGGTTGAAGTCAGCTCAGTAGTGTTGTATTTAAAATTCTCTGTGGCATGACTCATTTGGAAAAGGTTTCCTTATAAGATTACTTTGGAACAGTTAAAAGGAAAAACCTTCCCTCTGCACCCCTTGTCAGGCATCATTAGGAAGAATAAAATGTATTTATAAGGCTCAGGACAATTAGGGCCTTGGCTGATGCTGCTCTGTGGATTTAAAAGTCATGCATTCCCATTTCTTTTAAGGTTTCCAACATCAGATACCACTTCATGGCCGTATCATCATATGACTGCAGACAGCTACAGGCACGATCTATTTATGCCCTATTAAGGTTTCTGGTAAAGGCGCTTGTTTTGCCTGGTGTGACATTTTGGTTGGCACTGGGAGGGGTTATGTTCCTGGTGGATAGACACAGGAGGCAGCCATAACACTTGAATTTGAGATTAGCTTCCTGTATTGTGGTGGAATCATGTCTAAACCAAGGGCTGGCAGTGAGACTGGGTAGGTGCAGTGAAACACACCCATTTTTGTGGTGCTGAGGCTCAGCAAAGCCAACTACTGTAATGTCTCTGCGTTACTGCTGTCTGCAAGAGGTCACGAGAGAAGGGTTCAGTCTACGTTAGAGATCTCAGATACTGGAGAGGTGAGGCAGAGCATTAACACTTCACCAGGTTATCTTCTTTTTTATCTTGTCTTTCATTGAAGCAGAGGGAAAAGTGTTTTTGATTCCAGCACCCCAGGCCTGAGCCTGGCTGGAGGCCCATCTGCTCTGTTTGTTTTCTTTGTTGTGTGGCCTGGCTGTGGTTTGGATTTGGTCTGCAGTGTTGTAAAACATCTTCACTAGAGGTGGGGAGTCCAGGGACTCGGTTACATAACCCAGAGCAGACGGGAAGTGAAATGCTAAACCCCACTAGTGATTTCCAGCATTTGCTTGGAGAAGGAAAGTGGGCTGCAGACATGTGGGCAACTACTGCAGCCCAGCTGATGGACCTGGTGCTGTCAAACCAGGGCACATCTGGTATTAGGCTGCAGGTAGTAAACACCTACAAGCTGTCGGCACCATCTGAGATGTATGCTTTTCCCTGAGCTGCAGGGACAGGCACTGGGAAAGTGAGTTCATGTTTATTCATTCTGGTTTATGATAGCAAAGGTCCCAGCCAGGACACAGAAGGCTTTCACACAGTAAAACTCTGGGCTGCTTGTTTGGGATGACTTCAGAGCTGAATGTGCCAAACCAAAGATGCAAAATCATAACTCGTGAGTCCAAAACGATCATAAACCTGGCAGAGACTGAGATCTAAAGCCAGGAAATAGTTGTCAAGAGCCAGTCTGCTTCACAAGCAGGTAAACAAGCTGGGTTTCTCTGATCTCAGAGCTCACAGACACCAGCTCAGAGGCCTGTCTGCTGCTGTTACCTAGTGCCACAAGAATCGGCCCCGCAGATGCTCTTTGGCTGCTATAGCAGCTACACTCAGCTGGAAAGGGTATGGGCACTCCTGTGATTTATCTCCCTTCCAAGTGCCACCTAGATCTCTCAGCTTTTCCACAGCCCTTAGTATTTACAGTCACTTAAAATCTGGCTGGTTACAGAAATAGCAGTGAACAGACTGAGGAATTCTTGCAGCAGTTGGACAAACCCCTGCTGCCAGCAGCGCACCCCATGCCCGCCATTTGGCCGGCACTTAGGAGGGGCTGGCCAGTAGGTCTGTGCTACGTGCCTGCAGGCAGTGTGCCGGCAGCGAACCCTCCTCCTGCCAGCTCACTTGATGCCGGTTGCACACAAGCACCAGTCTCTCTGCTGGCAGCTGTGCTATCTCGGCTTGCAAAGGCTGAAGATATGCTTAGATCTACACACCTGCTGCAGCCTGGGCTCACTCCCCTTGCAACCATGACGTGCAGCCCTACAGATACTTCAGTAAGACCATAGTCCACATCTCAGTCCCAGCTGCCAGGATATCCCCATGCTGCACACCCCAAGAAATGCCAAGGACAGCAACCTGAAAGGTCACCCAGCTTGAAAACAGCGGCTTCTGCAGGCCCCACTAGCTTACCTCCAATCCCAACAACCAGGGATGCAAGCAGCATGGGGGCAGTTTGCTGGCAGAGGGAGCAGACCTGTTCTGCAGGTCCAAAGTCCTGTTGCTCTGGAGGTAGGTTTGGATTTAGTGCACCAGCTCCAGGTCCTGCTCAGCTGTTTTGGGGCTCTGCCAGCAGTGGGATGAATCTCCCTGAAGCTCAGGACCATCACAAACCTTGTGTCCTTCTGCAATTGCCTGGTGCAGTTCTCCAGTAGAATTACGTGCTGGTGAGTGTGCAGCTAAGTTTAAAGCATTCCCCCCAAACACTTCATTGATGTATTTGTCCTCATGTGAGGGGATTAAAGGAAAACACGTGATGGATTTTTAGTTGCTGCACCGATACTGTGGAGCTGGGTGACTTGTGAAAGAGAGCCCACACAGATTAGAAGTTCGTTCCTGCTTTCACTGGTACTGTGTACTCTGGTACTGGTACTCCTGCCTGCTATAAAATTATGCCATGAGCTGCACACATGTATGGTATGAGTGAACCATGAAACCACTGGGACGTAAAAAGTCTTTGGGGGAAGGGCAATAGCAGGAATTCCTCAATTTTTGTGTTGAACTGTATAATCCCATATGATATTAACTTGTACAGACTGATAGCACTTGTCCAGGAACCCAGAGGCTAGGAGATGAACACTGCAGCCACAAACAATTCCTGCAACCAAACTGGACCCACCAGTGATGTTACTACACAAAGAGGTAAGAGCAAAACCAGGCCGATCATTTCAGCTTCTTTAGAGACATGAAGTGCTTTCCAAGAGGAGAGAAAACAAACTAAATAAACATATAGCATTTGATCTGTGTTCCATTAAGAAGAGAAATTAGCTGAGCAGGCTGATACAGCACTCAGTAGCATCTCATTAAGAGGTAGCAAGGCTGAGAATACTAACTTGGAGGCGACACGCGTGAAGCAAAGACCTCGTTTTTCTGGTTCTCTGATTAGATTTGTTCGCTTTTGGTTTTTCATCCACTAGACTAGAGGCAACCATGTCGACTTTTGTCTATAGATCTGTGCATTATTGTTCAAAGTACTCCAAAAGGAGCAGGCTGTAATTTTGTTTGTAATTAGTTGGCAAGGTGACAGATCGTGCAAGTGTCTGTAGAACTGCTTATGGGAAAATCCTACATGAAGCAAATAAAAATGCTTCTCCCTTGGGAGATGCAGTGAGACACCATCACTTTTGGCACAAGCGGAAAGCAGTACTTGAAAGTAGTCTTGTCTTTGATTTGTTATCAAAGCTGAAACTATAAGGAAGCCTAGAAAATTCCTTTTAAGCTGAAATTATAAAATCACAATCCCAAATGAGTGCAGATCCCACCTGATGAGGGAAGAAGGAAGAACTGAATTAGCAGAAGGTACTGACAGAACGTGGAGAGAAGCACCCGCAGCACAGGAGCTACACGGCTTACAACTGCAAGAGGTAGGCTTGGTGAAAGGCACAACATGGAGAAGTGCTCAGCCTGACTGCACAGTGCCACTGATGCTAGTGTGAGGGGGGGTCATTACAGCCTGGAAGCACTAGTCCCTGAGAAGGCACTAAATCAGAACCAGGTACGTATATCCAGTTCGGGATACATGCTGCACTTCACCAGCATGTCAGTGGCTTGACGTTTCTCTCTGTAGCCAACTAGCTCTGGCTTGGTTGCAGCCCACACTTTTGTCCAAAGACAAAATTAGGTGACCCAATTCTTTACTCAGAAGCCCTTGCTGCCCTCTTGCTCAGTAGCAAACTGAGAGTCAGAGTCGTGTTCCTCCTTCCAGTCCCTGTACAGCTTTGAACTTGCCTGTTCTCTGTCATATACTCTTTCCTGCCTCAGCCAGGTTATGCTGTATTTCCAAGTGCTTCAGAAAAAAGATACAGAACTGCATGTGCTTCTGCTCTGAAGCACTTGTGAGGATCAAGTCTGAGATGTCTGGTGAGCATCAGAGTGACCGTTAGGCCATTCAGTCCATCTACACTCATGTAGCAAGTCTAACACTTGCACAATGCCCCAAATTCACTGTGTGCACACACCATTTCCATGCTGCAGACAGAAGGGCTGAAGCTTTCCAGTAAGCTCAGGTTCACAGAATCACACAGTTATTCTGGTTGGAAAAGACCCTTGGGATCATCAAGTCCAACCATGAACCCTACTCTACAAAATTCACCCTTAAACCATATTCCTCAAAACCACATCTGAACAACCTAAACAAATCCAGGGACAGTGACCCAACTGCTTCCCTGGTCAGATAGTTCCAATGCCTGACCATTCTTTCTGTGAAAAATGTTTCTGATGTCGTCTAACCCTCCCCTGTTGTAGTTTGAACCCATTCCCTCTTGCTCTATCACTAATTGTTTGTGAGAAGACATCAGCACCAACCTCTCCTCAATGTCCTTTCAGGTAGTTGTAGAGAGTAATGAGATCTCCTCTCAGCCTTCTCTTCTTCAAACTAAGGAACCCCAGCTCTTTCAATTGCTCCTCGTAAGATTTGTTCTTCAGGCCCTTCACAAGCTTTGTTGCCCTCCTGTGCACTTGCTCCAGCCCCCCAATATCTCTCCTGTATTGAGGTACCCAAAACTGAACACAACGCTTAAGATGTGGCCTCACCAGTGCTGAATACAGGGGACGATCACCTCCCTGCTCCTGCTTGTCACACTTTCTAATACAAGCCAGGATGCCATTGGCTTTCTTGTCCAGCTGTGCACACTGCTGGCTCATACTCAGGCACCTGTCCGTTAGAACCCCCAGATCCATTTCTGCCAGATGGCTCTCCAGCCACAAGCCTGTAGCGTTGCATGGGGTTGTTGTGGCCCAAGTGCAGGACCTGGCACTTGGCCGTGTTGAAGCTCACGCCATTGACATTGGCCCATTGCTCCAACCTATCCAAGTCTCTCTGTAGAGCTTCCCTACCCTCGTGTAGTCTAACACTGCCACCTAATTTGTTGTCATCTGCGACCTTACTAATTATACACTCTATGTCCTTATCAAGATCATCAATAAGTTCACAGTGTATGCACAATAACATTGATCTGCCCTTGAGAAGGACTCCCATGTTTGGGAGCCCAGAAGAAGAGATTAAAATAATGACATCTTCCACAGACAAAAACAGTAGGAAGAAAAGTGACGCCCCTATGCCAGGTGTCTGTCTTTCTCACTCCCTCATCATCACGACTTCTGTGCTAGGTATCATGTCTGCATGAGTTAAGCATGACAGAACCTTAGATACTCCTATCTGCAGACAGCCTTTCTCTTATTGATTGCAGATGTCTGCATTTTGCCACTCCCAGCAGTCTTTCTGGGGGGGTTCTCATCCTGGTCTCTCACAATTACAAGCATTTTGAGCTCCCATTTGAAAACCACTGGATACTGCTCTTAAAGTCCCTACCAGGTTATTCAGAATATGAATCTTTATTGCTAATTTCTGCTTCTGTATTCTTAAATGATGGGTCATTATATGTGCCACACAAGAGCTCAGCAGAGCAGTTCCTGGGCAGCAGAGAGGAGCTTGCTAACAGGCTTTCCTCTGGCTCAATACCCAGTGTTAAATGATCTCACCTGAAGTTCTGTTTCCATTTCTTTCTTGACATTTTGCAGCTGTTTCTCAAGTGACTTGATTTCTTCCTTTCCTTCCATCTCCCTGAAGCAAAATGGGAAAATACAATCACTTGAATATATATAAATGTAAATAGACAAAAGCTGTTTACCTGCAAGAAGTTCTTGTCTTCTGATGCATTCTGGTACCTAGCTGAGCTCTGCCATGCTCATCCTGCTCAACAACAGCTGGATTGAGAGGAGTGCATACAAAATCCTGACCTGCTTCATTAAAACAGCAGAAGTCAAGCCCCTTCCTGTGGCTGAGTAGCAAAAAAAGGTATTAATTTCCTTGCTCTGAGCCTTGGGGAGCCAGCTCATCTGCAGGTCAGGACCAGAGAGTCCTTAACAAAACTAGTGACTTGGTAAGTTAATTCTAAAAGAAAAGTTGCATAGACTGAGCAAAGAGGATGGCAATGAAAGAAAGAATGAACCAACCAATGACCAGGGGATGTTCTTAATGAAAGTCTGTCTTGGGCCTGAGAAAGATGTGCTTCTGTTATGGTTTAGCACTGGTCACTTAACCATACAGAAGGTAAACCCTTGCCTTCCTTAAACCTGGAAGGAATAAATAAGGAAACTGGAACTGCAAATATTATCTTTATATTGTGAGCTAAAGAAAAAGGAAAAGTAAAAGAGAAGGGAGGGGAAAAAAAAAGACAAAGCCTCAATCACCCCTTGAAACCAGCAACTATTCTGTGCCTATACATATATTCCTACAGCAGAAAGTGAAGTAAGCTGTCACTGAAAGACAGTTTCTTTATGTGAGGCTAAAATCTCTGTTTCTGTGTGCAGACCAGCCTAATCACCAGAGTCTAACTCTGCAAGTTTCATTATATGTATGAAGTGGGCTTTTTCATATCAGACTTAAAATCTTCCAAACAACACTGCCTCAGTTTCTAAACTCTACAAAAGGATATGAGTGAAGGCCAAGCATTACAGAGTTGTTTACCTGATTAAAACAAAATGCAGTAATGTTTGAGGTCATATTATTAACTGGAAAAGCACTTGGGGTACACTAGGCTTTTGTGTTTAGGTCTGATTTAAATCATGTAAATACTAGAGTTGGTAACTGAGACTTTGTACCCTATCCCAACCTTACAGTCAAACATGCATTTCATTTTCAGAGCTCTTAGCTGAGTGATTGTGATGAACAAAATCTCATGATGTTGAGTTCCAGTCTTACCACAGACTTAAGTATTGACACAAAGCCAGGCAAGTCTATATTATATTGAAAGACAGATCAAGTTCATGCCATGAAAAGCATGTTTAGTAGAACAGACAACATATGGCTAGATGAGATTGGAATGGAATAAATATTGTGTCTTTTGTGATACTGACTGGGCTGTTCCTTTCCATCATTCAGTATTGAATAGTTACTCTACAAGCAATTTCTGTCTTCACTTTTGTTTTCTGTCCCTTTCACAGATAATCCACAAACCCCTTGGTTTTAGACAGTGTAAGAACTGGATTACATTGAGTCACAGAATTGTGACATCACACGTTTCACTGGAAGCTGGGGACTTGCACAAGAGGCAGATGGCTGTGCCACCACAGGGGCTGTTCCAGTAGGTTGGATTTATAACAAATCACGATCTACAGCAGCTCTGCTCTCTACCCTAAATGATGGGCCTGAGCTGCTACAGGGAACAAAGTAGCTTAAAACAGTCAAACACTCCTCTGATGAATCCTGCCCTGTCTGATAGGCTGGGGACTGAACCACAGCGTCCAGCACTGAAAAATACCCAAACCTCTAGTGCACAGAAATTTGAGCAAAGGAATCGCCAGTTGGAGCTGAGATTATAACAAATTCATACCCAGCCTGATTTTGAGCAGAAGAGGATCTATAATGCTGTTGGATTAGCCTTAAATGAGATGACTGTCACCATCTGTGCTAGTGCCTCCCTGCTGCTGGGAAATGGGAGTGTATTAGCATATGGGTCAGAGCAGATCCTCCTGGGCATCACATAACCTAGAGACCATATGTTGCTGGCCCCAATTTGAACAGATTCTCTACTGCTCTGGCTTTTACTGGGGACATGGAGTTAAAGATCACAGAGCTCCTACATCACGTTATGTTTTAATTGATATGGAGCAGCATTTGCATTAATGCTGACACTGGTGTCCCTCTGGTGAAAGTTCAGGCAATTCCTAGTTCAGACCAGTATCAGAACCACCAGTGATCTCCTTCTGAAAGGGAAAGAAGAACAATATGCAAACTGAATAATTCAAGCTGAAAAAACCAGAATCCTTTCTGTATCTTAGAATTGGGTCTGTTTCCTTTTAGATGTGCCCTGAGGGGGAGTGGAATTTAATTTTGAGCAGTTCAGCAGAAGAGTTGAACACAGCACTCACCTGACGAGAAAGTCATAAAACTTGCTTTTTTTTGCCTTCTCTTTCTCATTAGCTTCTGTAAGGCTATTAAATGTTCCACATTCCAGCATCTTTTCCATAGTGACTGTAATTACATCACTTGCATACTGTCTGCCAGGAAGAAAAGTCACACAGTGGTAATTTATAGGTGCTGGTACTACGGTGTCTGGTACCTTCATGCATTATTGTTTACTGCTAAAGAGGTAAGAAAATATAAATCCCGTTTCTGTTGTTATGTCTGTCAAACCCAGGAGAAGAGAAGGGAGGGGATTGTAAATTTGGAGAACTCTGTTCAGAGCTGGTTGAAGTTTATAATCTAAAAATACTGCTCCAAATGCTACTCTAGACACTAACAAAGAGGCACAAACGTGTCCAGGCTGTGCAGCTATCAAGAAGGCTGCTGGCCTGCAGCAGTAAAGATAACTCCATGGATCTTGGATAACAAGAGTTGAGGATGCAGGTAAGTGTGTTAATGAAGGGATATCTGGGTGCCAAAATCATAGAATCATTAGGGATTGGAAGGCACCTTGAAAGATCATCTAGTCCAAGCTCCCTGCCACAGCAGGATCACCTAGACCACGTCACATATCCAAGCACAGCTGACTGTAATAAATAGTTCTGGGGTTTTGAATGGTATAGCACATATGGTATTTGTATTTTGGTTGCATTTTCCTCATTAGTTCGGACCTTCTTTAAGCCCTTTGTTGAAATAACCTTAAAGGACATAAGTTGGGATGAAGAAAAATGCATATTGAATGCTCAGCTCTGCAATCTGTCTCTTAATCCAAAGCCTGACAGTATTTCTGCAAATCAAATCACTTTATTAGGTGCAGGAATTAAAAAAGACAAAAACAAATAGAAAACTCTTTGGTCTTTACCCACATTATCTGTTCTATAAAGGAGAATGTCTGTAGCAGCCCTAGAGGTTCTGTGTGCCCTACAGAACGAGTTCATGAGGCAATGCTCAGAATTTGCTTTGCCTGTGCATATCTGCTAGGTGAAGCTGGCTCCTGATACCATAACATCCTGGAATTCATGCCTGGCTTGATCCTGACATGATTTCCACCTAAGCAAGCATTATCAACTGAGTAGTGTTTTGCAGCTCTACTAACATAATCTGATCGTCATTACTTGGCATCCAGAGGCAAGCAAAGGCCAGAACTAAATGGCCTGTGAAGCTAGACCCCCACTGTGCTCCTCAGAGTACTTTCCAAGCCAAGAGTGCGGTATACCAGCAGAAGGAGGGTGGAAAGCCAGTCTTCTTGCTTTCATGAGGTAAACTGAGAACTTTACTGTCCTCAGCATCCTCCACAGCCATAATTTTTGTGCTTCACTCACCTGTCAGCCTGAATCTTTCTGAGGTTCTCTAAAGACAGAGCACTGTGTTTCATGGCCCTATTGGAAAGATGTTGGGTACTCTTTATAACTTTAGTTTTCCCCAGCTGCTGCCCGTGTTTGATGCTTTTCATAGACACAGAGGTAACTGTTTCCCCACTCTGTTGCCTTGCTGACATGAGTTCTTGGTAGTTAATGTCAAACTTCTGGGTCTCTGTGACTTCTTTAATTTCCTGGATGCCAGTCTGAAAGGGAATAAGAGACTTGCTCACATTATGGTCAGTAGAAATAGTCACTCTGCAACATTATGTGAGAGGAAGAAAAATTAACAATAAATTAGAATGAAGCTGAGCCAAGAGCTTGTTATATTCTGCAAGAGCAGAAGAGCAGCAATGTTTAGCTTGGTTACCACTGAGCACACCATGTAGGCTTATTTGAGTTTATAAAGTGGCAAGACTAGAAAAAGATTCAAAAGTTGACTTCATCTCCCCCTAAAGATGATAGTTCAGACTGTCACTGCTGACACATTAACAACCTCATAAATGGAGACTGCACACTCTCCTACCAATGCCTGCATGTCACAACAAATATTACTAAAAGAACATTTTTCCTCCTCAGTTGCAGTTGAGCTCCTTGGCTTCTTGTCCTGGTCTCTGTAGGCACAGAGAATGAATCACTTCATCCTTTGCAGCAGCTTTCAGGTACTAGAAGACTGTTAATGTGATTCCCCTCTGCCTTCTCTCCATCATAGTCATTGCCTCTGCCTGTCAGCGTGACCTTTTCCCACAGCATGATTGTTATAACAGGAGCTGAGAGGTTCAAAGTACTGTCAGCTCTCTTCTGTATGAAAAAGTATCTTCTGGCTGGATACAGTTTTATTTAGAAGGATAAATTTTCTTGCTCATCTGCTGGCATCTGTCTGGTTTAACAGGTAATAACAATAATGCTGGACCCACTCACACAGCCCTATCTTAGTCCATAGCTGCCTACTCCCCAGTGTGGTTGCTTGGGAAAATGGATTAGAGAACTCAGCTGAAACATTTTCCAGCAAAAACAAAAAATAAAGTTTATTTTTAGCAGCACCAGTTCTTAGTCCAGATCCTTCCACAACCGCACACATGCTCAAGCCAAGACAGCACAGAGGGCAGAGTAAAAACAAGTGGTTGGAGCAACAAGTGGGTATACCAGGAGTATCTTCAGGAAGTTACTTATCAAGCAAGCATCCCTCAGAGGTCTGTGATGCTGCCATGGTCTGTGCACAGGGCATGGCAAAGGGCTGCTTCATTCTGAGTATCCTGAACATCTCTGGATGGGATGAATCAGCCTCTAGCAGTGCCTGACTCTCCACTGACTACAGAAGGAATCTATGTGACTACACTGAAATTTTGGACAAGCTTAAATGAGTCACATGCAAATATACAGAGACCAGTGAAAATGGCATAGTTAATTAGAAAACAAAGGGTTTAAATAGTTTGCTGGTGATGGCTGCACTTCAGAAAAAAAAACCCTAATGTAGTCAAACAAGCTGTTCTAATATCATGTAGATTTTATGAATATTTGATAGACCTATTTTAATGTGTGGGAAAGACAGTCTGTAACTAGATTGTGTGTAAACAGTAGGGACTTATACAGTAATAATTACCAAATAATTATGTAAGAACAAGGAGTAAGAGTAAACTGCATGTGTTACCATCTGTGTAATCTCCTAACTGTTTATCCTTTGCTAACCTTCTGCCCAAAATTTAGCAAAGAGAAAAGCTGCTTTCCTCTGGGGGATGCACTGCATGAATGTACAGGACTCCCCAGTGTGGAAAATCAGTGAGGTGCTGGCCAACACTGTGATTAATCCTCTCAAAAATGTCACTAAGTGAAATTTAGATGTCAGTCTTTGAAAATGTCATTGACTTGTTTGACTGTCAGGACTCCCGGGTGCTTTGAAAGTACAGTTTATTTAAAACTACTGTGGTAACAGACAAATGTAAACTGAGGAGCGGGGAGGAGTAGAAAATTACAGAGCACCAAACTTAGCAAGGAGCTTCCCTGAAACATTTTCTTATTTCTAAATGGGATCCTTCTTGAATGTCTGTGATTGAAGAGAGAAGCTAAGATGTTTTCCCTATTTTCCCTATAATTTCAGTGTACCTTTAGCAGGTTTTATCAACCCGAGGCTGTGTGTCTGAGGAACAACTACTGTCCGGGACACACTCTCCTTCTGTGTGTCTGCTGCTAGCACAAGAAGATATTTCCTACCCCACTATGGCAGGCATCCTCTGGGAAAAGGTGAGGCTGGCTCGCAGGACCCTTCCAGAGACAGGAGCTCCCTCTACGGTACAGGCTAAGCATGGCTAACGTCTTAAAATGGTCTGGAACACCAGCTACCGGTTTGCCACAGATTTTAAAAAAAGTAAAAAAAAGCCTGCTGTGCCCCTTCAAATAAATGACAGCAGAACTTAGACATTCTGTTTCCTATGACTATCAGCTACCACAAAACTTTAGCAGGTACCTTCCTCTGCCTGAGCATTAAAGCATCATCTCTGTTCTTTATATCTCTGCCCAAACCTGCTTAGTTATGATGCCTGTTAGAAATCAAGTGATTAACAATGATCATTGAGAGCAGGATGTTACTAATATATTTTGGAGTCTTTCTTAGTTCATTGTCTGTAGGAATTAAAGGAAAATTATCAACATTATCATGGATTTAGAGAGAACAGAAATACCCTAGGCTTAAGTACTTTCAAACATCCTATTCTTTTGCATTTTTAAAACAGCTGCATATCTTGCAGATTAAGAACCTCTGCATGTTTTGTTTCCTTTTCCCTAATCATTTGTGTATTATCTAATCACCACAATTTTAAAATTATAAGCCCAGGAACCTCATCTTGTGTAAACAGGGTCCTCCACACATAGTCTTGACAAAGGCTTCTCAGTATAAATATTCAGACTGGTCATCCACACATGTCTATTGTGTTTCTTCACCCAAGGGTCATGGAGCATGTTGCAGAAAAAGTATTTGAGTTGATTTTTCAAAGAATGCTACTAGAAGACTATAACCATGACAAGTAGAAAATCAAGAGAGATTTCCTTTAAAGAGCAAGTACAGAGGCACGTACATGGCTGACATCTGTCTTGCTCTCTTCATATGAAGCTGGCATCATATATCCAAGAACTGAGAGCTGGTCAACACAATTCTCCAGCACAGCAGTAAACAGCAGAGCTTCCAGATGAGTTAATTTTCCCATCTCTTTAGTATCTGTGCTCTTGCTACAAGGAAGAAAAACCAGAAGAAACCAATGAGAAAGAGCTATGATGTTAATAACAGCAGTTCAAACTAAAGGCAGACCTAAATAGTCTCATTTTCAGCCTTTCACCATAGCTTTGTTTATAGCCTTCCATATACTGTTTATAGGAAGAGTCATGCTCTGCTAATGGCTGCATTCAGGGACAGTGGGAATGTTTAGCTTCAACCAAACAATGTAGGTCCTGGTCCCTCCTATGTAGATGTGCTGCACAGGGAATGAATCAGAAGGCACAAACTGGGTGAGGTGGTCTGTTCAAGGGCAAGCAGACTTTGTTCTTTGGGAAGCAACAGAATACAAGTGCCTCTTTAAAAGGAAAAAAAAGTAAATCCATGTCTTATAAAATCTTAAGAGTACACTAAACTATCCTCATTTTTACTGTTTAGCCTGAACAATTGTTATTATCCCGATACCCTCAGCACAACTGTTACCACCTTAAGATGTAGAAAATCAAAGAAATAGTATGTACAGTAAATTATCTTTAAGTTGTGTTGTGCTTTCTTAAATTGCGCTTCAGTTGTGAAGCTGCTTGTTTAAGTATCCCTTTGCGTTGCTTACAGATCAAATGTTGTGTAAATGCATGGAGGGAATGGTGAAAAGTCACTATTAATCCATTTAGAAAAATGCACAAGCAAGCGCCGGCATAGCAATGAATAAAGAAATGCTCTGAGGTTTTTTTTTTTGGTAAGCCATTAGATAGTCCTTACAAACCCTATGCTCACAAAACAGGTATTTATTAATACCAAGCACAACTGGAGTCTGAAATGGCAGAGATCCTGAATGTCTCTGCAGTGGAAGCATCTGTATTCGCTAACAAACTCTTCACTTGGCCATTTGTACCTACAGCTGTATTTGTGCCATCTCTAAAACCCTTATATAAATATACTATAGGCCGGCACAGTATTACAGTCCACTCTGTTCGCACACCAGGGAAAAACATCAGGCTATGCCTGTTAGCATAACGAACAGGGTAAGACATGGCCACATCCTTTGAAAATGAAAGATTTTTATGCAGTTATGCTCTGGATCACTGGAAGTCAGTGGTTTTCCAGAAACAACTTTACAAGCGTCTAAAAAACCACAGACTTGCTATAACATCTCTGAAAATCTTACCATTTGTCTCCATCTTTTTTTTGGTGCAGAAAAGATTGTAATTTAGAATTGGAACAGGAAATTTATTTTACTTGGGCATAAAAAAAAAGGTCACTTTTCCGTGCAGGCTTCTTAGATGTCTATTAGCACAGAATAGGTAAAACAAACAACAATTATGCAGGTTTTATGTGTTTGTTTCTTGATATCCCTATCTCTCGCAGTAATCATGAACTGAACATCATCTCAGGATGCAGACTGCCAGGTGCACAGCCTTGCATTAAGGATTTTCACATGAACTTCTGCTATAAGGGTGAAAGACAGGGCTCAGGGGTGGCATGACTGGTGTTACACGAATAATGCAAAGTGCTGTGATGTAGCAGCACTGGTATTTTCAGCAGAAAGAAGGTATTGGTGACACCCCATCAGGCATCAGTAAACCTCAGATAAGGCATGTTGTGTATTTCTAGTCCTTTGTGTTTAAAATCATGTCCAGGTACAGGCACATGGGAACAGAAATTCTGTTTTACTAGAGGTTAAAAGAATCATGGACTGTGCTAACTCTCTGTAAATACAAATGAAGAGTACCAGGGAGAGACAGAGCTATTTGTGTTAGAGAATAATCCCGTTCAGGGTCAAAGCAGTGTAATTTCCACTAAGCCACACAATTACAAGGTTTCTACCTTCTGGATGGATGAAGATATGCAACAGCCTTTCAGACAGGGTAAAGGTGGAGGCACCCTTATTTCAAGAAGCTTGCTTAAATCATACAGAAGGTAACAGCAAAGGAGTAATTCTGAGTATTATCAGTGTTTACTGTCCTTCTTGTACTATTTATACTGGTTTACCTAATAAATCCCACACTTTGGAGCTTCTACAGGTAATGTATAACTAAAAAGGAACTGATTTCCTCCCTTTGATCCTGAGATTTTTTCCTCTTTCTCTTATTTATAAATAAATGCTAGTTTGAGATAGGGAGCTGGTAATATGATTAACAAATAAGTATCTAATAATGTTTGTAATAAACTAAAAACATCACTCTTCCTTTCTTTTCAACCTTGGAATCAATGGCAGAAGGAGAGATGCACAAACTAAGTAATTTTACACACAGAAGGTCAGGCGATGTCTCTTTCCATCAACAGTCACCAGTAAGATTTTTTTTAATGTTTTACTCAGTTTTATGTATGATCTATTTTGAGTCTAAACAGTGTACAAGTATTCTACTGCATGTGGAGTCCTTGTGCTAAAAATATGGTGGAAAAAGATTTGTTGAGTGATAGCTGATTACAACAGCATTCTTGAAAGAAGAGGTAATCCTCACAGCCCTCGTATGAAAAAGTTACTTACTTGGAAGCAAAGGAAGATGCAATAGCTTTTCCTGTGTTCAGGGGAGAATTAAGATATTGTGAGTTAAGAAAACTCTTATCTGGAATGTTTTTTCTAAATCATGCTGGTTTGCTTCTCCTATATATCCCTTCTTATAACTCTAGACTCACCCAGTAGATGGATGTGCCAAGCCAGGATGTTCTGGGCTTGCACTGAGTTGGAAGTGAGAAGGAAACTGCTGTCTGAGGCATTAAGAAACACTACAACTATAGAGATGCTCACACTGGTTTTAGCATTAATGTAGGGCCCACAGAACATCCTGGTGCAGCCACTGGCATCAACCTTAATCCCTGCACTTTGCTGAACTCCTTCATTACACTATTAATAACCAAATATTTTATTATAAAAAAGAGGTATGTGAAGGATTCAGCCTCCCCCAAGAGTTTAGGCTAACATTCTTTCCCTGCTGATCTAAAGAGAAAGGAAAACATCTAGAAATAATTTTTAAAACAACTGTGTAAAGGGATTAGCCTCCTGTTCCTTTGGGGACTGCAACTCCCTCTGCTGTGTGAGAGTCCTGGATGCATATGCCTCCCATCCTTATGCCTGACAAACTGAAATGGTTTCAAAGGCAGCATTTCTTGCAGCATTCCTTTTAGTCAATTAAAGAGACACCAATGAATTCCAGTAAGAAAATTTGAAGCTGAGGATGTCATGTTTCCTTTAGCTCTGTTTTGCAGATGACTGGCAAAGAGAGATTCTGAATAGCCACAGTGACAGCGGCTGGGCCATAAATCAGAAATACCTTAGTTTTCACATAAAATAAGAGGGAAGGGATAAGGTTTAGGCAGCTTTTATTGGCTGTGGCTTCTCTACTGTTGGTAAGCAGAGTATTTTGACAGTTTGTTCTCCGCAAATCAGGATTGTCTGTTCCTCAGCACAGGTTCCTAGCACATTTTTGATACACTAACTGAGTAGACTACTGAGCATTGCTTTGCTTTCTACATCTTCCTTAAAGTAGTAGCTAGGAGAGTAATTTGGAGAATTGATATTCTACCCCTTCTTAGCTCCTACTTCTTATCAATTTAATTTAAACGTTTATGAGGCATTGAATTCTCCTACTCCAGCCCAGTAAAGTACAGATAGATGTAATTCTCCTCCTGGCTCAGGATTTAAATCCTTAGTCCAGGTTCATGCTCTCCGAACCCAGCCGGTGACAAGGTGATAGCAGACATTCAGCTGTTCCATAAAAGCACTCGGGGTGCCCAATTTATATACAACTTATGACCCTTAAGAACAAAGTTACAGTGAAAGTCTGGATGGCTAGGGCATGTTTTGTAGGGTACTAAGCTCATGAATGGGAGTACTCAGAAAATGTACCTGAATTTCTAGCTATGAAGGAAGTGAGAGAATTAGGAGTGAAATAACTCTGACTTGTAAGAATGGGTAAGTATTTGCTTACCTATTCTTATTTAGGAAAACACGGGAATGGGGGACTTTATTACAGGGATTTCTGTGCAGAAACCCATGTTTTCTGTCACAGAGGTGGCATTGCAAGTACAATGTCAACGTATTCAAAGTGTGAATAGGATAAGAGAAACGGGGCCCAGAGAGCAGTGATTAGGCGCTCTGGAGCTGTGGCCACCCCAGAGGTACCGAGCACTGCACTTCACCTTCCAAGAGCCCCCTGCAAAGACTCCTCGGCATGTTCCCCCTGCCAGGCCTTGCCGGGCCGGCCTCCCTCCCTCCCCCAACCTCTGCACCGGGATTTACCCTCTGCTCCCATCACGGGCGGCCGCAGGGCTCTGCCCACAGCTGCTGGGACAGCAGTACCGGGCCGGGCACCCCTTGCTCGCCTGCTCGCCCACTGACGGGGCTGGGTTTCAGCCCCGGTCCCAGCTTGGCCCCGGCGCTCACCGGGAAGCGGCGGCACTGCCCGTTTCCATGGTGACCACCACTCTCCGGGGGCCTCATGGGGTTGCCCAGGCGGGTTCCGGTTCCTACACGACGGGACTGTGGCAGTCTCTCCTGGGATCGCCTCCTGGAGAAACTAGGGGACTCGGAAGATGGGTCAGGGGGAGGAGCGGGGAGCCGATGTACCGATCCCTCTGGGGCCGCCCCAGTTTCTCTCGATCAGGCGGTGCTGCGGCCACCCTCAGGGGTCCTTCGCCGCCTTATCCCGGAAGGCCGCGCTGTGGTTCCCCTTTTCACCGCCATCTTGGTTCGCCACCGAGGGGGTGAGTGAACAGCGGAGGGGAGAGGGGTGGTAAGGGGCAAGTAGCCCCCTCCATGGGGCTTGTGGCGGACGCGGGACTGTCGGGGTAGTGCGGCCGGCGCCGTGGGGAGCGGGTGGAGGGCGGGATGACGGTGATGCGCGTAGGATGATCCCGGCTATAGGTTGAGGCCGGTAGCTGTCGGGGGAGGGGAGCTGAGGCGCTCGGAACCACCTTCCCGCGCTGTGGGGATGTGATGAGGCCAGCCAGAGGGAGTGGCGGCTGTCGGGACCTCGTTGTTGTGCTTTGAGTGACCCTAGACCGGCCATGGGGTGCTCATGGTTTGTGTCTCGTTTCTAGGCCTGCTGGGACCGGGGCTTCAGGTGGACACCATGACCGGGAGGTGAGTGACCTGCCCCGCACTTTTTTCCCAGGAACCCCTATGCCCAGGGCTGTGCTGGGCCCACAATTGTGGCTCTTTGCACGGAGGCCTGTGCCCCGTGCTCTCCCCGGCCTGTCAGTGGGTGCAGGATGTTAGCGGTGGTTTGGTTAGTGCAGCTCATGTAGAGTGCATGGTAAAGGCTTTGACATAATTGTGCCCTTGGCTAAGGGAGCAATTGTGCCTTAGTTTTCTTACGGATGAAGGGACTGAGTTTGTAAATGGTGAAGAGATTGAATTTGAATCACAACTTTGCATCGTAATAAATATATGTGGAGTTTATCTTATGTATGTGTGCAAGGTAAAATTAGATATCTTAGTTTGATACTGCTGTATTGTGGAACAGTTACTGGATGCAGTTGAGGCAGTAGTGATGTGTATGTACATGATGACTGGAATGAGCCTTATAATTGCTTTACTTGTGTGGTACAGCTACACCTGGAAGAATTGTTGAGGAATTTGTGTAGTGGCACTTGTCTGCCGTGGGAACTGTCTCTGGCTGTCCCCAGCGATTGCTGTTAATTCCATTGAGGCTGCAAATTAACAGCAGTTAGAAACTGCTACAGTAGATACTGCAAGTCTGAGAAGGAGACTCCGTTTACATGAGTGTTTGTAGACATGTAAAAATGTAACTTCTAATGTAGATGTTTCGGTAGAAGCCTGTAGTGCCACAATTTATAATAAGCAGAATAGTCTGGAGTTTCTATAAGTACTTGTTACATCTCCTTAGTTTTCCCTTGTTGACTTGAGCATAAGGGTTTGCAGTAATTTCTAAGAGCAAAAGCAATGAGATTTTTCCTCAGATTTCAGCTGGTGTGGAAATGGTTTCTGCTGATTTGTTTTCATGTTTGATACTTTGGAGTCAATTACAAGTTGTAAATGCTTTCAATTCCTGTAGGCTGTGGTGCAAGGCCATTTTTGCTGGCTACAAACGTGGCCTCCGAAACCAGCGGGAGCACACTGCCCTGCTGAAAATTGAAGGTGTTTATGCCCGTCAGGAGACAGATTTCTACTTGGGCAAGAGGTGTGCCTACGTGTACAAAGCTAAAAAGTAAGTCAACTTTTATGGTCATACTGAATTGGCCAACTCCTAGATGAGTTTTTGCAAGTAGCAGGTCGTGCACAGCCTGTTCACTGAGCTTTTGTTACGAGAAAAATAAACTGAGCTTGATGTATCAATAGAATGTCCCTGGAGAATTGCATAGACCTGCTTCCTGGGTTGATTGAACCTTGGAAGTCCTTGGTTCTTAATAGTTTAAAAGGCCTTTGTGTTCGTAGGTCGTTAAATCATGTGAAATATACATAAAGGTTAGGGAGCAAGTGGGATGAAAAATTTGGTTGGAAACTGGCAGAAACCAAAGATGTAAGTTTGAAATGAGGTGAATTGGTGTGGAGTAGTGGGAGCTACTGAGTTAATCAAATAGTAGAATTACTTGGTGGAGCCTGGAGAATATGCATCCTGGCTTTTGCATGACTGTGTCAGAGCACTGTCACTTCTGCTGTGCTGGCACTGAAGAAAGCTTTAAGAAGAGTTACTCAGATATGAGAGTTCAGAATCACTCTGTATAAAATTGACCAGACTGTTATCTTGAGCCCTGTCATTTCCAAGATGACACATGACTTTTCTAAAGCAGTTTTTTGCCACTTGTCCCAAAAGTTGAGCCTCTCCTGCCTTTGGTATGTCTGGACAAATCATACAGATAAGACACTGCATTTTCCTTGAAATTGAGTTTTCAGTTTTATCATCTTAGCACCAGTATTTTCTGAAGCTTTAAGATCTGTCACTTATTAATAGATCTTCAGTGGAGCTTTTAATAAGTTACAAGCTGCACTACTTATCTGTGTGGAAAATTGCACATGCAAATAAAAGCTGAAGGTGGTCCTATTAAACATGTCTGTGGAATGAAGTTACAGAAGTGGCATAGAGAGGCTGTGCTGTCCAATCCCGAGCTGTGGCTGGCATGCTCAGCGGTTCCTCTCCTCTCTTCCGTCAGCAACACTGTAACCCCCGGTGGCAAGCCCAACAGGACAAGAGTGATCTGGGGGAAGGTAACCCGCGCCCATGGGAACAGTGGCATGGTTCGTGCCAAGTTTCGCTCCAACCTTCCTGCCAAGGCCATTGGACACAGAATCCGGGTGGTAAGTGGATTTATTGTAGCAACAGGTAGTTTTTGGGAGTGCCTTTTAATCCCATATAGCATGAGGAAAGGCTTGGAACTATGTTTTTGTTCTGGTGCTGTTGTATATTCACAGCAGTAGTTTTGGAGATGAAGAGTGTGGTCCTTTCTCTTTCCTCTCTGCCTTAAAAAGCACTGTAGGAACAGCACAGTTAAGGCCTGTCAGTGGGTAGGAGGGCTAACTGGGGGAGCTGGGAGCCTGTGAGCCAGCAAAATGCTGTCAAGTCCCAAAACTAGGGACTTCTGTGTAATTGGAGGTGGTCACTTAGCTGGAGAGGTCAGTGATGTAGATTGTAATTACAAAACATTATACAGTCCAGTAACAAGATTTCTAATGTGATGCTCTTCTTGGTCTTTTACAGATGCTGTATCCATCTAGAATCTAAACTTCTGGAAATAAAGTGGAGAATGTTTAAAATTTTTTTGTACATTGCTGTTTTTATTCCCTACACATACTTGGAAGAGCACAGGGATGGATTAGTGATGCTAAAACTAGGTGATGACATGGAGATGGGACCCATGCTTGGCATGGAGCCTTCTGAAGACAAGTAGCTGCGAGTCTTTACTGTGACTTCTGTGTCTCCCATTGTGGAACCCAAATGGTTTGCAGTGCTAAACAATATGTTTACCACCTTGTAATCTGTAAGCGTTACACAGAATGTGAGAAGTATTTCCTTGTCTCTCTAGCAAAAGAAACTTGTAACAGGTTTCTCTTGTACTTGGTGATGGCTGCTATTGAGACAAAACTGTAATGGCACACTAGATCCTAGCAGGTGTAAGTTTTGGCTTGTCTCTTGGAATAGTAGTTCCAGTAGATGCACAGAGGATGAGACCACAGGTACTTGGGCATTGTTGGGCAGTGTGGCTGTAGCATCTGCTCTGTGAAACTGCATTAGATGGGTTGTCATCACACAGCTGTGTAGTGCCCGAGTGTTAATACATCTGGCTACATATCATGTAAGGTCTTCTAAGTTTCCTTGAGCATGAGTTTAAACATTCCTGAAGTGTAGGTCAAATATGGTACTTGCCTCAAAAGTAGGTGGTTGTAAGGGAAGTTTGAGGTGGTTTCAAGGTTGGTATGGTTGCTGCTGATGTCTCAGTCCCAAAATGACTCATCAGTGCTGATTACTTGTAGTTACTAAATCACTTAAAGAGTGTCCTCAGTTACTGCCTGCCTTTCCCATGAACAAGAGCTCCCCTCTCCAGTGCTGGCTTTAGTGCCCTCCAAACCAGGGACTTCTGTCATCTGGTGTTTCCTAGCTACTCTTGGTAAGAGGTGGACTGGTTGTGTATTAGAGGTACGTTACTGAGTAAGTTCAGACCTTTTGAAAGGCAATTCAAATGAAAACTGTTTGGACCTGGCAACTCTGGTACAGAAGTGATTTTGCTGCCTTGCTTTAAGAACAACCGGTTACTGTTGCTCTGCACAGCAGAAGCAAATTCGCTGTGCAGAGAGAAACTGCAGCTTAAGGTATGCTGGTTCAGGTCAAGCAGGGCTTTAGTCTCATGCAAATATTGACAGGCTGTAGGATCCTGAGGGAATGGTAGTGGTGTGCAACCAATGGTGTGTAATACAGATTGCTGTTGCACACTTTAACCAGAGGAAGGAGAAGGAAATGTAATGGGTGGATTAGTGTGTAATAGCAGATTGCTAAGACTGTGGTCCTTATGCTATGGTTGGGTAGAAGGCTCTATGCACGTGAATTTTAGGTAGGAAGTCCATTTTCTCTCCTTGTACCAGGCTGCTGGAGGTACAGAGCCTGTTCCTGGGAGGTCCAACATCAAAACAGCATGAGTACAACTTTTGAGTCTGTGTCATAACTGCTATTTCACATGCTTGATGCTACCAAAGTCAATGCTTGTACTTCATGGCTGCTCAGAGCAGCAGGTGTAACCTGTGCCTCTGCTCCAGCAAACCCCCCCCATTCCTCTCCCCAGCAGCAGTCAGCTCACTTGTGGGAGGAAACCATGGCGTGTCGTGGCAGCTTGGTGTCTGCTTTGTGGACCAAACCACCTGTGAGTTCTTCAGCCTGTTGGCTATGTTGGGGAGGGAGAATGGACAGGCACTGGTGATGGGTGCGCACAATGATAGTGCAGGAGTTCCCTCAATGCTGGTGAATTTTGCCCAGAACTGTGTGGCACAGCTGACATCAGGGCTAATCTATAGCAAGCGGAGAAGTCTGAAAAGGAAGAGATTCAGCCAGATCTGGTCTTCATGTTGTGGTCAGCCACTCTGTTGAAGCAGCTTATGCAGTGGCACTGCATGGATGGAAGCCCTCTGGGAGGTGAAGTGCCTCCTCCCGTCCCTGCCAAATGCACTGGTACTTGTAATGATCCATCCAGGCTCCTGAAAGCAGCTGAGGCCAGCAGTAATAGGACTTAGGAGAATGCAGTATCTGCTGTATGCTGTCTGCCAGCTGGTGGTGGAGACAGCAGTATGCAGCCCAGGCCAGCCTTGTGGTACCCGAGAGGCAAAGAAAGCTGCATGTAGAGTGCTGAGAGAAGTCTTGAACTGGAATGAAGGTATCCTGGGATATAGCTAGTCAGAGGTGCAAGGGATTGAGGCTTTTTGGAAAGAAAGATATCCTTGAGGTGGGGCATGGAAGTGTCTGAGAGATGGGGTGGACCTAAGCAATGTTTGATCACTGGGTTTGGGGACAGGAGGGAAGAGAAGCAGGACCTTACAAGCTATGTGAGTTGGAAATGAGGAGGGTTCAGGTGCTGGGATGGGGATGGACAGTATGACTCTGAGACAAGTGTGTGTAATTTTCCAAGTTGAACAGTGATGGTTCTTGATTCTTCTCTCAGAATGCCACATGGAGGTGCTGCAATCCTAACTCTAGCACTGGGGCTTTCTATGGTGAAGTTAACAGTCTCACTGACCTACCTCACATCCTGCACTGGAGGGATATGACAACCTTTATGGGTAAGACATAGGCCTAAGCTTTGACCAAGACAATATTGCTCTTCTTCAATCCTACATTTTCTTGTCCAGAGGTCAGCTCCCACAATCCACTTACTATCTCACTCCCAGACTTCAGTTTCTCCTGTGTTCTATGTGAACGTACACAGTGCGCATCAAATACATCTGGAACATGAATTCCCCTGGACAGCAGAATCTGTCAGGTTGGTTGTAGTGCTTTTCGCGGGGATGTCCCTTTGTGAAAGTACTCTCTGGTACTTTGCTCCTGCATGGACAGGGTTCAGCACAAAGCTGCTGTCAGAAGGGGGCACTGTGCCAACAGCATCATACTCTCCTTGCTACAAATCTCAGTTTCTTTGACAAGTTGGCCGAACAACCTACCCCAGGAAACTTGTTACAAAAATCACTGGGTTTTTGCTTGACGTTGAATGCCCTGTTCTAATATCAAAATGAACCCAAAAACCCTGCTGGACTGTCCTCAAGAGATCAGCTGTCAGCAGAGAGGAAGTCAGAGAAGCCAGCAGCCTCTGGATTTCAAACGGTCCCAAAACAGAAATGTGAAAGAAACTCAGATGTAAAAACTAAGACCGCATTTTGTCAGGAAAGTCTGTGTGAAGGGGTCTTTGATACACAGTTCATCAGCATAAATCTCCTGAAATTCCCCAGGGTTCTTTGTAGCCACAGGTTGTTGAGAGAACAAAGCTGATCCCCCCTTGCTTATTGAACATGATGCTACAAATGGGACAAAGGTTCATTTCTTGTTGCACTGCTGTGTGCCAGTAGAGCACTAGTCTTTTCCCAAGATACTGTCCTCACACCGGAATTGTTGAATGATCTGGGACTAGCTGTTTGAATTTATTGATCTAGGGAATCCTTCCCACTACCCTGCAAGGGGCTGTGAATGCTTTATGTGTGTAGCATGTTCTGCAGCTCATTGCTTCACAGGCAGCTGCTCCAAGTACACCTGGTGATTCAGTGTAGTGCGTTTGGGCAAATGACATCTTGCTGTCACTCGTGTTTTCTCACTTGCTGCCTGAGCAACCTGTGAATGTTCCATCCCTTCAGTGTGAAGGATGAAATAAACTTGCTGTACCTTGTCCCAAACTCCACTGAGATCTGTAGATTAGAGTCTATGTGCTGGCATGTAGAGGTGTCAGCACAGCTACGATGGGATGACTGAGAGCAGCATGGACTGAAACAGGTGTGTATAGGGCTGAGGATCAGCTGAAGCAAGGATGGTCCTGGTTGGTGTGCAAGTGCAGACTGATGCTGCAGAGCCCTCTGTAAAAGGCAGTAAGTTTCCTTTTCAAACTAGAGGCACTGCAAGTAAAATTTTCATTTGATCCTCTTTGTTCCTGTGGAGAAAAAGAATTATGCCAATGAAACCCAACATGTAGCAAACCGTCCATTAAAAGAGCTATTGCAGGAAGCTGACGTGTGAGTCTGGTGGCTACTAGTAAACATCCAGCAGGTTGAATTACTGGAATGGATTATTTTGCAGGGGAGGAACTGTGGGAGCCAATTATTTTGTTTCAAAGGTAAATGACCTATGTAACAACTGCAGGAATTTCCCATCTTGTCTGGGCATGGCAGAACACTGTGTTTAGCTGCACTTTTGTTGCATTGGAAGTTTATTTGTATTTCTTCTCTTTTACAGATCTTCTATCCACCTAAGATCTCAACTGACACCAAAAGAAGTATAAAAACCTGGTATTTATTTAATTTACCTGTGTGTACATATAAGCTTTAAAACTGGAGTCTTGGGGTTCCCTTGCTCTGCTGGTGTGCCCGCTGCCTCCGTCCAACAAAAGCAAGTGATGGGAGCTGTTTGTTTTACGTTATGTTGAACACCCTTCTCATTTTGACTAGTGTATTGTTAGTGAGTTTTGATGCTGTCAGACTAGCAGGAGCATTGTGGTCCAGCAAAGCTAGAACAAGCAGATGTAGCCTGAAACTTCTCCAGCTGGCTCCATCAGAGCCCAAAGAGGTGATGCAGTAGGAGGACTGCTGCATGGCCTGGAAGTCTGCCAAGGGCAACAGGTCTCTTCCCAGGCCAGACGATAACAACCTGTTCTGCTCAATTGGTATTACATGCTGTGTAACAGCATCAGCATGCAGTTGTCCTGTGGCTCCTGGAATATAAACATCTGAGTACTACCTCTGGAAGATCTTGATCAAGACAAAATCTGAGCCAAGATTTGCCATTCAGACCAAGCTTTGTCCACTTCCAAAAAATCCTTGCTTAACCATGCTCCTTACTGCGTACACAGATCATGCCTACATGCCAAGGAAAAGTCCAGCTGCCCTTTAGTGCCCTGTAGTGTTCTGAAAGGGCACCTTGACAGCTGGTTGTCTGTGGCCTCTCTCAGGGTTCAACAGTGTCAAACCAGGCAGATCCAAAAACATCTGCTCTGCCTGCTGGAGTAGCGACAGTCTAGGAAGATGATGGATCTGTACTTTGTCTTTATAAAGGAAGCAGTTCTGAAAACCTGGGTACTTAGCCAGAAGCAAGAAGGAGTGTGAGGGAGGCAGGAGTGTCTGTTCTTTCTTTTGTGTGCAATGGTCTTCAGCCTGGTGAGGTCTGGAGTAACACTTACGAGGTTCTGCGAATGCTAAGCACACAAAAAGCTGGGCTCCTAATGTGTACCAGGAGAAAATAGAGGCTGATGGCTGTGAAGAGCTAGTCCTGAGTCCTTTCATCAAACAAAGGCAAGAGTCCAGCTGAGGTTGTAGTAGGACAGTGGGGAAAAGGACAGAAGCAGCAGCTTGGTCCTCATTGCCAGGCAGTTTTTAACATCCTCCCAGTGGAGGAGCAAAGAGCAGAGCAGGCTGAGGGGCAGCTTCCGTTTGTCTCTAAGGGTGTTGACAGACAGAGATGTGATTCCTATCATGTGATCAGGACTGCCTCAACATCACAGGTTCCATACATGCTGCTCTGAACCAAAGCCCTCTTCAGAAATACCTTTCTATGTCCTACTGCTATGCAGAAAGCAGTTGTGACTAAAGGAAACAGGAGAACTGCAGAGATGGGCAGGATGAGGCACGGCTTTCAAAGGGTCTGGGATTTTGGAGAAGAGAGGCAGGAAAAGGTCTGGGATTGCCCATCAGGAAGCCAGGCTACGTCTGATCTGTGGGGCAGTCATGAACTTCCCAACTCTATTTATTTACAGGGTGTCATCTCTGAGCGCAGCTCAGAGTGGTGTTATGGCTTGGATGAATCCAGACCATGGTCAAGGTAGTGCAGGCTGCCACAATGTTCCCTGGAGGTGGGTGGGTCTGGGACACCTGGAGTTGGGACAGAACAAAGTGACCATCCAATTTAGATTCAGTTGTGACTGAACTTGTTACAGGAAGTGTTCATGTATCAGTGGGTAAAAAGGGAAAAGTTGAGGGGAGTTTTGGGGAAGGTCAGTGGAGGAGATGGAGAGAGCCATGGAGGAACAAACAGGAGGACAAACAGGCTAGAAAAGAATCAG
The DNA here is from genome assembly GCA_013397515.1 of Upupa epops. NCBI lineage: Eukaryota > Metazoa > Chordata > Aves > Bucerotiformes > Upupidae > Upupa > Upupa epops. The sequence goes on along the minus strand of VZRI01011220.1, from coordinate 35,057 downwards.
CTGGACTGGGATGTTCAGGGCATAGATGGGGGTTGGGTTATTCTCTTGCAGTTATGTCCTCTGCTACTTCTTTGGGGCACACAAAGAAGATCTTCATGTCTGAAGAGCTCAGCAAGTGCTGGTGCCTTATAGCAGTACTCCTGGTGACAGCTGTTAGAGATGCACAAGTAAAGCAGATGTTTTCCAGCATCTTGAAATATGATGTTTTTCCAAAACAGAATGTGGAAGCATGTTTAAAGAACACTGTGAAAGAGTGCAAAAGTTTGCTAAGGCTTAGCCTGTCAGCAGCCAGTTTAGACTCCTTACTGGCTCAGAGACTGCTGAGAGGAAGAGCTGAGCTGGTCACTGGACACTGGACACTGGAGCTCAGAGCTGCTCCCACAGCTTCCCTTTTGCTCAGTTAGCCTCTGCATTCCAGCCATCAAAATTGACATAAGAATCCTATTTCTTTGTCCTCTTTCAACCCTCAGGAGAAGTGATGTTCGTCTTGGTAAATGTATCTCTGAAGGGGCCTAATCCAACGGATCTTTGATTTTCTTTAGACTTCAAAGTACTACTAATACACGATAAATGTATTTCTCTGAACAAAACATCATCTCTTCCTCCTCTGAAGTCCAAAATGAGTAGATATTGTGTTATTCTGAGCAGCTATAGGTACAGATAAAGAGAAGCGATTATCCTCAGTTAGAGCTACCTGTAGAGATTTTATACAGATGTGTCAGATAGGTGGTATCAATGCACTCATGCTTTGGCTCAGTTGCCTTCCAGAGCCCTGAAGTAGTTTTGTCAGAGACTACTCATGGCTGCTTCTGAAGTGTCTGAGCTGTACCTTTTTAACGAATGTAAAGGAAGATAAAGTTGTGTTTGCTATTAGATCTTAACTCTGTTAATGAGTAAAGAAATGTACACAAGGCTGTTTGGGTCTTGTGGGTGGTGTTCGCCTTTCCAACCAGCTTCTGCTGGCAGTGTTAAGTATGTACGCAAAATTAACTAGAGTTGCAGTGGTCACAAAGAACAGCTCTATCTTGTCCCAAATATTAGTTTTTAGAGGCTGTGCTGTCAGTTCAAACATTGGGGCCACTGCAGAGAAATACCCAGTGGTGCTCCTTCTGATCTTAGTTAGGAAAATCAGTTCTATTTGTTTCTATGTCTTCTCTGCAGGAATCATCTTCATAAGCTTGGGGAATCACCTGCTTGAAAGCTCACTCCTAGAGGTGTCACTGGCACAGCACTGCTTGAAAAGAACCCTGCAAGACCAGTGCTGCTATGGCCTTTGTACATTAGTCAGGGCATAACGGGTACCACCACACCACAGGCTACGCTGGCAGCTTGTAGAGTTTAACTGTGCTGTGGTGCTTGTTGTGACAGTTGGCAGTGAATATTGTTCTTCCTTTGAGATGGTTTCAAGAGAGGTGGGCTTCCCTAGTCAAACTGGATAAAGCAAGTGTCTTTGGCTTGTTCCTCACAGGGAAGAGCCAAAGCTGCTCATCCTTCTTCTTAGAGACCTGCTGCTTGTAACAGGCTTATGATCAAACTTGTGTGAGGGCTATACCTGAAATTCTGTAGCGGGAGAATATATAAGCAGAGAAACCCCAAGGTGAGGGCTCCTATGGACCATTTACCTTCACAGCTCGTGTCCTCTGCTGCTGTCACAACTCAGTGTGGGTTGCCTGTGGCTTTTCTCTATGGGGACCATGAGCAGGATTCTGAACAGAGAAGAAAAAAAAAATCCTTGTAAATACAAGGACAACACTAAGGCTAGACCTGGCTGTTGAATTATGTCTGACTTTGTAGCCCTGCCATGTGGCCAGTTGCTCTCAGGGCTACCAAGCTGGCATGGAAGCATGGGCTCGTGTAACAATCTTTGGAATTGATCCTGATCTTTGGAAGAGTAACTTAATCCTTTTGTTTTATCTCCTTCTCCCTGACTTTCTTATCAACACCTGTCAATGAGTAGGTTGCTTTTGCCAATACCCAGGGCAGAAAGTCTCTCTGAAAGGCCCACACAGGCTGTCTGTGATGCTGCTGTGGAGCAATGTTTGCTAAGCCAGCCATAGTTCGGGTAAATATTTTCCTGGCTTAACATTGATGGCGCAAAGCCACCATCCTGAGCTGCCACTCCTCCATTGTGTCTGGGGATCACCCTGTGGCACATCCCTTCCTTCCAGTGGCTGTTGATCTGCTGGGCTCTGAAAATGAGTGGCCACAAGAACAGGCAGGGAGCAGGCATGCTGGTTCAGCTGTCTGCATGGCATGAGTGTGCCCCAGTGCACTCACTGGAATCTGAGTTAGGGTAGGCACATGGATTTTGGCTCTGCTTTTGCCCCTGGTACTCTGGGAGTTTCCTCTGCCTGTCCCACAAAGATGGTTTGGCTTTGAATGGCCTTAGAGAGCAACTGGCCAAGGTGACTCCAGCTGTTTGCACCTTTGAGCTGTTTATCCCTTTCTGGGTTTCTGCGATAAAACATCACCTGTTTTGAGGAGTCTGTTCTGATATGGCACAGTGGAAGTATTTACCATGTGCTGTGGATCGGAGCTTCCTGCTTCATCCAACAGACATGCCAACTCTATGCAAGCAGCAGCTGTCACGTGTCTTTCATCGGTTGTTGGCTGGCAGAGTCAGCTCGTTGGACATGGGCCTCTCCTGGCACTCAGGCTGTGCCACACGTGCCAGCACTGAAACCTGATCATAGCTCTGTACTTATCATAGAACAGTTTGGGTTGGAAGGGACCTTTAAAGCTCTCCCAGGCCAACCTACCCTGCAGTGAACAAGGCCATTTGCAATGAGGTCAAGTTGCTTAAAGGCCCAGACAACCTGACCTGGAGTGTTTCCAGGGATGAGACTTCTATGGCCTCTCTGGGTGACCTGTGCCAGTGCTTCACAACCCTTGTTGTAAAATATTTCTTCCTTGTCTCTAAATCACCGATCTTTTAGTTTAAAACCATCACCCCTTCTGTGCAATAGGCCCTGTTAAAGAGTCTGTCCCCACCTTTCTTACAGGCCCCTTTAAGAACTGAAAGGTCACAGTAAGGTTTCTCTTCACTTCTCCGGGCTCAACCCTAACACTCTCAGCATGGCCTCACAGGAGAGGGCTGGAAGCCCTACTCCAGCAGGTTCATGACTTTCCTGTGCTGAGGACTCCGGAGCTGGACCCAGCACTCCAGATGAGATCTCACCAGAGCAAGGCAGAAGGGTATAACCGTGGGGGTTCAGTCTCGACCAGCTGCTACTGTGCAACCCAGGTCTCATGCCCTCGGTGCTGTGCCCACCCGGCACCGGGCAGGGCTGTTCTCCAGAGGGAGCTCTCGGGGGATCCCGGGACGGGGCAGGAGATGTTACGGGCGTAGTCTTGACGCCCCCACTCCTCAGTGCTTGGCGCGGGGAGGCCAGTGCTGGAACCCGGAGATAATGCCGGGACCGAGGAACTGGTGCAGAGCCGGGGCAGCACGAGGCCAGGGGGCGGTGCGGGGCCGGTGGGCGGTGCGGGGCCTGGGGTGGTGGGAGGGAGGCGGTGCGGAGCCGGGCAGAATGAGCGGCTACGGCGGCAGTGGGGATGGCGGCGTCGGAGCTACAGGAGCTGCAGGCGCTACTGGAGCGGGCGGGCGGGCGGCAGGCGGTTCTACTGGTGGCCGAGGTGGCCG
>VZRI01011220.1:0-31386 GCA_013397515.1 Upupa epops | reverse complement strand
CCCCGCAGCCAGCCGCCGTCGGTGTCCTCCTGCCCGGCGCGGACCTGGAGGACGCAGCAGTGCTGGACGCGGCGCTTCGACGGCACTTTCCCGCTCCCGACTCGGTACAGGAGGCCCGGTACAGCCCCGGCAACCCCGCCGACCTCCGCCACTGCCGCGCCGCCGCCTGCCGCGCCCTGCGGGCCACCCTGCAGCTCCCCGCAGGTACCAGGAGCCGGGGTCCGGCCGGGGGTGCTGCGGGGTACAGGGCTCCCTCTCCGAGACTCCTGTAATGGGATTTGCTCAGTTTTCCCGTGTGATCTTCCCGTCCTCGGTGGGCTCTACCCCACCCTGATGGAATCTGACCGTTCCTGGTGGAATCTTCCCCCACAGCCCTAGTGGGATCTTCTTTCCCTATTGGGATCTGATCACTCCTTTTGGAATCCCCCTCGCCAATTCCCATCAGATCTGGCTTTCCCCAATAGGATCTCTTTTAGGCTGGTTGCATCAGAGCCTTCCCAATGGAATCTGCCTCTTTCTGGTAGGGTTCCCAGTCCTGGGAGTTGGAGTAGGCACTTCCCAGTAGGGTAGAACAGCTCACTCATGCAGCTCAAGGACAGCAGGGATGTGGCAATGGAAAGCTGTGACATCGTGACAATCAGTGTGACAGTCTGGCCATCCATGCTTATGGATGTGTGTTCTTAGGGACACAGGACTGGGGCATGGCCCTTGGTGTAGGGGGCAGGCAGGACCTGACCCTCTGGTACGAGGAAGATGCTTGTGCTGGCTTGGCAGAATGAATGAGACCAAAAGCAAGCAGCTATTTGGGTATAAAACCTCACTGCTGTCAGTAGCAAACTGGTGTGTGGCAAATTGAAAGCTGAGTGTGGAACAGACCTGGAGGAGCTGGCTCTGGGGCTAAAGGTGAATCATGTTTGTGTGCTGGGTGATGCTGGGCTGGCTTGGTTGTCAAAGCCACCACATTAAACAGCCTGGGCTCACTTTAATCTCAAGTACTGTTTGTCTTGGGCTCTTTCCTTCTCCTTTCAATTTTCCCTACTTTTCCCTTGCTACATATAATTTCTGAGGGTTTTGGTGTTCTGCTGCCTTGCTGCCCCATGGAAACCTAGAACTTGTCTGCAGCACCACAGTGACACTATTCTCTGGAATCCTTGGGATATGGGGATGGTCAGTTGCAGTTCAGATGCTTCTTTCCATCAGCTCAGTCCAGAATCCTGGATCTGAACACTGAGGAGCTTTGAGGTGGCCGGGTGCAGGGCTGTACTGAGACACACAGCATGCCCTTTCCATCTCATCTTTTTTCACATGCTTTTGTCTTCCTCACATTGTTTCTATTGCAAGAATTTCTGGAGGTAGTGAGCCCTCCAGTTATGGTTGCAGCAGCCAGCTGCAGAGGCAGAAAAACCCCTGTGTACATGACCTTCTACCTCTGCACATTGCTGGCACTTAGCTCAGTATGTGTGGTTTTGTGACTAGCCATAGATTTGTCCTTCGTACTGACATGGAAGCATAGCAGCCTGCAGTGTAGAAGGAGGAGTAAATGGAGCAGGTGTTGCAGCCTCTGTGTGTGTGTGTGTGTGTGTGTGTGTTCTAAGTGTGGTGGGTAGGAGGATTCGGTGTGTGGCTTTAACCCACCTCTTGTGCTTTGGCTGGTGCTCTTAGTCATCTAAATGTCTCAAGACCTGCATGTGTAATGAGGACACTCATCAGCTGCAGGGTTCAGCCTTAGGCAGGGGCAGCTTCTTTGCATGTGCCCTGTGAGCACACTGTGTGGCCAGAGGGATCCCAAGTGTGGCCATGTCTCCAGAGAGCTGGGGCCCTAGCTCTAGCTCTCTCTGTGGCCGCCTGGTCTCCCTCACCCTGTGGCTTTCCCTACACATGTGGAATACTATCTTTAATGTAAAGTGAGGGGCCACTATAGGAAAGATGGGAGTGGAACTGCAGAACACCCTGCTAAACAGATTCTAGGGGTGCCACCATAAAGTCATCCTTATTCGAGGATGTTTCCTCTCTTGGCTTCTGAAGGCTCTTACACTCAGCTGAAAAAAGGTGGTTTTGCATCTGGGTAAGGACTCTTGAAAGCATACAGTGTGTAAGGCTCTGCGTATGCGTGCTTGTGCCTTTCTTATTTCAGCCTAGCTTCAAAGCCTCTTCCACATGCAGTGCTGCTCAGCTTTGTTCATTACAGTTGCTCTCAAGCTGCAGCTCCCATGCTGGGAGTGTCCTGGACATTGTCATTTGTGCAGAGGAGCTGGGACAGGAATGGCAGTAGGGTTCCTGCATCTTTTGTGTCTAAGTGGGAACATGCTGGGCTGCTCTCCTGCCATGCTCAGATGTGTCTGGAGTCCCTGCACACTGTGAGCCAGGGATTTGTTTACAGCTGGAGGTTTTGGATTGTTGACTGTCAGGAAACACTGCCACTGTGAACCCTTTGGTGTTGCAATGGTTTGATAAGCCAAGGCCACTGGAGTGTTTTATCATTTGTTATCTGACTAGGACGTAAAAGGCTGGATGGTATTTCAGTGGAGATGCTAAACTGCTGCTGTGTAAGACCATATAAAACACGCTGGTGTAGTGTTTTACTATAATGGTTTGAAACTCTGTAGTAATTTGCTGTGACCTTCGTTTTCCTCCAGAATAAATACTACAACGGATTGAAACCACATGCTGTCTGCATTTTGCAAACAGTTACAGATGCAGTTTTCAGGATACTGCAACTCTGCGTGTCCAGCAGCTCTCTCTGGGAGGAAGGAATTGCTTAATAAAGCAGAGGCAGTAACTAGGTTTATGTGACAGAAGCTGTGTGATAAGGCAAAAGAACCTTCTGCAGGAATGCCCTAACCGGGTCGCTTCCCAGCCTCTCCACATGTACTGTCTGAGCTCCTGCCAGGTGTCTTACTAATTTTGGGCTGCCACATCCAGGATGGTTTTAGCAGCAAGGTGACAAAGCAGAAACTGACACCAGGCACAAAATTCCAGGGTAATAGAGAGGTTTCAGCCTCATGAAACAAGGATTTCCAGGAGGTGTTCTGTGCTTTCCAGGTGTGGGGTCTTGAGTGGCAATGATTTTGTGGAGAGGGCTCATGAAAGGGAGATGTTGCAAGTCAGCATTAGGGAGTGGGAGGGGCAGCACGGCTGACCCACTGCTGGTCTGAACTCATCTTCTCTGGTTTATCCAAAAGACAGGAAAGACACTGAGAGGTGGAGGCTCCCATCCTTTCTGCGGTGCATTTCTTGGAGTCAGAGGAGCTGGAGAAAAGATCATGAGGCAAAAGCTGCAAATAAAGTTCATGAAGGTATGCCCAGCTCCCTCCCTTGTGCTCCTGCAGTGACTGTTAGAGGTTTCCTGGTGGTCCTGGTGTTGACTCTTTGCTGATGGTCTCAAGCTGTTTCCAGCTCTGCAACAGAGGTCTCTTCCCTAGTTATGGTTTGACAGTGTCTGAACAGAACCAGTGCCCAGTTGGCTGCCGTGTTGCCATCTCCCTGTTTTATGATGTTTCACCTGTCTACATAAACTCACGCTGGCTTCAGTGGCCAGCTACACCCCAGAAGCACTGCTGAACTCAGCTGTGTTTTGTCTGAGTTTCTGGCAGCAGAGCTGCTGTCTGTCTAATTGATAATTGGAAGCATCACTCTGATCTTATGTGATGTCTTTTGCAAACATGGCTGGAAGGAGTGTTCCCAACCCACTTGCATTTGAGGCTGATGGGGAGGAGGAAGAGGGCAATCTGCCTTGGGCTCTCTGATTCTAAAAGTAATTGTTCAGGTTATGAACAGCTTAGTGCTCAGCCATTGCTTACTGTTGGCACTTCTTGCCTTTCCCAGCAAGGATTTTCTTTTCACAGAAGTTTGTGGTGTGGAGGTCCAGATTACTATGTGGAGCCCACGGAGGAGGAGAAGCTTCTTCACTGGAGAATGGAATGGAATAGAATGGAATAGAATAGAGAATAGAATTTTCAATGGGAAGTGACCTACAGTGATCATCTAGTCCCAATGCTTGACTGTTTCAGGATTGACCAGAAGTTAAACAGCATTATTAAGGGCCTTGTCCAAATGCCCCTTGAACACGTAAAATGCTTAGAAAGCCTAAGAGTAGGAGAAATAATGGAAATGCCCAATTTGGGCAGCTTTGACATATGTCCTCCAGGGTCAGAAAGTGTAAGTCTCTGATCTTGCTGTCAGTGCCAGGAAGCGTACTCTGATATTGCTGAGACTGCAGGAAGAGCTTGGCCCTCTGTTCTTTTGCTCATAGATTTCCCCCACCCCAGTTTGTTGAAGCAATGTTGAGTTTGTAAAAGGAAATGAAAGTCAGTTATGAAAATAATCAGCTGTGCTTAGGTTGTGCATATCCTGTCAGTTGCCTTGTCCCATGTTTTCATTTTAAGTGGTGTTTTACATGAAGAACTATTTCCCATTCAGATCTCCCTTGACTTCTCTCTCTGCAGATGTCCTGCCAGACCCTGAGGAAGAAGTGGCTCTGACTAGCCTGACCCCCAATGGAAACTGTGAAGAAGCTGCTGGAGACATGGGCACCTAGAGCTGATACACTCCATGTCCTGGATCTACCTGGTGGGTTTGGATCAGTGGGAGGAGGAGCAGTTGCCTCCCTGCTCATCCTCTCTTCCAGGGGAGGGCCCACCACTTCAGAGAGAAGCTGCTCACTCGGCTTAACTTGCCAGGATCCTCTGTAGGTGTCAACAACCTCTGAGGTCTGTGCTGCAGATTCATCCCATGCTGTGTGCTGCTGCCTGGAGCTGCCAATCTACACTAGGCTTCTGAAAAGTTGTTTTGGGACATTCCCACCTCCTGAGTGAGAAGTCATTGGGACTTGAAAAATGCAGCCCATGATTGAAAAATGTGGAATGCCTTCAAATTCTGACCAAAGATCCTCACTAGGATTGCTGGGGCTGGCCTCTCTGGCAAACAGATTGTGCTGCCTTATTTTCCTGCTTGACTGCTGCTTTGAATTTCCCACCTTTGTGATCAGGGAAAAACAAGACAGATAACTAGATAACACAGCAACATGGAGACTGTAGTGAGAATAAATATAAGGTCGTAGACCTACCAGCCGCTGAAAAGGCTTGAATGCACCTTTGTAATGTGAAGAACATAGTAACAGCTCACTGCAGGTAGCAGTATGACACTAAAGGTCCTAACAGTAATGGCAGCTGGAGCAGAGTGTGGTTTTGGGAGCAGGAGCCATCCCTCTGGCTTGTTGTGGTGCTACTAGACTGACTGATGCTGTGTCTAGGTCAGATGGAGCAGCAGATAAACACTTAGGTGTGGCTGATATTAGATGGGGTTATGGGAGAGCCCCGTCTTACCTGGGATGTCTCCACAGCCACGTGGGAGCAGGTCTTGGAGGTGGCCTGCAGCACTACAAGAAGTGGCTGCTTCATAAAGAAATAAACTAGTATAAAAAGTAATCTATTTGAGTAGCTCCAAAGGGCTGCCTAAAGCCTGTGGGGCAACATCATTAATTACAAATCTTGGTTTATGAGGAATATTACTGGAACACCAAGAATATATTATTTTCATACTGGAATGCAGCATAAACCAGGTCTTATTTTGTGTCACAAGCCACTGGGTTTTGCTGGGGGCTGGCTGTCCTTTTGCAGTCTCATCCAGCTCAGACCAGAAACTTCAACCTGTCATGTCCTGCCAACCTCTTCTCTGGATTAGCTGTTGAATTATGGTCATATGTCCTTGCGTGCCTGTCCTCTCCGTGGCTTCTTTTTTCCCAGACTGGCCAGGTCCTAGCATTGTGCCTTCAGCATCTCATGGTTACCTGGAGCTGGGGATGTGCTTTTTACCCAGCTCTGCTCCTGACCAAGACTATCAGTGCTTATCCACAAACCAATTTTCTGTGCCTCAGTTTCCCCACAAAGAGGATGGGGAGACCCATGCCTACCTACCTCATTGGGTTTTAATGGTAATGCTGGAGCAGAGCTTAGCAGCTCTCAAGTTTAGAATCAGTCCCCTTACTGATGGTGTTTCTTTGCAGCTGCTGCACCTGCCCCAAAAGGTAGTAGGAGAGGGAGGGACGTAGATCCCAAGTTCACTCATGCAGCATTTGGGGAAGTGCCTGTTACATCTACCCACAGCAGAAACCTTTTCCTATGTGGGTGTGGGCTGGGGCGAGTGAGCTTAGGAGGCAGCTGGCATTGGCAGAGCATGTTGTTCTGGAGAAAGAGCACCAAACCTGCTCTCCTGACCTATCTGTAGTTTTTCAGGTAAAAAATACAAATGTAACCAAGTGTGGTGGCTGTCTTCATGACCCGAGGCTGCAACACTGAGCAGTAAGTGCATCTTAGCCAGAGGAAGGCCAACTCCCTTGTTATGATGCGCACACAGGTCTTCTGTGCAGTGGATTCCCTCTGTTTGTTTCCATAGCAGAGCACACCTTGCTGGGCAGTTACGTACTTTCTTGATGAGGTGCTTGGTTAGATGGGTCCAGCAGCACTTGACAGTATGATCAGATGAATCTTCTTTGTCTTGCACTATTTGGCCTTTGCAACCTAGAAATTACCAAGGAAAAGGTGGTCCAGGGGTACAGATTCACAGTGAAACCTATAAATCTGTGTTAAATGGATTTATTTACTGGGAATTTTCAAGTACATCAAGCAAATTTACCCTTGGAGCAAGACTTCTGTGGAAGCAGATGAACTGCCTGGATTTATAAAGTGTGAGTGGGAAAATATTTGATCAGAAGAATTGTTTTCCTTTGGCTGAGGGATAGAATATATGAATTAACTTTTTTTCCCCCACTAGCTGGGCATGTGGAGATGCAATTTGATTTAAGAGCACTGTTACGTACTTGCTGTAAAGAGTAAAGACAAATTTAATTTCTGAATTGGAATGTGCTTCACTTTTGTTGTTGTTTGGCATAGGGTTATCTTTAAAGTGACATTATGCACAGTTTAACTGATACATCTCCTGATTTAAATGGAAGGTCTATTCGAAGGGAACACAAGTGATCCCAGTATAAGGTATCCAGATCAGCAGAACTGGCCTGTGAGCAGCTCAAGGCAGGCTGCTCACCTGTGGGCAGTGTGGAAGGCTACAGATCTTCTCTGTTTTCTAAAAGGAGTGCAGCTGACCTTTTTCAGCATTGTGGGCAGGGCTCTAGTAACTACCATTAATAATGTTCACCAGCTGAGCCTATTCGGTTTCCTCAGAGAATTCAAGCCCTTCAGGAAGTAAATTTTTCCTATTTATCAGAAACCAGTGTCAATCAACACTGTTGAGGTCTGGCCACTTCAATCTCTTGTGCAGCAACACTGCTGTAGAACTGGATTTTCCACGTGTCTACACTGGAATCAAAGCAAGGACCAAAATCACTCCATGATCCTCCACAACCGGGCGATCTTCATACATGCTGGGGCATCTGGACACTGTCCCGCGCCACAGAGCCATGGCCTGGGAGAAAGTTTTGGCGAGGGGGCTCTCAGACGCACTTGTACCTGCGCTTCCCTTTTAAAGAAGAGGAGGGTTTGGCTGAGGCCTTTCTCCAGCCCTAAATCCTGTGAGCATTTGGGGAGAGTAAGGGCTCCCTGGAGTGAAAATCCTGACCCCGGCAGCTGCCACCGAGCAGCCATTCGCCCGAGCGCAGCACCATTCCCACCGCGGCAGCGGAAGGTGATACAAACCCCTAGGCAGAGCTGTCCTGATCACGCCTGCCTGTTTCTCCGCCGTCGCCGCGCAGGCAAACGCCACGGGCACCTTTCCCGGGAACAGCGGAGTACTGCCGGAAGGGGTCCTCGACGGCACTTCCGGGCCGGGGGACGGCGGAGAAGCGGCGGCGGCGGCGGCGGCAGCAGAGCATCTGGGCCGGAGCGGAGCCGACCCGACCTCCCCTCAGCTCCCTCCGTCCTTCCCCGTTCCGGGCGGCACCATGATCACTTCGGCCGGTGAGAGAACGGCTCGGGGCAGCGCGGCCCGCCGGGGTTTCGCTGAGTCAGGGCCGTGACTGGGCACCGCCGGCTTCGCAGGCCGCGGGGTTGTCCATGGCTGGGGCCTCACCGCACCTCCGTCACCCCTGGGAGTGGGAGGCCAGCTCGGTGCCCAGTGGCTCGCCACGATCCACACCTGAGTGGCGAGAGGCGGCGGGGCTGCCCCGGACTGCTGTCCGACCCTGGTGCTGCGGCGGCCTGAGCGGAGCCGGGTCCTTGGCGGGCTCAGTGAGGTGCTTTTCGAGGGCAGGCTGATGGCTTTACCAGTCTGTGACAGACTCTGAGGGGCTCCTGTGCCGCTGTCGTACCCTGAGGCTCCTCACCAGTCTGATAGTGAAACCATCTACAACCATTGTTAATTTTGAGGTCCCCAGGTATCTGTGAACCAGTTCTGACAGTTAACCAGACAGTGTCAGGAGCCTTACTAAATACAACATTTCCTCTTAGCCATGAGACCTGTTGCCTTGGCGTGAAAAGTATATTTTGATATGATCTTTTTGCCCCTTGGGGAAGTGACTTGCTAGAAAGTAATCAATAAACTAGTGAAGGTAGATCCCGACTTCTCTGAGTTCCTGTCTAATAGGTTTTCCCCTAAGAAGGATCATCTTTTATAAACTGTACTTTTTCAGTTATAAATTCTAAACTATTTTATGTCATGTTTAACACAGACTTGGATCTGATCTCTTAATACTGAAGATTTTAAACTAGTACTCTAAAGAGAGACGACTTTCCCCTTTTGTTGATTTTGAACTAAGTAATATTTTTAGCTTTTGAAACAAAGATGGTTCATGACTGATTATGATCTTGTTTTGCAGCTGGAATAATCTCTCTTCTGGATGAAGATGAGCCACAGCTCAAGGTAAGCTCTTATATCTGGGAGGAAATAACAGCAAATCCTTATGTTGAGAGCCTAAAATAAGAAATGAGTGGATCTCAATAATTAATGGTTGGACAGTAACAGGGGGCTCTGAATTATATCTAACCTGGAAGGTGAAAGGAAGTGCTTAACTAGCATGATAACAGAGGGCACACATACTTGTTTTCAACAACTTGTGGTTGAAAACAACTATGTGGCTTCACATACAAAGATCTTTTCACCAGAGCTCTGATGGTAATGGATCTTTGTTACTTAAACATTGTTATCCAGACTGCATTTTGACTATGTAAAATTTACAGCTGAAGAATGTCTTGAGTTTTTAGTGTAATTGAAGTGGTATAAAACAAAGTCATAGTTACAGTTTTCACTTGGAGATAAAAAATTGTAGTAGAAAAAGAAAACAGCAACAGAAATTTTCCAGTGCACAGTGTATGAAGCCATAAGACAACACCAAGCACCCAGGATGGTTGCATGTTGATGGTGCTTGCTAGTTAGTCAAACAATTGGTTTAGCTTCATTTAGGGGGAGGGGATGTATCTTGTAATACTGTTAATCCCCTGAATATATTGCTTGGAACAGACATAAATGGGGATAGATCCCAGTGAGTCCTGCTGTTGCTCTGAACCAATTGCAAGTGGGCTGGTTCTAGTCTGAATATTGTTTACTTTGTAAAGATCTGTGTCCAAATAAATAATAAGAGTTGGCTGGCACACACCATAGACCAGTTTTGTGTTACACAAAGTTTGTGACAAAGACTTTGAAAACCCTGTATTGTAAGAAATTTCATGAGCCATAGTGGCCTGTTGGAAAGGTGGTAGGAAGGAACATCAAGGTATTTTTGCCTTTTAATGAACAGCCTTCTGTTTACAAAGGCCTTGTAAAGACTAGTGAATGTCTGTAGAGATCTTTTAATGTAGAACGTTGAAATGGATCAGTGTTTAAGATAGCAGTCTTAGGATGGTACTTCATTTGTACTGGGGAAAGGTAAGAAATGCATTCTTATGTAATATAAAGAATTACATAATTCTTTCCTTTTTTTTTTTTGTAGGAGTTTGCTCTTCACAAGTTGAATGCTGTTGTCAATGACTTTTGGGCAGAGATCTCTGAGTCAGTGGACAAAATGTAAGAAAAGACACATTATATCAGGGTGTGCCACTTAAAAAGAACATGAATTCTGGTTGGTTGGTACTGGCTAGTACAGCATTTGGCTCCCTGTTTTCCAGAAAGCACTAATATAAGTGCATGTGGGGCTGGAGCTGTATGCCCAAAGGTGCAAGTTCGCTCAAGTTGTCATGTGGCCTTGAAGAGAACTGAGCACACAGAGCTGATGCTTGTCTCTCTTTTCTTTGCAGTGAAGTTCTCTATGAAGATGAGGGCTTTCGGAGCCGGCAGTTTGCTGCTCTAGTTGCTTCTAAAGTTTTTTACCACTTGGGAGCTTTTGAGGAATCACTGAACTATGCCCTGGGAGCAGGTGACCTCTTCAATGTCAATGACAACTCGGAATACGTGGAGACGATCATTGGTAAACAACTTTGCTGCAAAAAAAAGCTCTTGTGTTTTCAAAACTGCTGTAACACTGAGATTTTGCTTGATTTAGCTGGTTTTCTCTGTATTACTTTTTGTCGTCCTCTATTCATTTAAACCAATGCAGATGATTTTACCTGGTTTTTGTGCTTGCTTGCTCCTGTTTTGTGGTTCTGTAATAGGACTGACTTAAGACTTCTGGTATTTTTTTCCTATTTTTAAACTTTATTCTATTGCAAATTCCTAGTAAGAAAATAGCTTTTGCTGCTTATTGACCTTTCTTTTGTCTACAGATGTTATTAGCAATTTCAGCATAACTTTGGGTATAATCAGCTAGTAAGTTTAGCTGCACACCTGACTGAAGGTTAGGTACAGTCTTTATCTACCATTAACAAGATTGCAAGTCAGATGTGGAAAGCATGCTGAATTTGAACATCTTTTTCAAGTCTTGTCTGTGGGTATCGTGTACCTGTACAGGATGTGATGGATCAGGGTGGGCTTTCAGTCTCCCCATCTTGTGCTTACAATACAGCTGGGAAGTCTCTGCTGCTCCCTCATTTGTTTAAAATGCTGTGCCTCAGGAACAAGATCATGCCACTGGTTCCATTTTAAAAATATCTACTTGGTTTCAGCACTGAAATGAGTGTTTTTTAGGAGAGAATCTAAGTATCATCCACTGATAACTGTGCATGACTACGCAAATAGTTCTTGTGTCTCTCCTTTGTGTAGTTTCCCATGTGCTGTATTTGCTGGTAGAATGTGTGTTTGCACATAGTTGTCTGTACAAATGTAACAAAATTGCAGTCGCCTAACAAGTTGACTTTCCTGCAATATTTATTCAATATCTTTTCAGCGAAATGCATCGACCACTATACCAAGCAGTGTGTGGAGAATGCAGAGCTGCCGGAGGGGGAGAAGAAACCTGTTGATGAAAGGCTAGAAGGGATAGTGAACAAAATGTTCCAGCGGTGCTTGGATGACCACAAGTACAAGCAGGCCATTGGCATTGCTCTAGAGACACGCAGGCTGGACATCTTTGAGAAAACTATCCTTGAATCGGTAAGTGCAGGAGACAGCAGATGCATGTAGCTAGTTGCTTCTAGGTATGGATCTAGAAGTGAAGTGTGAGATCCATGTTGCTACAGAACTTGCTTTGTGAACAAAAGATGAAACTTGGGGTTGTTTGCTTCAGCTTGTTTGTGGCAGGCAGAGTCACTTAGGGCTCTCAAGTATAGAGAGACCTCCTATCTTTAAGGAGTCCTTGAGGTGCAAGCTGCTGGGAGAATAATCCTAGAACACTTGACCATATGCCCTGTTGCTACCAGCAGCAGTCCAACACTGGACTTGGCAGCCCTTAGGCCTAGTGTAATGTAAGAACTGCAGTTTTATTTTGTTGTGCTTGTCATCTGCTGTAATTCACTGTTCACTGTAGATGGAGATTCCTTAGGGCTAGGTAAGTGACGTAGTTATAGCAGGAAAAACAACAAAACCAGTAGTTGGGGGAGCTGCTCTAATTTTCAGTAAGGGGCTGTGTGCAGTCTTACAGCCAGCCCTGACTGCAAGGCTCTAACCTCTTTCACTGAGAGCTTAAGCTAAGTTACGTTACCTAGTAATGGCAATAAGAGGAGCATGCCTGTAGTCATTTCCAGCAGCTCAGTGGATGAGTGTAATTCTGTTACACTGCAGTACTTCAGTCATGTGGCATTCCCATATTTTAGGAATGATAATCACAAGGCATCCATTCTGCTCTTCCCAATCCTTTTACTCTCCTATGCATTTACTAAATTAATCACCCAAAATACTTCACTTCAAATGACCTTTGTGAAGTCTAGTAATGAAATATGTTTCTTAGTCTCTAGGAAGAAGTAAGTGTGTTTGGGATCTTTTCTAGGTGTGTACTTTGTTTTGCTAACATTCAGCAAGTTTCACTGCATTTGAGAATTAAAAGTGAAGAAGGGGAAGTAGGTGTGGAATTTTGAAACAAATCTTTTGCACAGTTTAACTTTTGAATTACATATTGGTCCTGTGTGTTGGGAGTATTTTTCCTTTAAACTGTGCTGCACCTACATATAAGCATTTCTGAAAATGGAGAACTGAAGGTTTATAGATGCATGTCCTTTGCACATACAGTATTATTTTAGGGGTAGTTTTATTTTAATGCCTATGTCCTACTTGCCAGGCCAAACTCACACTTGATATCTCTGCATTTTATTTCAGAATGATGTTCCTGGGATGTTAGCCTACAGCTTGAAGCTCTGTATGTCTTTGATGCAGAATAAACAATTCCGTAATAAAG
The DNA here is from genome assembly GCA_013397515.1 of Upupa epops. Taxonomy (NCBI): domain Eukaryota; kingdom Metazoa; phylum Chordata; class Aves; order Bucerotiformes; family Upupidae; genus Upupa; species Upupa epops. The sequence continues at coordinate 18,737 of VZRI01011220.1, read as the reverse complement.
TACTGAGAGTTCTAGTTAAAATCTACATGAATCTGGAGAAACCAGACTTCATCAACGTGTGCCAGGTAAACTTATGAGTTGGCATTTAATGTTCTATTGAAAGTTACACTTCTTCAGGTGTATTAGCCTTGATGTCTGTGTGATCCTAGCCTACATCCTTCAAGTGTGATCCCTGGTTTCATCCTGCAAGTATGCGTCAAAGTGAGACCCACTTGAAAAACAGATGCAAGTATTGCTGATTTGGTTGGTTTATAGAGAGAAACAGAAAGGCAGTTGGGGACATAGAAAGCTGACAGAATATTTTAGGCGTGTGTAGGAAGTATCAGATGGTAGGTTCACAGCTTGGAATTTTATTTATTCCTCCAGAGAACATTTGCAGTGCTTTGCTGTTTAGTAAGTCATAGTTTGAAAGTGTTTAGACATCCAGTTACAAAATTACTCAGATGTTTGCAGGACTTTGCCAACGTCGTATGTCATGTACATGTGACTCTGGCGTGTTACGCTGTTCCATTTTAACCAAGACATCTGTTATGAAAAGACTGATGACGATTTTAATGTACTTTTGACATTTCTGTGTTCAGTGGTGCAAAACTGCTGGTATCCAAAGATAAGATTGCATAATACAAAGGCTTGAATGGTGTGTCTTGAATTTGTAACATAATTCTTTCTTTTTAAACTGACCTATGAAGACACTTCAAGCTTTTCTGTTTTCTCCTATAAAAGAAAGAGGTTTTCTTTCTTTGAAGGAGTGTTCTGTGGAAGCAGTAGATGAGGGAATGGAAGAAAAGGCATCAAGTAGTGTAGCTTTTTCATTCTGAAAAAAAGTCTTCTGGTGTTTTTTTTTCTGTTCTTTCTTTCCTCCTGCTTAGTGCCTGATATTCCTGGATGACCCACAGGCTGTGAGTGACATCTTGGAAAAATTGGTGAAGGAAGATAACCTTCTTATGGCCTATCAGATTTGCTTTGATCTGTATGAAAGTGCTAGTCAGCAGTTCTTGTCTTCTGTGATCCAGAATCTCCGCACGGTTGGTACTCCCATTGCTTCTGTGCCTGGATCCACCAACACCGGCACCATCCCTGGATCAGAGAAAGACAGGTGGGGAACTTGGCTTGAGAAGAGGAATGATTACTCGATTACAGTCCTACTCTGATGGAGCCTCCTATTCTGTGTGTGGAATTGAGTTATCCCCCACTCATTTAAGTCAGAGTAATTGACTAGAGGTGCTGTTTACTCTGGGCAAAACTGTGTTTTACCAGAATCCACTGGTGTTTGAAGTAATGCATTTTCCCCTACGGTGGAGGTAAGCATGGTGCAATTCCTGTGCCTCGGCTAATGAGCAGTAGTTTATCCAGCTGACGTGTGACTGGCTTGGGAATATTCTGATGGGTGGTTTTTACAGCAGCATGTAAAGCTGAGGAAGGGGAAGAGTTCAAGCAAAAAGCTCATTGCAACTGTGTGGAAGTTTGGTTTTACAGTATACCTTGTGGTCTGCTGCCTGCTTGTGGGAAGAATGAGCTCAGATGAAACAGCAGCGTAATAGACCATGTTGTGCTTGTGGTTAGAAAGAGTTGGTTCAAATACAATCTGAGTTTTAAATGTCCAGACTTTAACAATTCATTGGCCAGTGTCATTGAACCTTAGGTGCAGGAAGGAAGCCTCAGTTAAGAAAATCAAAGTTGACACTAAACATTTCAGCATCTTCACTTTTTCTCTTGAATTGACAAAGATAGTTCTGTTTTAAACCTGCTTTTTAAAGGGTTAACCAATTCATGCTGTGGCTGCCACCCAGCTCAGAGCAGTATAGAAGAACTTTGTGCTCCATCTGCACTTTAATCACTAGAGCGCTCATGTCTGTACAGAACCTGATCCACCAGTCTGTGATGGATAATGTTGCCTAGATCAAGGCTGGTTAAATATAAGGGCTCATGCAGCTCTCTGGGCTAGGTCTAAATGCTTTTGAATCAGTGGTAGGGGTGCAGCAATCATTCTCTTTGTTTCCAGTGAAGGAAAAAAGAAAGGCACAGAGTAATTTTTAAGACATTCTGAGAAGAATTAGGACAAAGTGCTAACATAACAGCTTATTCATTTCCATTTCAACACTCTAGCATTCATCCAACTACTGATGAGTGCAGAGCTTCCAGATGAGAATGTGATTATCTTTCCAGCCTTCTTTGCTGACCTTGTTTTCTCATTTGCCTCTGTTCATTCTCTACAAGCATCTGTTTTTGCTGATGCTATAGATGGAGTAATGTGATGGGGGTTTCTAGGCTATGTCGTCAAGTTCCCTGAAAATTGAGTTAGGGAGGAGTTTGATTCTCACTATTGACCTCCACATAGTCAGCCGTTGTTCTATCAAAATTCTGTTTCCAGGCATCTCCAAATCCCAGGCTACTGTTTCAGGACAGTGTTCAGCCATATTTACAGAGCGTGACTGCTTAGGAGCGATAAACGGGACTGTATTTTTCATTTTTATTTTATTTCAGTGATGCTATGGAAGCAGAAGAGAAACCAGGAAACACTTGTGCAGGGAAGTCTGCAGAAATTGTGAGTGCTATTTCCAAAATATGCCTTGCTTTGTTTTTCTTCTTGAATCTCTTTGAAACTGTGGGGTTGCTAAAGTGATTTGGACAGTGAAGAATGGAGTTCCACGTCAGTTGTGCTTGGAGGCAAGGTGACAGCTCACATGAGCTGTCTGTCAGAAATATCTGACAATCTGAAAGTCCAGCGGTTCAGATGTGGAAAGCTTGGGGGAGAGTGGGAAGTAGGTTGATTTTTGGCAGGAGTGTGTTGTGCCCCAGAGAAGAGGACAGAAGGATCTGGCTCGTGTGTTTGCATTTGCTAATACTGAAGTAATTGACTCATTCCAGAGAAAAGGACCTGAAGTTTGGCTGCTTCTGAGAATCTTAGCTGATAAATTGACTTGAGGTGTTCAGGTTTTTTCCCTTCTCCTGAAATCTGATTGTAGTTCTGTTGAAGTGGAGTGGCAGATGGGGATGCTAATAAAAGGTAGTTTCTTTTTTTGTGAAGGAGGAAGGTGTTGCCTTAGATTGAGCATGCTGGTTATGTTGCTGGGCCAGCTGTTTAGAATTTGTTTAGTTTTTTTTCCTAAGGACTGAAGAAAGTGAGTTTACTTCTAACATGCTTATAGAACTTAATTTCAGCATGTAGAATAGCTAATGCACGTCTGAGACTTCTAATGCTGAGAAAAAGAAATGCTGCTTACTAGGGGTAAAAGTAAATCCCAGAAAAGATTTTGTGTTTTACTCTGTGTTTGCAATCCTGACTTGGGAATCTTCAAGAGATTCTTGTAAATCACTTAAAAATTACTCAAGGGCAAATAGTTGTGCTGTCTTGGAATTGTATTTCACAAGGAAAATAAAGGGGGTTGAGATTTTTCCCCATCAAGGAACCTGTAAACAGTACTTGTATGCCCAAAAAGTGTCTAGAATCAGTTTCTCCTGCACTGGCATTCATCACACAAAGATCTGTGATGCCAGAAATGTTCTAGAACTTAATCTTCCACAATTCAGAATGTTGACTAGAAATAACTAGTTGAGGGTATTAGTTTGAGAGCTGAACTCCTCAAGCATGGTAGGTCTCTGACCCGCTAACAATGTCAGTACAAAGACCTGCGGTGTACTTTCACCCTGCTCAGAAGAAACTTCATCTGGAACTTAATCTGTGGAAACTGTCCCATTGTGAGGAAGAAGGAGGCTTTCTCAAAGAACTCTGGAATATTATTATATTAGAGATTCCAGGTTCTACCAGCTGTTGTTCTAATCAAAGTCTGTATCCCATAAGAATGATACTGCATTTTGTCAGTCATGCAAAGTGTTGTGGTTCTGTAGTCCTCTCCATTTAAAACTTCAGTGGAAATAAAGTTTCACTTCTAGAAAAGTGATTGCTTCTTGTAAGAGACTAATCTGTAAGGCCAAACAGTAGCTTGCAGAATATCCTTTTGCCTTCAATCAAAGAATGTATTTCTTTTCAAGGAATATCTCCTCCTACCCATGCTGTTGTACATAAAGGAACTTGACTGGGAGGCTTGGGCTTGTGCAGCAAGGGCAGAAACTGTTTTTTTTCTGTCCTGATAGATTTTTGAAATGTGGTGCTGGGAACATACCGGGGGCTTTCATGAACTGTATTTTATCAGAGCCATAGCTGACTTCTCATGTTTTTGCTTTTTTTTTTGTTCCTCTATGAAGAACCCAGAGCCTAAGGACCAGATCTCAAAAATGATTAAAATTTTAAGTGGGGAAATGGCTATTGAGTTACATCTGCAGTTTTTAATACGAAACAACAATACAGACCTCATGATCCTCAAAAACACAAAGGTAAGAGGCTTCTTTAGATAAGGTTGTCTTGGATTCATCTAATTGATGCTGTGTTTCTTTTGTCACCACTGATGTTATTTTACAATGTCCACCTTATGCTTTACCATGGCCTCCCTGCATTTTAGTCATGACAAATTAACGGTTAAAACTTGAACCTGTGAGGCTGAAGAAGAGCTGAAACAGAGAAGGCTGTAGAATCAGATAGGTCAAACTAGCAGTAGATTGAAACTAATGATAAGCTGCTATTAGTGTGCTGATTTTTAACTTTTATTTTTTATTGGTTATAGAAACTGATCTTTCCTTCCTTTTTTTGCTGGGCTTGTTTTCTTGTCAATAAGATAGGTGAACACACCCTCCAGCAAATGCTACTGGGTTGGGAAGGAGTGAGTCAGCTGGGACCGTAGATTACAGTGAGGCCACACCTTCATCTTGGCTAAAGAAATCCTGATACATGCTCAGAGATTATGATTTTCCACCTGAAGACAAAACCAATTAGCTGTTGTAATGTAGGCAGTGTTACGGAATTGAATAACCAGTTTTATTAAGGAAGATGTTCCTCAGAGGTGGGCAGATGAAAACTTAGAGGTAAATTAGGCTCTCTTAAGCCAAATAGTTATTAGAACTATAGGAGAAGCATTTTATACGTGAAATACAACACACATCATCAGCAGAAATGCTTGTCACAAGGTTTGTTACAGGAGGCACTTCAAATCTATTGGAAAATCTTTTCCATCTGCTAGTTAAGTGCTTGGGAGTGATCCTGCATAGTGTTCCAGTGATAGCTTGAAAACATCAGCAGCACACACTGCAGTGTTTGGTTCTGGGAATCAGAAACCAGGGGTTTTCCAGTTAAGCTGCAGTTGCAGTAATCACATCTCTGACAGAAACTCATAGAAAGGATTGTGTGCTCAAGAGATGGGTTCAGGATATATAGCATGTATTAACAACCTATTTACTTTGATTAAAAGGAAATCGCCAATTATATTGAGCATAATTACAACCCATTTTTCTTGTAAAGTGTATTAAGCAACCAAGGATATAGCTTTTCATGACTGATGATACTGATTGTTTTTGTTCTTTCAGGATGCAGTGCGGAATTCTGTGTGTCATACAGCAACAGTTATAGCAAACTCCTTTATGCATTGTGGTACAACCAGCGACCAGTTCCTTAGGTAAATCTGTGGCAAGGAAGCTCCAGTGTCGTTTTAAGGTGTTTGAACAACATTGTTGCCTTGCTTAGCTTGATACTTCCAGAATGGTGCCTGCCCAACTCATATGTGCTTAGAGATAAGCAAAGGGTTGGAAAACTCATGTGGAGCCAGAGGAAGGAAGCTGGAATTGTTTCCTTTTCTCTATCCTTGCAAACTGGCTTTGTTTTACTGGTAACCGTATGAGCAGTTTGGAGGCTGGAAATCTAGAATTTGTGTTCTTAGTTTAGTAGTTGGAGGATTTCTGACATTATCTTTTTAGTCGAGGCTGACAGTTCTGAATTACTTTTGGAAGGAAATGGCAGAAATGACTTTACTAGGGACTTGCAGAAAGCTCCAGAAGCTCTGCTGGAGTTTCTCCCAGAGTTGATTTGCTCTGTATTTAGTTGTTTTCCCTTTTTCACTGACATCACTAGTATTTCAAACCTTGCTACAGTCAGCAAAAATCAGGACTGATGAAGGGGACAGAGGTATAGAGCGGGAATGTGGCTAGTCTCATTACCTTACAGAACCACTTTCTCCTTGGAAAGCTGTCTTTAGTCCTGTGAATCCCTTCTTGCAGGATGAGGAATGAAAAATGTTGTATAACCTTTCTCTTTTTGCCTTCCAGGGACAATTTGGAGTGGCTGGCCAGGGCCACTAACTGGGCTAAATTTACTGCTACTGCCAGCTTGGGTGTTATACACAAGGTAGCATTGCATTCATTTCTGTGTGTTCAATAGAAGTGCTTGACTTGTGAATGCTGAAAGCACCAAAATGGGGCTTTTGAATTATGCCTTCACTTCACCCAGTGTGTTGCATGGCATAACTGTAACACAGTTTTTGTCTTTCCACTGAAGACAAGCTGTACTTCATCAAGTCCATTTCATCTGGTGTCTGATGTAATTTATGGTGTTTTGCTGAGCATCAAAAAGGTGATAGGATATGGCTCAGGAGGAGCCTAGCTCTCCTCTTCCTTTGAGTTGAACAGAGTCAATAGTTTTCAGCTATTAAACTGAAGTTCTTACTGTAGTAAAATGCAGTAAGTTTAAAACTCAGTAAGTTTGAATGGTGACCTGAGTAGTGGTCATTTTCTTCAAATTCATGCATGGGGAAAGATACACTCACAAATTTCATGTTATTTCAAAACAGCTTTAACAATTTTGTGTGCCTCAGCCCTTATAAAAGCGTTCTAGTGAATGAATCAGCATAGCTTCAGGCCAGATTCATCCTAATTTAGACCAGTGATCAAATGATTGATTAATACTTGTCTACTGTAGTTAATAAAACTCCAGTACAGAAGGATTCTTTGCTGCCTGTAGAACCCTGAGTTTGTTATTTTGTGGAGAAAGTAATGGCTATAATGTGTTTTATTCTGACTTACGTAAACATTATTACAAAGTGTTTGCGTTCACTGTTGTTTTTCACCTTTCACTTTGCACCGTCTTCCTTTCCTACTGGATACCGGGCATGCAGGGTCATGAAAAAGAAGCGTTACAGCTAATGGCAACGTACCTTCCCAAGGACACCTCTCCAGGGTCAGCCTACCAGGAAGGCGGAGGTCTCTATGCCTTGGGGCTCATCCATGCTAACCATGGTGGGGACATCATTGACTATTTGCTGAACCAGCTGAAGAATGCCAGTAATGATGTACGTACTGAGTTCCATAAGGAACCTTTGTTTCATTGGGAATATCCAGAAGGGTGTTGGCTGGTGTAGAAGTGGGAGTTAGAGGTAGCTAAGACCATGGCAATTGTTACGCTTACATTTCCTGTGGGCCTTAAACATAAAGTTTGTTTTAACAACCTGTTGCTCAGGGTTTAGTTAAGATTTTTATGACATTCTTATGTATTTCACAGTGAATGTAGCTTCATCTTTGTTCCTATATCTACTTCGTTTTGCTAGTGGGCCTGCAGTAGTCAGGCACTGTTACTGCTCATGACTTGGCTTTCAAAAGAATAAGCCACAAAATACTTCTGCTGTTCTATAGGTTTTATGCATCTTGTACAAAAAGATGCGTTTTACTTCACCACCTACTGTGTGTGGATCTCAACAGACATCTCTTTTTAGTTAGAGGAAATTTCCCATGACTTTTCCTAAAGTGCTGTGAATGAATGCCACTTGTCTTATTCCAAATGTCTTGCCTTTCCTGTATCCGTTGTTGGAACAAAAGAGGGTGTAGGCTCTTTAAGGGAGTACTGATTTACGCATCTATTCAGAAGCAGTAGCTTTTACATGTGGCACAGATTTATGGTTTTACAGAAATTACTCAGGCTTTTGAACTGCCATTTCTATTATACTTTCTGTCTCATCAGAGTAGCTGTCTGAGGCACTGAAAGTGATATTTCTAACAGGTCAGGAGATCATTTTGGGTGGTAGGGCTAAACGTTTGCAGCTTTATATAGATGGAACAATGTCTACATTAGCTCAAGCAATACTGTTCCCTGTTTTATGATGACTGAACTTGGTTATGCTTCTCTAGATTGTCCGACACGGTGGCAGCTTGGGTTTGGGTCTGGCTGCCATGGGGACAGCACGTCAAGATGTGTACGATCTGCTGAAAACAAATCTATACCAGGATGATGCAGTGACTGGTAAATGTTCTGCTTTTAAAAGCAAATAACCATCTGAGGCCTAACCCATTTTTCGGTTTTTTTTCTGTTGTTTTTTTCCTACCCCAGTTTTCTGTTAGCTGCATAGATTGCTTCTAGCTTGCCTTAGCTGTGTTTTGTTTACTGACCTTTTTGTGATTATCATGGTTCCTTAGTTATGCAGCAGTAATGTTCAGAGGTCCTGTCAGGGCTGGTCTGTGGCACTATGCCAAATATTGATAACGCATACTAGTTCTTTAAACAGCTCTTTGTTTTGCTCTAATCTTTCCTTTGTCATATACTAGGTAGAAAGTGTAGTTAATGTCTGGAGCCATGTGGTAGTTTTCAGCTAAGAGATAGGCCTGGGGAAGCTTGTTTGGGATACTGCTGCTTTGGCAGGAAGTCATAGGAAACTCATCTCAGCAGAACTTGGCCAAAGGAAGAGAAAATTAAACTTCGTAGGGAAGAGCACTAAGTTCTGATGGGTGAATTATTACCACCATATTTGGCCATGAATAATGTGTTTGCTGGACGTGGTGGTGTCCAGAGGTGATCTGCTTGCCTATGTCTTGTGTGATTCTCTGAAAGTAATATTTACTACTTTTGGGAGCAGAGCTTGCTTGATTTTGTTTTTTTTTAAATTTTTCTTTTCTGTGCTGTGCAGGTGAGGCAGCTGGCCTGGCTCTGGGATTGGTTATGCTGGGATCTAAAAATGCTCAGGCTATTGAGGACATGGTTGGCTATGCACAGGAAACCCAGCACGAAAAGATTTTGCGAGGCCTAGCGGTTGGAATTGCTTTAGTCATGTATGGAAGGATGGAGGAGGCAGATGCTCTCATTGAGAGTCTCTGCAGAGATAAGGTAAGTTTAGCTGTGCCTTAATACCTGTTTCTTCTATAACAATGATGACCTTCCTGTCCTTTTGCCCAGCTACTGTGGATTGGCTGTTTCAATCCAGGGAAGTTCTTGTAGTTTCACAGGTTTCTTCACTCTGATCAAAATACGAGAACAACAGTGTTTAGTTGTGTATTTTTTTAGCTCTGTACTTAGCCTCTGTAGTCCTGTGAGCAGCAGCTAGGAGCCGAACACAGAGGTAATGGTTAACAGATGAGGCTCAGTGTAGATGGGTCATTCTCAAAGATCTAACAGTGGTCAGTGGCAGAATGACACATGTGCCCAATACTGTCTTTAGCAGCCTGTGGCATAGCAACTTTGTCTCCCTGAAATTGCCAATGACAACCCTGCTATGATCATTGTCCTGTTACTTATCCCTAATGAAAATGTGTTTGCAGATTCCAGGGTAGAGTGTGGGACAAATATAAAGTCAAAATTACTTAGTCCCTATGTGGATTGATGCTTTTTCTTCCAGGATCCAATTCTCCGTCGCTCTGGCATGTACACTGTTGCTATGGCATACTGTGGCTCAGGGAACAACAAGGCTATCAGACGCCTTCTACATGTGGCTGTAAGTAATGTGGGCTTAGGAGTGTGTAGTGAGAAAGTAAGCACGTCACTTTGACAGGTTTTGTGTCCACAGTGTTAATATTCTGGTCCAAATCAGAAACTGTGATGAAAGCTTCCTTCATACTATGTGTAGAAATAACAAGGCTTTATGAAACTAGAAGTAGACTTCCAGCAAGTGAATATTTAACCTAGAATCACAATAAGGGAACCTATTAAAAAATAAGGGACAATACTAAAGTAGTTGGTAACAGGTATGCAGTGAATCATCTGTGTAATGGTGAGCTGGGTTAAAAACTTATCCAGCAAAAGACAAGGCCTGTCTGCTCTTTGGCAGGCAACATTGTGGACAGTGGGAGGCTGTTTCATCTAGGGCTGAACATGATTAACTTTAGTTGTCTATAATTTTGGTTTCTTGATTAACTTGTGTTCCTGATGCCTAGCCTGAAACCTTGCAGAGTCCTCAAGTGTTTAACTATGCTGAGCATCCTGTTTCACTTTTGTAGGTAAGTGATGTGAATGATGACGTGAGGCGAGCAGCTGTTGAGTCACTCGGTTTCATTCTGTTCAGGTACAATATCTTGCTTGGTCTCTTATACACCTTTTGGTTTTATCTCCGTTGTATTTTCAGGAAATGTGTCTGCTATTGCTTTCACGAAATGACTGAACTGTTAACTGAATGCACATTCAAAAGTCAAAAAATGAGAGAATAAAACTTGGTTCAAAGTTAGAAGCCTATCTTAATGTTCAGCAGATGCCTATGAACCTTTCTGTAGGTTTCCAGACTTTGGAGTTAATTGCCTGAATAACATTAGATGATGGTGATGAATACAATAAAAAAAGCCATATTTGCAGGATTGATTGTTAATTAAAATTATACAGTGCCTGTGCTAGGGCTCTTAAAGACAGTGGTACTCAGACAAATATATCTGCCTAATTGCTGCTTAGAGTGTTTCAGGAGCTCGTGACTTTGGTAAAAATAACTTGAGGAAAGGATGTTGAAATAGCCTTTGTTGTGATATAAGTATCCCCTGTTAAATCCTGACAGGCTACTGGATTTACAATGTAATCCCATTACAAAGTAGTCATGGTGTTTGCTTTGGTTCTCTGAAGTGCAGTCTGTTGCCAAACGGGTATTTTGTTGGTGCCCTTTAGTTCCCTAGGCAAGAGGTGTTTGGGGGATGAGTGGCTGAAGAGCGACCTGGCAGAGAGGGACCTGGGAGTACTGGTCGATAACTGGCTGAACATGAGCCAGCAATGTGCCCAGGTGGCATGAAAGGCCAATGGCATCCTGGCTTGTATCAGGAATAGTATGGCCAGGAGGACTAGGGATGTAATTCTCCCCCTTTACAGGGCATTGGTGAGGCCTCATCTCGAATACTGCATGCATTTCTGGACCCCTTGCTTCAAGAAACAGATTGAGGTACTGGAGCAAGTCCAGAGGAGAGCAATGAGACTGATGAAAGTACTTGAGGGAAATTCTTATGGAAGGAGGCTGAAGGAGCTGGGGTTGTTTAGTCTGGAGAAGAGGAGACTCAAGGGGGACCTTATCACACACTATAAGTACCTGAAGGGAAGTTGTAGTCAGGTGGGGTCAGGCAAGGGCATGGCCTGAAGCTGTGCCAAGGGAGGTTTAGGTTGGACATTTGGAAGCACTTCCTCACAGAAAGGTTGGTTAGACATTGGAATGGACTGCCTAGGGAGTTGGTGGAGTCACCATCCCTGGAGGTTTTAGGAAAAGACTGTATGTGGCATTTTAGTGTCCTGTTCTAGCTGATGTGGTGATGTTAGGTCATAGGCTGGGCTTGATGATTTCAGATGTCTTTTCCAGTCTCAATGATTCTGTGATTCTGTGTGGTTCTGTTTGGATTTATTAATTAGGTAATTAGCTCCACAAAGACTACACCTTCAACTGTGAGTACAGTAATGTGCATAATATGAGTACTGAGCCAAGTTGTAGCCTCTGAGTACTTAGCAAGGCAGTAGCGTGGACTGTAATTTAAAAATCTATCTTGGCATCTTCTGTAACTGTAGCCTTAAAAGCAGGGTAAAAGTTGCTTGAAACTAGTATTTAAAAAAAAGGGGTTGCTGATATGACCAGTCAATTTGTCACTTACCAAATTGTTCCTCAAGCAGCAATTACTGTTCTGCATTTCTTTTTTGCCTGAGGCACATTCTGGCAGCAGTTTCATGTAGTTTAGAACAGAACGTATTCTCTCTGCGGGCAGCAGGCGTCCCCCAAGAGCTTCTGCTGTGTTGGTTTCAATGAGCACAGATAGTTCCTCTTCACATCACCATCCGCATCTCTACTGTAGCCAGAGGGACTGATTAACTGCCTTCTGCATCTGTGTACGGAAAAAAAAATTCCAGGCAGGCCTTCCATAGTTTCAGGCTTCTTTTTTTTTCTTAAACAGGTTGTGATAAAAGCACTTTTGATCTCAAATTTCAATGTAATTTTTCTTTTCAACAAATCAAAACATAATTGGACATGGATAGCTCCCACCAAATGAGAAGCTTTCAGGGCTCTAAGCTAAACCATTTTTCATGTGCTAGTATCTAGCAGGCTGGTATGGAGCAAGATAATTGTGGGCCTGTTGCCCTCATAGCCACCAACGAGGACATGAGTGACATTATCTTTGAATTTTACTATGCAGTGGTTCATATCTTACCCTGCCTCTTCCCTTTCTGAAGAAGTATAGTCCAAGACCTGCTTACACAATAAGTATGAGCATTTCCTTGTAAATTCCTGTGCCACCTTACTTGGTAGGAAAGGACTAAAACATTTTAGGTCATTATCACTGAATTCTGGAAGCTAAAGGCTTGTATTAGGCTGTTGTAGTTGCTAATGCTTATTGCTTGATAACTTTCACAAATATATGATTAGTTGTTTCAGTTTATGACAGAGTTCTGGAGGGAGACATTGGTTTTTCCAGTCCAGACCCCTGTATTTACATATGGCAATGGAAAGGATTTTCTGCTTAGGGGGCTCCACAGCTTACCCCCTGCATTACTCTCTCTAGCTGCAAACCAAAAGTTGTGTTTCAGTTCCTGTAAAGAAATACTGTCCTTCTGCACTGGTGAACCTGTTTTTCATTTATCTTTACTCTTTGCTGAAACTGCTGGTTCACACAGACTGTGTGCTTTCACCCATCCCAACAGTGCAGGTGTGCATGGACATAAAAGAATAAGCGGGCTGTGAGTTAGTCAGCTTGTCTGACTAAAATGGCATCTCTTTCTTAGGATGGCTAGTTGTTGAAGTCTAACTATATTTATTTGCCTTGAAGCCTACTAATGAAGAACAAAATATTGGCAAGAGTCAGTGATCTGCCAGCTGCTGGGTATACAGAGCTTTTGAATGAAGAGTTTGGGGATGGGAGGTGAGATGTTCTGTAACACAGTGGGCTAAGCCCCAGAAATTATTCTTTTCATAGATGAAGGAACATGACTGAAGTTCCTGTAAGTTGAGGTTGCATTGAATTCTTTGTATATGGTTCCAGAAAGAGAACTGTTAATCAGGATTAAAACAAGAGAATAAATTTGTTTAAAGCTGTCTTGGGACATTTTTCTTGGGGAATCCATGTCATTACTGTATGGTAGAACATGATGGTAGATATAAGGTCATTTGCTGGATTGCACGCTACAGTAGCAGAAGCATGCACAGAGTTGTCCTTCTGTCCATTCCTTCTTTAGGAATAAGAAAACCTGTGTAAGGGTGGGGGATTGCCTATTCAGAGCACGGTAGTTCCCACCACTTGTGAACATGACAAAGCTCCTGACATAGCAAGAGCAACCCACACATTTATTCTGTGTCATAGTTACCTAGGTAATTTTCTCCTTTTGCTACAGCTGTCTGTTAATAAATGTTCTTCTTGAATTTGAACTAAAAGTGACATTAATGTCACAAAGGCAGCTGTTTTTAGATAAAACATTTGCACAGCAGAACGTTTTTAAGGCTTTTCTATCCCTGTTTACCCCTGTGTCTTCCTTGCTTAGCTCATACGTGGAATAATGTGTACATTGAGGAGCATAGCTTGGCTTTCAAGGCTAGAAAGCAGCAAGCAAAAGAGTAAAATGTAATAGAATGTAATGTGCTGAAACATAACACTTTTTTTTCAAGTAACATGATTTTGCTTTAACTTGAAGATTAACTTGTGTTTAAACACAGATGCTTTTTAAGGTCTTTTGTACTTTTTAATTGCTGTAAGAAAAGAATGTGTGTGGCTATTTTATTGTTTGAAATTAATGAATCAGCATTTAGATAGGATGTTCTAGTCTAGAACATTAAGTTTTGCCTAAGACTTTGCAGGGTTAAAAATTAAAACTAAAAAGATCACAAGAAAAGAAGTGATGCATTCATCTGGCTACTCTAATGTGTCTCCCAGCAGTCATAGATAACAACTTTACCTTGTTGTTGATACTTACATATTGGCCCTTCTGTCTGCTAAAGTGGTTTATACAATATTAATCATAGCTGTGGAAAACAGTATTTAAGACACTTGTGACTTCTGGTCAGCCTTTTACTTTTTTTAAAGACTGCTACAGTAAGATGGGAAACATGATATATGTGAAGTGTTACCTTTTTAATGCTGGAAAGAATTATTTTTATCCAAATTTTTACTACTTTAGTTCATTAATTGAGCATTGTTTACATTGTAGAGTGAGGTGCCACTGGTTTATGTTGTCAGCTTTATTTTTATGTTGTTGTATGTTAGAGCAGTACTGCAGCGTATCTAAATGCTTTATGTACAAAATGAGGAAGTAGATGTCTTACAACAAATGCAGTTTGGGAGAAGGTTTCAATGTGGGATGCAGCAGTGCTCGAAAGCATGAATAAATGTATTTAATACTCTTATCAGTTAAGTCCGGGTAAAGTAAGAGCTGTGGGGAAGTAGAATTTAAGCTGTAGGATGCTGTTTCTGCCATGGTACGGTATTGGGAAATGGCTAAGGGCAGGAGAGGGAACAACACAGCCTCTAGAGAGTCCCAAAAGGAAGGTGAAGTCTTGGCTGATAAGTGTAGGCAACCCAAACATGGAGAACTCTACATGGCCTATGTTCAGTTCCTCATTTTAGGATGATGCAAGTGAAATAATAGTGTTTCCTGCTTTTGTGTTCTTTGTGTTTACATAGCCTTTGATATTTTAACACTATATATTTGTTCTAAAGCAAACAGATCAGATACTTAGATTTTGTTCCAGGAAGACTTGGACAGTTTGTTTTCTTTAACTCCTACAACCCACCTTTATCCAGTGGGCAGATGGCAGATCATCTGTGTAATTGAGTACGAAGGCTAACAGTCACTCCAACGTGATCTGTTTCAGTGACTTTCAGAGTATTAATTGTGAACAAAATTAATTTAGTGAAATATATCTGCTTGCTAATCCTTGCGTAGAAAAGATTAAAAGGCTTTTGTTTACTCTCCAGCCCATTTTATCTTTGCTTTATTCAGACTTTTTGGGGGAAAACAACAAAAGGCCATTTTAATGAAAAGTTAATAGTAACAGAAATCATTATAATCAGAAGGTAGGTGCCTTAGACTTTCGCTAGTGAAAGGCTTCTGGGATTTGAAAATGCCTTTATCTGGGACTGGAAACAGAGCTGTGTGAGATCAGACTAGGCATTGAAGAATTCCCTTGGCATCTCTGGCAAAACTAATCTCTTGCCATATAGTCAGATTGCTCAAATATATTCACTATTTCAAACAATATTCAGTGACTTCTTGACTACTTCTTTTTCTGGTGTTGTTTTATTATTGTTCTAGACTATTTGCATGATGGACATGATGGAATACTTTGGAAAATAGGGCTCAGAGCCTCATAATCACTTGACAGCTTTTGAAATTCTCAGGAGGTATTTTAACTTCATCCTGTAAACTGGAATGTCTACACAATAAGTAAATTAATATCACTAGTTTGAATCTGAGATGGTTTCTTCAGCATACCTTATACCCTGCTGAAAACTGAAAAGTATTCCTTCAGGAAGTCTCTTGTTCCTTAGGGCCTAAAAATACTGTGTACGGTGTAGATAATAAGCCTATAAGTTTGTATATACAAGACTTCAGATCACTCTGCATGAGAAAATTAGAAACCAGTCTAGTATGGAACAAAAGGCACATTTGTTTCATAGGATTTACTGAATTTGAAAGTGAGTTGCTGTCACCCATCTAGAGCATTTGTAAAGAGGATCCATCAAAGAACAAGAAGCTCCTAATTTTAAAGAGCATAAAGTTGTTTGTCAGAGGTTGGAAAGTCTCTTAATACCTGGATGCCACGCATCTTAGTTATGGCTAGATAAATTTGGTTTGTCTTGAATTACTAAAAACAAAAGTAGAAATGGACAATTCAGCAAGCCATCTTTCCTATTTTTATAGCTAGCTTCCTATTTAAAAACAAAAAGGCTTCCTACCTGTTCCACAGGCCAAAGGCCTTTCTTTGCAACAGGAGAAAACAGTGCGTCCCATGGGAGCAGACACTGACAGTAAGCACCGTGATTTTACCGTTATTTTAATTGTCAATGCAAAATCATGGAAGGTATTTCTCTTCTCACAGTTGTTTTTGCCCTGTTGATGGTTCCCTAGAGAGCCAAAGGACAAAGTGAAGCAAACTGCTTCTTAGCAGTTATGCCTTTTATCAGTATGGTGAAAGAAATCTAGTGTTTTATGTTAAGTCAGTCATGAGAACTGTCCAGAACTCTCTGACTCCTGGCTCTGTCTTAGAAGGCGGAGAGCCAGAAGAGCTCTGGCGAGCGTCCTTCCTCTTTGGGCTCCAGTGGTCGCTTTAGCAGGTTACTGTGCTTGCATTGCTTTACCTTTTAAGGATGATACTACATATGACAGCATAGAAAAAGATTTAGGGGAGTAATGCTTTTGCTTTTTCATTGCAGCTTGTAATGCTGGGGACTTTTCCACCATAAGAAAATGGGTAGGAACCCCCACACACACACATTAAAACCAATTTGTTTTGCCTCTTTTATGCTGGTGAGCAGTGCTATGGCATCAGTCTCTTCTCAGCACCTTGACTTCTGCTTAAGACTGGATTTTTTAATCTGTATTTTGAAGCATTTGACGGTTTATGCTGTATGGCTGGGTGTGATGTGGGTAGGAAGTTTTATGCTTAGAGAATACAAAATGCACGAGGAGTAAATTTTCCTGGCTGCCTACAAGTTTTCTGATAGAATCTGGGCTAAAGTTTTGCAGCTTACTGAAAGCCCCTGAGATGGTTTGAGACAGCCTTCATGAAATGTGTTTTATACACCACAGCTGGGTTTAACTCAGTGTCTTGCATCTCTCTTAGTATAGTTTAAAAGCCTGGATTTTATGTAGTTCCTTTTGCTTGGTTCTGTCTGGATTTTTTGGGGGTTTCATTGGGGTTTTTAAAAGTAGTCCCTTTATTTGCATTTCCAGGCTTTCAGTTTGCTAGGTTTCCAACTCCGCTGTTTTCCTCTCTGCAAGACTAAGATGGATATGTTATGGATGGATATGTTTATAGGTAGTCCTTGTGTGTGCTGTAATTATTAATTAGATAGGCAGCCAGAACATTGACTAAGTATCTCCTAATGTATTTTAATAATTAAACAAAAATCCCAACCCCACCCTTGTCTGTTGCTCCTCTGAAATGTATTTCTTCACTTGTACATTGCAGATCAGCTTTGAGACCATTTTTTCTTCTCTAGTAGTTTAAATAGAAATTAAATATGCCAGGTAAAAGTTTCTGTGTTAATGAGAAAAGCTGTACTAGTTAATTTTGCAAGTTGTTATTTCGGGTAGTATACAGAGGCCACAGAGCTGGCCAGGTGTTTGGTTTGATATGGGCTGTATTCTGAAAGAATGAGAGCATTTCACTCCAGAGACAGGAATGTTTAAGGTTGTTGTGGAGTTTTTTTAGTTAAATGGTAAGTGTACAACCTCTTTCTCTGGTAAAAAGATCTTGTGTTCTGCTTGCAAGTGACTGCAAACCTTTTACCAGTTATTACTTAGGCTGCTATCTTTATGATGGAAGCTGGAAGCTATAAAATTGCTTCACAGCCAACATGGAAAAAGTTATTTCATATATTTATGTTAAAGACTATGCTTGTGGATGAGGTCTTGAGCCTCCTGTCTCACTTGTCAGTACCCCAGGAGCAGTGTTGTCCTTAGCTACCATACATCAAATTTGTACTTTCTTTCTTACATAGGCTTGCAGTGACTCTTATTTTCAGTTATGTCTTGCTAATGAAGCTAGTGCCTTTGTTCAAAACTGTTCTTGTAGATACAGTTGCTAAAATGAGATCTCTGCTGTCCCTTATGTGTTCTTATTTCATAGTTCTGCATCCACATATTTCGTCTCCCTGTGTCCTTATACTTCACCGGAATGTGAATTCTTAGCTTGTTTGCTTTGTCAGTGGACAAGCAGTTTCTTTTTACTGCTAGTATATTAAATGTTACGTGCATGTTTCCTTGGTGATGTGTTTCTTCCTATCTTTGGAGAAGTTTCTTACTGTGTAGGAAGACTGGATTTTTGATTAGTCACTTGTCATTTTGATTGAGGTCTATAATTGCTGACTAAATTCAGTAACTGGAACATGTTGAGCTTCTATTTATGGGTACTAAAATTGAGAAATTTCTATTCTGGCTTGACAAAATACGTCCTTGCTGAGTAAGACTTTTTCAATGATGGTTTCCTCTTGGGGGGGAGTCAAAATGCTGGTTAAGAAGAGACCTTGAAATTGTTCTCTGGGGTACATGTAGGGCAGATTATTCCTCATGTAATTGCTCATTACGAACTGACAGTACAAGAATAGGGTCAGGCAGAAGACAACTAAGTTGCCTCCTTCCAGATGCCATGAGCCAGCTGTGCTGTTCCTGCTGGAAAGCAAAAATCTAAGTTATTGCAGAAAGTAGATGATTGCTGCCTGTGGCATAAACAGATAATTTTATTTAGTCAGCATAGATTTAAGTAGAAGGGTAATTTTCAAACAGGAATACTGCCTGCTGTCTGAACGCTGTCTGCTGGAAAGCAATGGGCCCTGCTGCCTCTTGATGTTATTCCTCATGAAGGCTGGTTCCTGCATAGCAAATGATGCTTTCAGGTATTTTTTTCTGTGCTCACTCTGTGCATGGATATGATTTCACTTGTACCTGGTTCTGGAGTGCCCATTTACATTAAAGGAGATCATAGAATCATTAG
>VZRI01011219.1:8669-19292 GCA_013397515.1 Upupa epops | reverse complement strand
AATTACAGGTACCAATCCAAACCGAGTTAGACCATCTTGTTAACCATTACGCTTGTCAAGGTCCTTCTAGGTGGTATCCCTTCCTTACAGCATATTGACCACACCACATGTCTTTATATTACCTGCAAACTTCCTGAGGATGCGCTCAATGCTGCCTCCCAACAAACAGCATTGAACCAAAACCAGACTTCTGATGCTGCTCATGAGTGATCTCCACTTGGACATTGAGCCGCTGATCCCAAGGCTTTTAAGTAAAACTGTCTACCTAATTCCTTATCCACTGAACAGTCCACCTGTCAAATCCTTGTCTGTTTTAGAGACAAGGATGTCATGCGTGATACTGTCAATTGCCCTGCACAAGGCCAGGTAGATGACATGCTCTACCCTTTGCCACCAGTGCTGTAACCCTATCATAGAAGGCCACCAGGTTTCTCAGACATGATTTGCCCTTAGTGAAACTGTTGATTGTCACCAGTCACCATATTTTCCATGCATGTCAACATAGTTTTCAGGATAATCTGCTCCATGATCTTGCCAGGCACAGAGGTGAGACCAAGTGGCCTGTAGTCCCTTGGGTTTTCTTTTCTCCCCTTTTAAAAATGGGGATTATGTTTCCTCTTTTCCAGGTGGAGGGGAACTATACTGATCTGCCATGATTTCTCAAATACGATGGATTAATAGCTTAGCAATTACATTCACCAGTTACCTCAGGACAAGGAGAGTGATACCATGCTGGGAGTCTGCTACAGATCACCTGATTAAGATAAAGACACTGATGAGATATTCCTTCAACAACTTGAACATGTCTCACATTCACTAGCCCTTGTTCTCATGGAGTACTTCATCTTACCAGGTGTCTGCTGGAAGTATAATATACAGCAAAAGAAAGAGGGCAGTCCAGGATGTTTCTGGAATGTGCAGATAACAACTTCCTGTTTTAGGTGGTAAGCGAGCCTACCAGAGATTGCACCCTGCTAGACCTACTGTTTACATATAGGGAAGGGCTGGTGGAAGATGTGGTGGTTAGAAGCCATCTTGGGCACATGATAGCATTCTCAATACATAATGAAGTTAGGAGGGTCAACAGAAAAACCTCTTCTTTGATCCATTCAGGTAGATGAGCCATAAAGTCCATGGGGAAGCAGCCTTTAACAACAAAGGGGCCCAGGAAGGCTGGGCTTATTTTAAGAATGGAATTACGAAGGCACAGGAGTAGACCATCCCTATGTGTCAAAAAATGAGCCAGCAGGGAAGAAAACCAGCCTAGTTAAGCAGAGAGCTTTCCCAGGAACTCAAGAAAAAAAAAGAGGATATAACAAAGAGTGTGAATCAGGAAGAATTTAAGGATATTGTAATGTCCTGTAGAAAAAGAATTAGACATGCAAAATCTCAGTTAGAACTTAATCTGGCCAAATCTTTAAGGGTAATAAAAAATATTTTTATAAAAACATTAATAACAAAAGGAGGGCCAGGGAAAATCTTCATTCCTTATTGGATAAGGGGGGAGATATAGTAAGGAAAGACAAGGAAGACTTAACACCTTCTTTGTTTTAGTCTTTAAGAAAAAGACTGGCTACCCTTAGGGCAACTAGGCCCCTGAGTTACTAAACAGGGATGGAGAGCGGAATACCCATCCTGTAATGCAAGAGGAAGTAGTTTGTGACCTGCTATGCCACTTAGATCCTAACAAGTCGGGAGGGATTCATCCTAGGATGCAGAGGGAGCTGATGGAATAACTGGCTAAGCTGCTTTCCACCATTTATTAATGATCCTGACTAACTGGGGAGGTCCCATATGACTGGACATTGGTCAATGTGACACCCATCCACAAGAAAGGCTGGAAGGAGGATCCAGAAACCTATAGGCCTGTCAGCCTGATCTCACTGCCTGGCAAGACTGCAGAGCAGTCTTGAGTGCCATGATCTTGAACTCATGATCTTGAGTGCCATCAAGCATCATGTACAAGACAGCTGAGGAGAAGGACCAGACTTCCTTTCAGGGAAGGAAGGCCCTGTATAACCAATCTGATTTCCTTCTATAACTGAGTTACCCACCTAGTGGATGAGGGAACAGTTGTGGATATGGTCTACCTAGACTGCAGCAAAGCTTTTGACACAATCTCCCACAGCGCTTGGACAAGTGCAGTGTTCCCTGGATTAAAAACTAGCTGGATGACTGGGCCAAGAAAGTCGTGAGTAGTGCTGCATTCATTTAGCGGCTGTGACCAGTAGTGTTTGTGAGAGGTCAGTACTGGGCCCAGCCCTATTTCACATCTTTATTGATAACCTGGATGAGGAGATCAAGTCTACCCGAGTAAATTTACAGATGACAACAAGCTGGGGAGAAATGTCAGTCTGGTTGGAGAGTAGGAAGATGCTGCAAAGGGACCCGAACAGGCTTGGTCAATGGGCTGATGCTAATGGTATGACTTTCAACAAGATGAAGTGCACTTTGGCCATAATAACCCCCAGCAGAACTACGGACTCCAGGATGAGTGGTTGCAGAGCAGTTCGGCAGAGAGAGAGCTGGGAGTACTGGTTGACAACCAGTTGAACGCGAGTCAGCAGTGTGCCCAGGTAGCACAAAAGGCCAATGGCATCCCGAGTTGTGTCAGAAATAATACAGCCAGCAGGACTAGGGATGTAATTCTTCCCCTGTTCTTGGCACTGGTGAGGCCTCACCTTGAGTACTGCATGCAGTTCTGGCCCACTCACTTCAAGAAAGATGCTGATGTGCTGCAGCAGGCCAGAGGAGAGCAATGAGGCTGGTAGACCACTTGTACTGCCTTCCCCTCATCTATCAAGAGTTACATCTTCATAATCATCTCACTTGATACTTTGAAAAATACTCAAATACTGAGGAGAATCAGCAAGTTAGAAAATAAA
This sequence comes from Upupa epops, assembly GCA_013397515.1. Lineage (NCBI taxonomy): Eukaryota > Metazoa > Chordata > Aves > Bucerotiformes > Upupidae > Upupa > Upupa epops. The sequence continues at coordinate 16,407 of VZRI01011219.1, read as the reverse complement.
ATATAAAACTCTTGAAGACAAATTTAGTAAAAGGGAATGATTTTCTCCCTGATCAGGGGAACAATTACATACAAAAACAGAATAATAGAACTATAGAATTATTAACATTTGAAGAGATGTCCAGGATCAAGTCCAACCATCAACCCAATGCCACCACACCCACTAAACCACATTTCCTAGTGCCATATCTATGTAGAGGTTTTTAACACCTCTAGAAATGGCAAATTCACCACCTCCCTGGACAGCCTGTTCTAATACCTGACACTCTTTCAGTGAAGACATTTTTCTGTATGTCTAATCTAAACTTCTGGCACAATTTGAGCCCATTTCCTCTTGTTCTATTGCTTGTGACTTGGGAGAAGAGACCACTCCCCACCTCTCTTCAATCTCCTTTCAGGTAGTTTCAAAGAGCAATAAGGTCTCCCTTTAGCCTTCTTTTCTCCAGACTAAACAACTGCCGTTCTACTCAAAATGTTTACAAAATCTTGAATGGCAACCAAAATGGCTGCACTAAAGAAAAACTTCTATTCAACTACCCTGTAGAAGTATGAATAGAATTCTGAAGTCAAAAAGCCTTTATGATTTTCCCAACAGAGGAACAAAGGAAGGGTTTGTTTTCCAAGTCTCAAGTTTTCAAATTGTGTTCCATGTATTGAAGAAATAAAAGGGTCCAGCAATAAATAGAAATTAATACAAACAATAGAAGTAATGACAGCCTAGGGAAACTGCGGAGCAATTGATCTAATATAGCTTAAAATGGCAGTAAGTCTGGAGTATGAATCACTTCTGAAAACTAGGAGATAGGTCTTCAGTCTGGTGGTGGCTCTTGATGAGAGACTGTGCAGTTTTTAGCATGTAACATTAGTTTCTCTGTTACTCCTGATAACAGGAGCAGTGTCAGGAGCACTGCAGGGCTGCCAGATCACACCAGCTTGGTCTTGACTCATGACTATTGACTCTCCTAAACAAGCTCAGTATTATTGATGCCCAGTAACCACTTACTTAGGTTCCCTGGGTGCAATTTCTGCTTGCTGAGGGCAGGAAGGTTTAATGGCACATGTATGCACTGTCCTGTAGCCATCAACCTCAGCACCAGAGACCTGTCCTAGGCAATTCTGAATTTAATTTGCTCATGGAGACAAAAGTCCATATTACTCATGTATTATTTGCATGTCACACTTACCTATCAGAACCTACTTGTCTGTGTCAAGGACACCAAAGCATGACCCTACTCCAGTGCAGCACTATCACATAATTACTGAGTCTGGAAAAGATTTCTAAGGTCATCAAGTCCAGCCTATGACCTAGTATCACTAGACCATGGCACTAAGTGCCACATCCAATCTTTTCTTAAACGCGTTATGCCCCAGTGAATCAGCTTGCTGCTGCAGTGAGTCTCACTCCACTGCAGGGCAGCAACTGTTTCCCAGCCACCCAATGGAGAAGAAGGCAGGGAGAGTCCATAACTAGGCCAGGTGCTAGAGCCCTGCTCTTTGAAGAGCAGGCTTCCCTGATGCTTCTCTGCCACTGCTACCTCTACTTGTCCTTGACACTTGACTTCCCTCCAAGACCTGCTGCCTCCTGCCTGCTGCTGCTTTCTGCCCATGCCTGCTCTGGATAACCCATCAAGTTTTGGGGAGGGGGGTGGGTTTTGGTATAGTGTACACGTTTTGGGGAGGGGAATTGCATCTGTTTTGTTAGTGTTCTTTATAAAGTTATTATTTATCACTTGCATTCCAGGTGTCGAACCTTTTTTATCACATGGATTGGGAAGGGAATTCCTAACCATGTCTCTCTTCCCGCCCAGATTTGTTCCAAACCAGGACAATAGTTGCCATCCCATTGTGTGGCACAGAAAACAAGTAAAACATAACTTTTTCGTAAGATATTTGCATTGTGGGGTATAGAACTCATTGCAGAATAGATAGCAATGGATTTATTCTTTTATGTTGTTTTGCCTGTCACTTTTGTTTTTCAGAGCAGTTAGTGTTAAGACAGCTTTGATTATATATTTTTTGAAATGGATTTATGATTTAATGTCATTTACAACAGTGGGATTTATTCAAACCATTTTTTGGTATTTTCTCTCTGTCAGTATTTGATTTACTATTTCTATAGGTTTCTGGGTAACTCTACTGATTCAGAATCTAACAAATCTATTACCCTTCTCCTCTCCAAGCTTGGTGGTAGAATCCATGGGAATATAGGGTTTCCCCTGACTGCTAAGGATTTCGTATATTTTACGATGGTCCTTCCTGTTTTTGTTTTACTCTTTACTGTGTACTTAAGAACAGAGTAAGCTTTCCCTGGGAAGCTCCCCAAAGCCAAGGCCCAGTACCTAGGGGCTTCAATCCCTTGTGGGCAGGAAAGTGGTAGAGGATCGGGAAGGTGCTTAAGGAATATTCTGCCTCAGTATCACCAGTGAAGTAGCAAGGTGCTTAAGGGGTAATTGCACCAACAGCTCGAGAAGGTCAAATAATAGCAGTCTGTTGGATGCTGGCCTATGCTTAGCACAATGTATTCTTGAGCCTACAGCATCATTTGCAGGCAGAGGCTGAGAAAACCACTGCCTCTTCAACACCACAGGACAGTATGGTTGCCACACCCCGGGTCAGACCTGAGTACTGACTGGTCACAACCAGTAGCAGTAGCCCCTGTACAAAGAAATACATACAAAACCAAATCAGTTCATCCAGTGGATGACAATGAGGAACCAGATCCTTCACAACCTGTAGAGTCTGAACCCGAAATCACTATCCAGTCCCTGTCCTTAGAAGCACTGCATAACCTTTGCAAAGATTTCACCCAAAGACCAGACAAGTTCATCCTGTCTTGGTTGCTGCACATCTGGGATTCATCTAGGGAGGAGACTGTTTTGGATGCAAATGAAGTCCAATAGCTGGGATCCCTGTCTTAAGACTCAGGTATTGATCAATGATTCATAAAGATACAAAAACCTCTTAGTCTTGGGAGACGCTTCTTTTTAAGTGTGAGAGGGAGGTACCTCTGCGAGGAGGACCTCCAGATGCAACAGGGCATTTGGAAGACTATGGAAGAAGGAATCTAGAGACTCAGAGAACTGGCTGTGTTTGCCATCCTCTTTTCCAAGAATGGGCCAGACACCAGAACTCCTGATGATCTCAGGTGCTCATCTTAAATGTGCACAAAGCTAACACGACTTGAGCCACTAATTTATGCCCACTTCCTAGCCATACTCCAGTGGATCAAAGGACAAGAAACTCTGGGTGCCACAGCAAGGAAGTTGCAGCCATTTGAGAACATTGTCCATACTCCATCATGATCCCAAATCTCATCAGTGGAGAAGTTGTCTGAGAACCTCTGGAATTTCAATGACCAACAGAATTCAAGACAACCATAAAAAAATGAAAGAAAATATCAGAGAAAGCAGTTTCTGTGTTGTACCTGTGCAAACCAGTGCAGCTGAGGTTAGGCACAGGTGTCCCCTGGCTCAGGAAATCGACTACCGCCAATGAACCCAGCTATGGAACATCCCACAGGACCACAGAGAAAACATGAGCTGGTGGGAGGGGAAATCTACCCATGTCCTAGTTACCTGAGTAAGGGAACTGAGACAAAGAGAAAGTACCAGAGTGAAGTCCACACAAGTGAGTGTGATGCCAGTTTCCTGTGGACCAAGGTGGACCAGAGTGGGTAAAGACTCCTCTGATCCACTGGAATGTACCTCCCACAACTACAACTATGATGATTAGGGAGGCCCTTCCTACAGCCAGGGGGATTATAGGGATAAGAGGATCTATCGGACTGTGTGGATCCAGTGGCCTGGCACATCAGAACCACAGAATACAATTCTTTGGTGGACACTGGGGCTCATTGTACCCTAATACTCTCTGGGTATGTAAGATCTGAGACTATTTCTGGAGTGACCAGGGGCTCTCGAGCTCCCAGTGTTGGAGGCCAAAGTGAGTTTGACTGGCAAAAACACTCCATTGTGACTGGTCCAGATGCTTCTTGCATCCTGGACATCAACTACCTCAAGAATGGGTATTACAAAGACCCAAAAGGCCATTGGTGGGCCTTTGGAATTGCCACCATGGAGGCAGAGAGAACCAAGCGGTTGAACACACTGCCTGGACTTTCAGAAAACCCTTCTCTGATAAAACTTTGGAAAGTAGAAGAACAGAAGGTGCTGATTCCCATTGCAACACTGCATCATTGGCAGTACTGAACAAATTGAGATTTTTGTGACCCCCATTCACAAGATGATCCAGGAGCTAGAAAGTCAAGGGGTGGTCAGCAAGACCCACTCATCCTTCAGTAGTCCCACCTGGCCTGTGTGTAAGTCCAATGGAGAATGGAGATTGACTGTGGACTATTGTGGCTTAAATGAAGTCACCCCACTACTGGGTGCTGCTGTGCCAGACATCTTGGAACTCCAGTATGAACTGGAGACCAAGGCAGTGAGGTGGTATGCCACTATTGTCATTGCCAATGCTTTCTTCTCCATTCTCTTGGCAGCAGAGTGTAGGCCACAATTTGCTTTCACCTGGAGGGGGGTGCAATATACCTGGAACCGGTTGCCCCAGGGGTGGAAGCACATTCACACCATTTGTCATGGACTGATGCAGAATACACTAGGACATTGTTGTATGGGGGGGACACTTCAAATTAAGTCTTCCAACGGGAAGAAGAGATCATACAGATTCTCCTGAATGCTGGCTTTGCCATCAAGCAGAGTAAGGTCAAGGGACCTGCCTGGAAGATCCAGTTCCTGGGAATGAATGGCAAGATGGACACGGCCAGATCCTGACAGAGGTGGTCAACAAGATAACCATCATGTCTCCATCAACTAGCAAAAAGGAAACCCAAGCTTTCCTGGGTGCAGTAGTCTTCTGGAGAATGCACATCCTAGAGTACAGCCAGATTGTAAGTCCTCTCTACCTGGAGACCCATAAAAAGAACATTTCCCACTGGGGTCCTGAACAGCAGCAGACCTTTGAGCAAAGCAAGTAGAAGACTGCTCATGCAGTAGCCTTTGGCCCAGTCAGAACAGGACCAGAGTTGAAGAATGTGCTGTACACCACAGCTGGGGACAATGGCCCTTTGTGGAGTCTCTGGCAGACAGTGCCTGGAGAGACTCGAGGTAGACTCTGGGATTCTGGAGTTGGAGGTACAGAGGGTCTGAGGCCAACTACACTCCAACTAAGAAGGAGATCCTAGTGCCCTGTGAAGGAGTCCTAGCTGCTTCCAAGGTAATTGGCATGGAGGTACAGCTGCTCCTGGTACCACAACTATCTGTGCTGGGGTGGATGTTTAAAGAGAAGGTCCCTTCCTCACATCACATCACCAATGCTAGTGGACCAAATGGTCTGCCTTAATAACACAGCACACCCACACTGGAAACCTGAACTGCCCTGGAATCCTAGAGATCATCACCAATTGTCTTGAAGGTGAGAGTTTCAGTGTAGCTGATGAGATAAAAGAGGAGCAGGTGACATGTGCAGAGGAAGCGCCTCCATACAATCAGTTGTCAGAGCATGAGAGACTATATGCTTTTTTCACTGACAGTTCCTGCCTCATTATCAGGACATTTGAAGGTGGAAGAAAGCCTTATGGAGCCCCACACAACCGGTTGCAGAGGCCACCAAAGGAGAAGGTGGATTGAGTTAAGCGGCAGAGCTCAGAGCTGTCCAATTGGCCCTGGGCATTGTGGAAGGAGAAAAGTGGCAAAAGATCAATCTGTGCACTGTCTAATGGATACTGGCCAATGCTCTGTGCGGGTGGATCTGGACTGGCAACATAAGGGAGAGTTCCTAGCCCGATGAGCCCATGACACATCAGGTCATCACAACTGAGACACCACTTACAGATGGGCACAGAACAAAGGGGTGGATTTAACTGTGGATGCCATTTCCCAGATTATCCATGGTTGTGAGACTTGCACCACAATAAAACAGCCTAAGGCAGTAAAATCTCTTTGGTATGGTGGATGATGGGGCAAATACCGGTACGGAGTGGCGTGGCAGAGAGACCATATCACTCTGCCACAAACCTGTCAAGGTAAGGACTATCATAGAAACATTAGGAATCAGAAGGGTTCTCAAAAGGTCATCTAGCCCAATCCCCCTGCCACAGCAGGATCACCTAGACCAAGTCACACATGAACATATCCAGGAGGGTCTCGAACATCTTCAGAGAAGGAGACTCCACAACCCCCCTGGGCAGCCTGTTCCAATGCTCTGTTACCCTCACTGTGAAGAAGTGTCACTGCCCAGAACACCATCCTTGGCCTTGAAAACTAAGTCCTCTTGTGACATGGCATCCCAGGGCAAATTGAGTCTGACAATGGGACTCATTTCAAGAGCAGCCTGTTTACCACCTGGGCTAAGGAGAAGGTATTGCCTCAGTGGCTGGGAAGGTGGAAATCTGCAACAGATTGTTGAAAACCACTTTGAAGGCACTGTCAAAAAGGACGAAGGAACTGTCAAAACCAGAACCAGAACTTCTGGTTCCAAAAACCAAAACCAGAACCAGGTAGTGAAAGCTACCTGGTTAGTTAACACCAGAAGTTTGGTCATTCGAGCCAGCTCTGCACAGTCAGAACCCCTTCGTCTTGTGGATAGGGATAAAGTCACTGTGGTGCACCTGAGAGGCACACTAAGTCTGGATTAATCCTGCCTCAAGCCACAAGAAACCCATCAGGGAAGTAGTTTTCGTCCAAGGACCAGGTTGTACCTAGTGGGCAATGCAGAAAGATGGGGAAGCACAGTGTGTGCCTCAAGGGGATTTAATTTTTTGGTTAACACTATTCATATTATTGTTGTATATAGATGTATAAATTGTTTGTTGAAGTATGTAAATATTCAAAAATGTACATATTGCCCATATTTGAAGTGCCATGGACATTGAGGTGGGGTTGACACTGGTCCTGCGTGCACCTTTTGGGATTGGGGCATGGAGCGCTGTTTTTTCTGTGTATTCAGGCCCTGTTTCCAGAAAGTGAGGCAATGGTGAACAGTACAGCTCTCACATTGCACTCCTGAAGATAGAGAAAGCCAAGATGGATGCTTTCAATACTGTGGTGCTTGTACTAGTACCTGTCAACCTTGGGACTACTGCTCGTGACTCTGGCTTACTTAGCCATAGATGACTGCAGGTGGTTTATGGAGAGGCTCCAGGTGTGTTTCACCTGGTGTTGGCAAGAGAAAGCCCCTGCTCCCCATCATGAACTTTCCCCTGCAGACACCGCAGCCAGGGCCCCTCTGCACTTTTTTCATTGTTTGGAGGCAGCACTCCCCAGTGTCTCAGCATCCACTACTGATCAACAGCCCCCTCACCGCCTCATTTGGATTCCCTCCTGCAGACTCTCTGCAATACTGGAATCTCAATTGAGGGAGATTAGTTTGTAATATAGTTAAGAGTTTGTTGCAGTTTGGTATGTTTGTAGTGACTTTATATAGTTGCCTTATTTGTGCAGTTTTATGCATTTCATACCGTTTTTTATATCGTTAGTAATGTTGATGATGTTGGTGGGGGAAATCTGAAGTTGTTTGTTGGGGAATATGTTGGGGAAAAACAAAGAACAGGAAAAAGAGGTGATACAGGGGTGAAATGTCCTGAGATAGAGAGAAAAAATCAGTTTGTATCACCCTCTCTGTTCCCTTCTCCTTTTAATTTCTTTTCAGTGTTGTAACGATTGTTTAACTACTGCCGTTTAGCAGGACAAAGCCCTATAGGGAAGGGAGGGGGGGGGCGGGGT
>VZRI01011218.1:46006-61959 GCA_013397515.1 Upupa epops | reverse complement strand
GAGGCCATAATAAGGTCACCTCAAAGTCTCAGGCGGATCGAACAGCCCCAACTCTCTCAGTCTGCCCTGAGTCTGGCAGGTCACCTGTGTCAGTTGCTTTCCACCGTGGCCAAGCCAACTCCACTGATGGGTTTAGTTGGATGCAAGAAACGCACAGCGTAGGCTGATACCATCATCTCAGAGATTTAGAAACCGGTGTTGAACTTTTCTGGTTCATGCTGGGTGTTGACAATACAATACCTGGAGCATTAGCAGATTGGTTTTTGTAGTGGAGACGGCTATTAGTACCAGCCCAGCCTTTCATCTGTCAGAGAAAACCGTGCCTACAGACAGTTCTATTCATGCAGAGCGATTGGTATCTAGCAGTATCAGGCTTTAGTAATACAGTAAGCATCAGGGAACCAGAGTTCCCTGCTAATACAGCACAAGATAGCGATGCAGTCATTTATGGCTTGGGTCTGGATTTTCTTCTCCCATCCACAGTTCCTAGAGGGGAGTAAGCGATACTCTTCTCTTTACTCGCACGGGTAGACTTTGCTTCCTGATCTGGTGTTCGCCAAGGATGCTCAACTTGTTAAGAAGGTTTGTATCTGAAAAGTGTTCTTAGTTTTTGTTCTTCACAGCTGATTTTCTCGTTGTCTTCCCCAGGAGTGGCAGAACTCTATCCAGAAGAACGCAGGCCTTGCCTTTATTGAGCTCGTCAATGAAGGGAGGTAAGTCGCAGTGCGTCACTGTACCTCTGCCTCAGCCCTCAATACCTGCTCTCCCTTAAAACTTCCTCAAGGTTTTCTTCTTCCTATTTGTGCCATCTGAGTTTTGCAGGCAGGATTTCTCATTCTTTAATGCTTTTCCTCTCTATCTGAATATGGGCTTTTGCAGAATGTGAACGCTCACTAGTTTCACCCCGCTGTGTCGTGGATTTCTTCCTGTACCGGTGTACGGGGTCATGCTGCGCTGTAATCTGTGTTCCGCTAACCTCTGGGTGGCTTGGAAGGCATTGTAGCTAGGCAGCGGGGTTGGACTAGATGATCTGTTGAGGGCCCTTCCAGGCCTCAACATTCTGTGATTCCAGGTGATCCTGTGAGTGTGAAGATTTTCTGTCTCATAGACTGGAAAGGAAGAAGAGAGTCCTTAATTAACATTAGTGTTAATATCAAAGGTTAGTTCAGTGTCATCTGTGACTGTGTGTATGTGCCTGTTACTGGAACTCATGGCCCAATGGCCCAAATCATTGGTGATAGGACAAGAGGAAACGGCCTCCAACTGCATCAGGAGAGTGCTAGATTGGATCTGAGGAAGAAGCTCTCTCCTGAGAGAGTGGTTGGGCACTGGACCAGGCTGCCCAGGGAGGTAGCGGAGTCCCCATCCCTGGAGGGGTTTAAAAACCAAGTAGCTAGAGCACTTGTGGCCGTGGTCTAGGTGTTAGAGAGATATTGGGATGAGGGCTGGATGTGATGCTCTTGGAGGTCCTTTGCAGCCATGAGGATTCTTTGAATCCATGCGCTTTGACTTGTAGTCACCATACAGAACCATCAGTGTTCCTTGTTTAAGGAATTGATTGTTGAGGTACACTGAGGATGATGCTTATGTCTAAATGAGTTAGCAAAGGAGTGTTTAAAGACACACTGTTTGTCTAAACCTACCTTCTGTTAATGAGTAACTCAAGCTACTAAGAATCTCAATTCAAAATCGATTTTGCTGGATTGGGACAGCTACTAGTGCTTTATCTCATGAAGTGCCAAAGTGATTTAGAAGGTAAAATGCTATATAGATATCCTCTAGTCATCGTGGGGATAGGGGAAATGGCTTTTTGAGATCTTTTCTTTCAAATGTGTGCATGTTTTCAGAGATGTTAATGTCCTGAGTGTTTGAGTGGTTGCGTTTCCATTGATGGTGGGGGAGCACCATTCTGAGGCACAGAAGCATTTTGCTGCCAGTCTTGGTCCTAGAGTCTAAGGCAAAACAACAAGGGAGTTCAGTCATAGTGTTAAGATCTAGCCTGTAGTTGTTTCCTATTACGTGAGGATGACCTGTTCCGACCTGGGTTTATAAAGTATCTGCTATAAATTTTGCCCTTGATTAGTGTTTTATTGGCATGGATACCATAAAGTTCCCACACACGTGTGACCCACAACGTGAGGTTCATCTGGCTAAGATGATTGCTGTGGACAGTTCAGTTGCTCAGACTGAGCCGTAACAGTTACCTAGTAGATGCTCAGCTTGTCCAGGTCAAGCTATCCGAGAGCATCCTATCAGTAAGCTGAAATTGGCTATTTCATTTCAAAACCCCGTGTCACCTATCGCAGATGGAATTGCTCCTCCACCTCCAGCAACAGCAATAACTTAGCGGCTGACTTGAGCAGAGCGGTTCTCTCAGGGACAGATGATGAAGACAAAAAAGAGTGGTGTTGGTTAACAGAAACCATCTAAGGAGTGAAGTTGCTTTAGTAAAGAGTGGGATTATAACTGTTGTTACGGGGAAGGGGATTAATTTCTTTTTAAAGAAACTACCTCCATTTCCCTCCCCAGTAACTTTAAAGTTACTGCCCAGTTGGTCATTGCGAGGCTTTGTGTCTTCACAGCGTCACTGCAATGAAAATGTTGCACCTCATACGATGTGAGCTGTATTGCACAAGTACTCCTTTCGTCTCTTTACGCAGCTTGTACACTGCTTTTCTTGCACATTCACTAACACTTAGCACCCAGACATTTCAGGCCCGTTGTGATGTTGTATTTGTTAGAAGGACAGCCTGCACTGTCTTCTTCAAAGCTGCAGAAGCTGACATTGTTTAGGCGTGGAAGAAGTGTGATTTGTGGAATCACAGAGTTCATATTGTCTGCTGCCTTGGTGGAGAAAGTCTTGGTTATGCTATAAGCTTTGTAAACCAGGATTTTATTCCCTTTCTTTCTTACTATATCCATATAAACCATACCAGAGCCTATTCCAGTTTGAAGTGTGTTCTACTATTTTTGTTTGTAAGGCAAACAGAAAAACTGAGAGGTATTTCTGGAGAAAGAGGTCTAGAAGCAGAGCTCTATATCTCTCCTTATGCTTGCTTTCAAATACAATTTATGCTTTATGTGAATGTACCTCCCTTTCTCACAGCAGCTGAAAGGTTTATGCCTAGCCTTGCCATGTTTTGGCTAGGATTCCTTGGACAGAAATACATGCAGAAAGTTTGCCTCTGGGACTCGTAAGATCTCCAGTGTGAGTGTGCTGCGTTCAGAATGTGTTGGTCTCCGCTTTGTCGTGCTTCCCAGTAACTGATGTGTTAGCCATAGCTTTGTGCCCAGGCTGGGCAGATCATAGCAGGTCCACTGGTAGATTTATTTGTTTAAGTCTTATTTTGAGGCCTCAACTGAGAAAAAAGTCGATCTCTAAACAGGAGACTTGTGTGTGTGTGTGTGTGTGTGTGTGAGAGAGAATACAGATCGGTAAGCCTGCCTTAAGTGAAAACACAGCTGAAGTGTTTTGAAGAACGGCTTAGAAGCAGAGGAAAAAGACCCAGAACTAACTGTAGAAAAACTGGAATGTACAGAATGTCAGTGAGAAGCAGAAGGAGCAGATACTGGCAAATAACCTCTTTCTCTGCATTAAGAGAAATGTCACTTTCAGGGTGTTGCTCACTGAAAATGAATGTTGTTAATAAGAATGGATAACTACTGTTGGGTGTTACTGTAATGTCTGGGAACACTACTAATGCTCTCTGAAAAGGTGTCTGTGCCCACTGCTTCTCATGCACTGAGCCATCTGTGCAGCAGAAGTATGGACTGTGAAATGCTTTCCTTAGCCTGCTGAACTTCTGTCAGTCCAGATTCCAGCCTCTGTGCTTGCCTTTCACCTTTGGGCCCTGCCTTTAGGGAGAGTCTGTTGTGGAGCCTCAACCCCAGAGCTTACTGATGACGGAATCTGTTCGCTGCAGCAATCCTTTAGGTGTGATTTGTTTTGCTGTCGCGGCCGATCGTCTCCTTTGGCAACTTGCGAGGGGCTCAGACAGGTTTTTTTCATCCTGAAACTAATTATGTTTTCCCCTTACATGGGAGATGCTCAAGCTGTTACTTCTGAACTGAAAAAAAAGCCAAAACAAAGCAGCTTTGTTTTACTGCTTGCATGAACAAATGTGTCTCTTGTTGGACTCTTATTTCCTCTACTTGACTAGTTAGTAAACACCTCCTTTTCTCTGTGAAGGTTAAAACAGTCTCGTGTCGCTTTGATTCATTAGCACACTTTAGTGTGAAACATCTCTTACGCTAGACCTTGTTTTCTGTATCAGTCAGAGCACTAACAAATGTACTCGAACTTGAGACTAGGCATGACAGTTATTATCCCCTTTGGGGTGATAATGGGTTTGGCATGGCAGGGGTTGAGGGATCAGTCTCCTAAGCATGCTGCAGCAATTATTCTTTCTGATTTTCACTTGGAGAGTCTCTTGAAGATGATTAATTATCATTTTCTTGGTAATCCAAAGAATTAAGTGCTGTGTTCCATACATGTATTTCTATACATCTGTTAACGAATACCCAGACAGTCCCTGTAAAGAACTGCCTCATCAAGTTTGGTTAAAAGATAACCCCATTAAACCAGCAGAACACAGGGGCAAGAGCCTCTCCTCTGCTCTTGCAAATCCTTGACCAGACAAACAGCTCAAAACTTGAGAATTCATGACTGCATCCAAGAGAAGCAGAACTAACGGAGTTGGATTGTCAGTAGCTTTTTCCCATTGTTTGGTTCTCCAGAGTCTACTGAGAAATGAGATCTAATCAAAATTCCTCTTCCTTACTACAGCATTGGCCTCCTGTGTTGGAGTCTCTGGGTTTCTTAGGATGTTTGTGAGGGATTTTGTCCTCTGTTGAAAATAAAACTTGTGAAATTGAATATTTTTAGAAACTCTAGACTTATATTTGGAATTATCCAGTGAAGTCAGAAGCTACCAGGAGATGGTGAAAGTGGACAGCTTTCAAATCCAGCAACCAAGCAGAAAAAAAGCCCCAAAGCTCCACAGAAACAGCCAGATATAAACAGTAGTAGTCTCCCAAACCATATCCCTCCAGGAGTATAAAATCTGGGACTCTATAGTAGAGCACTTTATTTGTTAAGAAGGAATCTGGGCTATGACAATATCACCATACAGTGCCTGCTGTCCCTTTCCCTTTCCCTTTCCCTTTCCCTTTCCCTTCCCTATTCCCTTTCCCTGCTCATAGATCCAAAGATTTTTCAATATTGAAACAGTTGACAGTCAGACCAGTTAGGCAGTTACCTGCTGTGGTGGTGTAGTGATGATGGTGTTGTGTGGGTCCTTATCTGGATCCCCACACAGCCCACCTGGATCCCCACCACTGTTGAGGGTCAGAGACTCCGACTGTGTTTTAACCAAGAGCTTTTAGCTAAAGCGTCAGACACAGAGGGAGGGTTTAACAGCCCCACTGATGGATCTGCAGGCAGCAACTGAAAACAACTGACTCCATTTGGAGAAGAAAGGCACCAAGACATTTGAATTCACTCCCCCCCACACACAGCAGAGAAAACCCCCACCCAAGATACAGACCCAGACACACGGAGTTTCATCAGACTGCTCCTACCGTGAACTGACATTAAAAATGTTCAGAATGTCCAGTGTAGACAGTTCCTGCTTCTGTCTGAAATCACAGCGGTCATCCCACTTCAGCCTCAATCCTCTTTAATCTTCAAGGTTTAGAATTGTCTCAGTCTCTCCAGGTCCAGGCGAATCTTCCCACTCACCATAAATTTTCTTCACCTTCAACCTCAGCAGCGATAACATTCTCTCTCGGCAGCAGCCATGCAGCTCCAAACAGTCCGAGATAGAGAGATGCAAAGAAGGCAGAAGTCACTGAGCAGGGAGAAGAGAAGGGGAGTAGCCAGGCAGACACTCTCCCACTTTTTTAAACCCAAATGGCAGAAAACACTCAAACTTACAGATTCTACTCAGCTTTCAAAGCAGAATACTTGCCCAGTTCCTGATGGGAAGTAGGGGACAGACGTAGGCTGCCCCATTCAGTTGTCTTTCACATGCAGTGCTGTGGTCACTCTCAAGGAGCCGCTGTTAGGGAATAGGAGCGACTCCTGTGATGGAAAACAGGAAAATACAGCTGTGGATGCACAGGCGGCTGCAGCTGCCAGACTCAGGCCCTGTGTGCAACGGAGCAAAAGAGCCTCCGCAACAAAAACGAGACCTGTAGTCAAGCCCAAGCTGGATCCATTGCCCCCTGTCTGCTCCCCTTATTGCAGCCTCCTCGTGCGGGAATTGTGGTAACACAGACCCTTCAACCATCATCTTCATTTATAAAGAGGGGAAAAAAGTGTTTCCCACATTTCCTTGCTTTTTATTTTTAGCAACCCGTTGTGTTTAGGTTCTAGTGAAGGGTCATTTGTTTTCCAAAGGTTTGTGGGACTCTGTTGGTTTCATAGCCAAAGCAGCTTCCTCAGCGTGTGGATTTGAATGGTGGAAGCTGACCTGGCTGGACTTCAAGCTGTATTTTAAAAGTGCTGAGAGATAGAAATGGTAGCCTCAGTGTGTCTCAGAGGCAGAGAAGGGACTGCAGTTGAGGTTCTGGATACAACCTGGGGGTTTCTCCGGTGCCTCTGTGCGTGATGAGGAATGGTGTGACAGACACCACCACTTTGAAACAACTTGAATTTCACTTGAGTTTTGTTTGAGTAAGGATGGTCGATGCATGGATTTAAAGGGCATCCTGTTTGTGTCGCTGGAAACACGCGGTCTGTGTTAGCACTTCCCTTGGGAAGGATGGAAGAGACCCTTGTGGCCTATACAACACACACTTGGTTAAGGTGCTGCCACCTACTTCATGGCATCCAACCATGGCTTTTGCAGAGGATCAATGAGGCTGGGGAAGGGATTGGAGGGAAAGTCTGATGAGGAGAGGCTGAGGGAGCTGGGGATGTTTAGCCTGGAGAAGAGGAGACTCAGGGTGACCTCCTCTTTCCTTCTTCCCTTGCTCCCTGAAGGAGGAGTGGGGTGGGGGTTTGGCTCTTCTCCAGGGCAACCAGCACCAGGGCAGGGCCTGAAGCTGCCAGGGAAGGGTTAGGTTGGATGTTAGGAGGCCCTTGCCCATGGAAAGGGCGATCAGACCTTGGACTGGACTGTCCAGGGCAGTGGTGGAGTCCCCATCCCTGGAGGTTTTGAAGAACAGCCTGGTNAAACTGGGGAAGGGACTGGAGGGAAAGTCTGATGAAGAGAGGCTGAGGGAGCTGGGGGTGTTTAGCCTGGAGAAGAAGAGACTCAGGGTGACCTCCTCCCTCTTCCCTTCCTTCCTGAAGGAGGAGTGGGGTGGGGGTTTGGCTCTTCTCCAGGGCAACCAGCACCAGGGCAGGGCCTGAAGCTGCCAGGGAAGGGTTAGGTTGGATGTTAGGAGGCCTTTGCCCATGGAAAGGGTGATCAGACCTTGGACTGGACTGCCCAGGGCAGTGGTGGAGTCTCCATCCCTGGAGGTGTTGAAGGACAGCCTGGCTGTGGCCCTCAGTGCCCTGGTCTGGCTGCTGTGGTGATGTCAGGTCCTGGGCTGGGCTGGATGAGCTCAGAGGGCTTTTCCAGCCTCAGTCATTCTGGGATTTGCCACACCTTAATGAATAAGCAGAAGCTTTGGCAGAGAACCGTGTCCTAACGATTAAAAGCTTTTATTATTGGAGATGCTGGTAGCATAGCTAGGTGACACAGGTAAGGTGCTCTTGTGAGAATACCTCAGTCATTTGCTGTCTCTGTGACAAACGCCTGAGCACTTTGCAGTGCCTGATAATTCTGAAATGATTATATGTACTGTGTTTTTTTAAGCTTTTAAACAAAATAATCAGTGAAGAATTAGAGTCAGGCAGTATTTATCCTGCAGTCACCCTGTGGCACTGATGTCCAACAAACATCTTCAGAGATCAGCTGTCAGACTGCAGTGCAGCCAGTCAGAATGTGAACATGCCTTTGGGTCAGTTGTGACCGGGCTCTGACCTGCCTTGAGAGGCTGCTTAGAGCAGACTGGACTGGTGTGTTCCCTCCTGTCTCTCTGTCCGCAGCTCAGTTCAGTTTTAAGCTCTCACCTGTCCAAGTCAGCATTGTGCATGGTCTGCACTGTTATTTTTTGCTGATCTCTGATTTCAAGGGGACAGCAGCGTGAAGGTGCCCAAGCTTCAGTTCTCAGGATCTTCTGGTCCTGTCTGTATCTTTTGGTGGTTGAATCTTTAAAGTATCCGTGTTCTTTTGTACAGGGGCTTGTCTCGAGAGCATGACGACTGATGGCTTTAAACTGAAAGGGGGGAGATTCTGATGAGATGTAGGGAGGAAGTTGCTCACTGTGAGGGTGCTGAGGCCCTGGAACAGGTTACTCAGGAGATTGTGGCTGCTTCATCCCTGGAAGTGTTCAAAGCCAGACTGGATGGGCTCTGGGTGACCTGATCTGGTGAGAGGTGTCACTGCCCATGGCAGGGGGATTGTGACTGGGTGATCTTCAAGGTCGCTTCCAAGCCAAACCATTCTGTCATTTGATTCCACAAAGGAGTTGTAAAGCTTCCTAGCAGCACTAATTCCAACCCTTAGAACACCGAGCAGTCTGATCCAGTAAAACACAGTGGCTGTCTATGTACAGTGGATAAGACACCTCCTTTTGAAGGGAAAGAACCTCGTATGTGCTGGTTCTGTGGGGATTGCAGTTAGGGCAGCTTCACTCACTGGTCTATCTCCCAGTTGTCTGTTGCCCTGGTATCCGGTACATCAGTAACATCTCCCTGTAGTGCACTTTGGGAGGTTTATGCCTGAACAGCTGCTGTGAGTGTCACCTGTAAAGTTTCATCCCTATTTTGACTAACATTGATATTTGTTAGACCACGTTAATATTTAAGGCATCATTTATCTCTCTTTCTCTCTCACTGTCTTTGCTCCATCGTTTCCCACGCAGCGCTTTCCCCTTTTATCTTCTCCTTTTTGCTTGTTGAAAGGAGAAGCTTGACTTTTAACTCCATCATCTAAGCATTCAGCACCCAGAAATGTCATGCTTGTCTCTTCCAGCATAACAATACAAATCAGAGTGTTTCATGTATTTGGCTGGAACTCCTTCTTCTTAGGTGTTCAGCTCTTCATTCCCCACCCTGAAAAGTGGGCAAGTATATATTTAACTTCCAGCAGGGGATCTGTTCCCTTGTTTGTTTTTACTTTTCATCTTTGAAAAGTTCATCTTCTTTTCAAATATTTTAAGATGAAAAAGACCTTGAACCTGGTGTGCAGTGCAGCAGAGTAGGGCTGGGATCCAGAGTCTTTACCCGTGCCCGGCTTTTGCGCATCTTGTCCATCCATGCTCACCCTCGTGTCTGATCTTAAAGATCCAAAAAACCCCAGTAACTTGTCACAAGTAAAGCCAAACTAGAAGGCAGTCTGTCAGGGAAGGGTGGGAAAGCACCGCATTCAACAGCATTTTGGTGTTTAGTAGCAGTGAAAGAAAAGATTCCTTGAGAGGATAGGACCAGTGGGTCCATAGGTCTGCTCACAAAGCTGAGGAATCACAAGGTGGGGTTAAGAAGGCCGGTGGCATCCTGGCCTGTATCAGGAAGAGTGTTGCCAGCAGGAGCAGGGAGGTGAGCATTCCCCTCTACTCAGCTTTGGTGAGGCCATACCTTGAGTCCTGTGTCCAGTTTTGGGCCCCTCACGACAAGAGGGGCATTGAAGAGCTGGAGAGGGGACAGAGGTGGCTACCAAGGCAGCAAAGGATTTGGAACAGGCATTCTGTGAGGAACAACTGAGTGATCTGGAGCTGCTTAGCCTGGAGAAGAGGGATTGAGGGAAGACCTTCTTGCTCTCTACAACTACTTGAGAGTGTAGAAAGACAGGGGTTGGCCTCTTCTCCCTAGTGACCAGGAAATGGCCTGAAGCTGCCCCAGGGGAGGTTCAGGTTGGGTGTCAGGAGGATTTCTTTCCTGAAAGGGCTGTCAGGCACTGGAACAGCTGCCCAGGGGGAGGGTTGAGTCCTCATCCCTGGAGGTGTTGAAGAGAAGGGTAGATGTTGCGTTGNAGAAGTGTAGATGGTGCGTTGCGCGACAGGGTTTAGTGGTGCTGATAGGACTGGAAAAAGGTTGGACTCGATGATCCTGAAGGTCTCTTCCAGCCAAAACTGTTCTGTGATTCTATGAGTAAGAAAATTACTAGACTTGAGATTTTCCTTCAGTTTGGGTGTGCTTAGCAGGCAAGGAATCTTGGAGGATCTTGGAGATCTCTTCCAAGCTTAATGATTCTGTGATGCGAAGCTTGTGAAGGCTGTGAAGAAGCATCAGAGTTTTGGGTTCTTGAAATGAAACATTGAACCCAGTTCTCATACAGCATAAACCTTTACTTTATTTTATATCAACTTTGTTTTAGTAAAGAATTTTTTATCCTCCGCTCCTGAAGACCTTGAGTTGATGAATTTGGCAATTTTAAAGAAGGGAAGCAATTATATAATCATTGATAGCTAATGATATGAAACTTTTCCCTTCTTAAAACAGCTTGAACTTCCCGGTGGGTGCTTATGCTGAGCTTGTAAGCAATTCCTTAGTTATTAGCTGTAGTAGCTGGTCATCAAAATGACATTCAGCTAGGATTTATCTGCAACTCCCAGCTGGCTGAGCCGTATGCGGACTGTTGTAGAGAAAATGAGCAAAGCTTTTGTGGTTTGGAAGGAGAGATGTGGGTGACACAAGAGACAGGCTGATCCATCGGAGACCAAGGTTTTCCTATCGCTCGGAATCTGTTTGGCTTTACTAGGTTCACTTCTAGTCTCTTCTGGGAAGGCTGCCCCTGTGGGAGGGAATGCAGTTCTTTGCTTGGTTTGGAACAGGTCTGTCATCTCTGCGAATGCACAGTGTGTGCCAGTGCCAGTTCTGTGCTAGGCTGCTCACTGCTTGTGTTTCCTAGATAAACAGTGAATCATTACAAACCAGTGTTCTGTAGCGTGCTTTCCTGAAGGGATGCAAAATCAATTCCTTGGATCTTTTAGAAGATAACTAGTATTTTTTGAAGTCCGGCAGGCTAGCAGAAGTTACTGGTATTTACAGACTCAGTGAAAATAAGGACATAGTGTCCAGCTGAGTTACATGGAAATATGTGACGTGTAATCGGCAGGTTTCTTTAGCCAGTTCTTAAGCACTGAGATAGTTTTGAAATGGAACTGTGTGAGCTATATGAATGTGCTACTGGGGATTCTGGAGAAGGGAGTCTGCCTGGACTGTGAAATTAGTGACGTGAAAATTCTTGCTGGTTTATTGGTTGGGATTTATTTTTAGCTGAGTATTATTGTAAATTATTACAGACAGGCTGGTTCTTTTTTTAGTGTAATGAGCAATGCCTTAACTAGCTTATTTTTTGACAAAGAGTTACGAAATCTAAGTCATACTGTTGGTTCTGCAAGTTTTTGGAAGTAAAAGTTTGTCACTAATGAGTAAATTGTCCAAATCAGGTGCTTGTTGATCAATAGCTACTCCCATTCTAAAAGTGACTACAATTGAAGTGGAAAAAACAGATTGTGTGACTGTAAAACAGTGGCCTCTGTGCAGGTCTTCTCAAAGAGAAGGTGATCTCATGGTTCTACTTGTTAACTCTGTGTATTTCTTTTTCCAAGGCTGCATCCATGACCAGATGGTAATCCACTGACTTAACTGGCTCATGGTCACAGGGACTCATTCAGCTGATAGGAAGAAAGACAATGCACACAGATCTTCAGGGGTTGTTCTGCCTCTGGATTTCTTCTCAGTGGAGGAAGCTCATGACCTTCAAGCCTATCACAGGAAAAGGGGCCACAGAATGTTGATGATAGTACTAATAAACATACAGATAGAGACGAGGGGAGCCTTGGTTCAGATAAATAAGTTTATCTTGGCATTGCATGTGTTAGAAAGCATCTGTCATGAGTCCTGTGGTTGTAAAGGCAGGATATTGGTGGACTCTGTACTCGTTGAGATGTACTTCAGGCTATATAAAGGAAGTAGAGCAGCTTCCTTATGAGGAAAGGCTGAGGGAGCTGGGTCTCTTTAGCTTGGAGAAGAGGAGGCTGAGGGGGGACCTCATTCCTGTCTCTAAATCTGTGAGGGGTGGGTGTCAGGAGGATGGAGCCAGGCTCTTCTCAAGGTCATCTGGTGCTAGGACAAGGGGCATTGGGTGCCAGCTGGAACAGAGGAGGTTCCATATCAATATCAGCAGAAACTTCTTCCGAGGAGGGGTGCTGGAGCACTGGAACAGGCTGCCCAGTGGGGTTGTGGAGTCTCCTTCTCTGGAGACGTTCCAGATCTGCCTGGATCTTTTCCTGTGTGACTTGGTCTGGGTGGACCTGTTGTGGCAGGGGGACTGGACTGGATCATCTTTCAAGGTGTCGTCCGATCCCTAATGATTCTATGAGTCTATGTGCAAAGCAAACAAGTGATTTTATGTTCTACTGCTCTTTTCTGTGTTAACAACTGAAACCCTTTTTAAAATAAAACTTTAATAAAGCTTTTCAAACAATTTTAAAATACTAAATAAAAGCTTAACTAATAAAGCTGGAATAGTTTGCAAAAATGATGCAGCAGAGGATGTACTGGATTTCCTGGGGTATCTTGGGGTGGAAATGGGCATCTTCTAAACCAGTGTGGCTCCTGTCCAGCCAGTTTTAACTTCACCAATGTGAGTAATTAAAAAGGAAATGTTTGTTATAATGTTAGGTGAACTCACAGAGTAATTGGGTTGTAATTCAACCTGTCAGCTCAGCTCGGGGTTTATGAAGGACTGAGTCTCATTTGAATTACAGCTTTATGCTGTGCATAACCTGGAACACTGTACATCCGAGCGTTTCCTTTGTGACGATGTGAGCATGTCTAACAACCCGGGTGCACTTAAACGTAGACTCACCGTACATTCCCAGCTTTACGATTGGAAGAGACATAAATTGCAGTGCAATTCCCCATTTC
Organism: Upupa epops; assembly: GCA_013397515.1. NCBI lineage: Eukaryota > Metazoa > Chordata > Aves > Bucerotiformes > Upupidae > Upupa > Upupa epops. The sequence goes on along the minus strand of VZRI01011218.1, from coordinate 49,031 downwards.
TTTCTTTCAACTTGGGTTACATTAGGGCTTCCACTTCAGATGCATCAATTGCTTACTTCTTTTTCTGTAGTGTTGTGTGTATGTGAGAGATTATCTTGCATCTATTTATACATTTAGGTAAAGCTAACTACTGCCTCTAAAAGCTAACTACTGCCTAGAGTAATTTGTAAATGTGTTGGTTAATCCTTTTGTTTGTGATTGAAATGAAATTTTACTAGTTGCCATAATGTTATTCACAGAATCACAGAACGTTACAGATTGGAAGGGACCTCGAAAGATCATCCAGTCCAATCCCCCTGCCAGAGCAGGATCCCCTAGATCCAGTCACACAGGAACACTCCAGGAAGCTTTTAACGTCTCCAGAGAAGGAGACTCCACAACCTCTCTGGGCAGCCCCTTCCAGTGCTCTGTCACCCTCACTGGGAAGAGGTTTCTTCTCATATTTATGTGGAACTTCCTCTGTTCCAGCTGACACCCATTGCCCCTTGTCCTATCCTTGGATGACACTGAGCGGAGCCTGGCCCCATTCTCCTGACACCTGCCTCTTCCATACTGATTGACATTAATGAGGTTATGCCTCAGTCTCTTTTTATTTCCCAAGCTAAAGGGATCAAACTCCTTCAGCCTTTCCTCGTCATGGAGATGCCCACTCCCTCATTCTTCAGCCTTGTTTATAACATTTCATTAACACAATCAAGTCAGTTACTGAACAGAGCTGAAAGAACTGGTATGTGAAGTGTGTTTACAGAGTTTTATTTTAGGGCTTCATCTCTCTAAGCAGTTCTTCTCTGTCCTCAGGTTGCTAAGTCAAACCATGAAGGAGCACTTGGTACGAGTGGCTAATGAAGCAGAATTTATCTTGAGCAGACAGAGAGCAGAGGATATTAACCGCCACGCTGAGTTCGAGGTAAGAAATTAAATCTGTTTTAAAAAAATAAACCAAAACACAACTGGCCAGCTCCATTCATAGGAACTCAGTACATGACACGGGCGTTGCAGGTGCAGGAGGTTCCATTCTGCAGAGTGCTTTGCAGTTGGAGGGTGTTTGCATAGTTTGCCACTAATTTTGATGGAAAACCAGCTCAGAACTCTTCAGAACCTGCAAACCTGCGTTTGTGGAGAAGGCATTATATCACACTGATGATGCTCTTTTCCATGAAGCAGATACCACTGCATGTGTTAAAACAGCTGAGTATCAGAGTCAAGGTATACTGTGAAAAAACCATGTGGCTGAAGTTAAATAACTTCCTCTTAAGTGCAAAATGAGCAATCACTTTAGTTCTTATTTTAGTATCATTTGCTGCTTTCCTTTAAAACCATTTTCCTTCTGCTTGCGCCGTGTCTGCGTTGTTTCGTGGTGGTTTTTGTATTTTCATCCTGCTTGAGGGGTACTGAGGTGAAATAAAGGGCTTTGTTTCTTCCGACTTGCAATAAAAAAGCAAGCCCTTTTTCCCAAATCACTGTAGTCACCTCCAGTTTGGGATCTCAGCTACAGATTTCCTTTCTCTGTGCTTTAATTATTGGGTTGTTTAAATGAAAATGAAGGTAAATCTCACTAAGTGGACTAATATGCTGTTTAAAGAGTACTTAGTCTTTCTTCTGACATACGATACTACCTGTGGGGGTTTCTTCTATTTAAATGAAACATGAAGGGATTGAAGGCACATTTGTGCTTAACGTATTTCTAAACTGTTTTTCCCTTAAATCTTTTCTTGAAGAAATACTCCCCGAAGATGAAAGCATATTTGTCTTAGACACTGCTTATGTACCAAAGGTCATCTGTGTTGGCCCCGGGTTTCAAGCTGTGCCTTGTTTAATAACATATCTGCACTTCATCTAGAGCTACTTACCCCCTCCTGAAGGCAGAAATGGTGAGAGATATCTACAGTATGATTTTGCAGCAGCCAAATAGCAGGCGTGTTTCATTTATTGCATCAAGGGTTTGGCGACAGTCCTGTGGAGATGAAAAGTGCATCTTTTTACTTGGTCGCCTTGTAATCATTGGAGTGGGACATGCTTGACATCTTTTGCTCTAGATTTATGCAAAGCTCCACGCATGACATGGCCTTATTGACTAGATGAACAGCCCACTTTTATTTCTTCATGTGCAAGCTGTTCGCAAAGGTGTGTGTGAACGGGTATGGGAAAGCTGTGTGTGAAGCACAGAGTTCTATCAGATAAGTACAGGCTATCAGTGAATACAGTTGTTCAGTGACAACTTCACTCTTAGCCTGATTTCAGTCTCAAGACACCTTTTTATGATGTCTGGAAGGAATTTGTACTGAGCATCAGCTTACATTTTTAATATAGGCCTGAGCTTTGCTGTGACAATTCTAGGACAGCTGATACTTAAGCTGGTGCTGGTTTGGAATCTGTGGTGTGGTGCTTCAAGGGGTTTAACTCACTGGGTTGAATTTAAACAGAAACAAGAGTACTAAAGTAGCAGCAGTCTTTATGAAGTTGAGTATTGTTACTGTGTTGGAAAAGCCTAGATCTAGTATCGCTAATGCAGGCATGTGGATTGAGGATATGGAGCTCTGTGATGCCACCAAATGATGAAATAACAGAATCACAGAGTTCTTCAGGCTGGAAAAATCTCTAAGATCATCAAGCCCAGCCTGTGACCTAACATCACCACAGCAGCCAGACCAGGGCACTAAGGGCCACAGCCAGGCTGTCCTTCAACACCTCCGGGGAGGGGACTCCACCACTGCCCTGGCAGTCCATTCCAGGTCTGGGCACCATTTCTGTGAAGAAAGGCTTTGTAACATCCAGCCTAAACCTGAAGTCTCACTAAGTTAGCATTGCTGGTGTCTGTAGAAGTGTTCAACCAGAGTCATGCTTCTTTAGTGGAACTCCTCTGTCTGCAGGTGTCACATCAGCAGACAGGAATTCTCGTGTACTGTGTTACATCGAGCCACGCTATGGTCTGGTTTTCACACATCCTGCCAGCTGCACTCGACTTGTTTTTGCACAGTGATTGAACAAAAGCAAAACAAGGAGGGTTTGAAAAACCACTTATAAA
>VZRI01011218.1:19272-44035 GCA_013397515.1 Upupa epops | reverse complement strand
GTGCAGGAGACTGAGTGCCTGGGGAAGTCAAATTTAAATCAAAAGGACTTGAAAAGAAATCTTCCCTGCCTGTGTCTTCTCAAGGCAATTTTTTCTTGTTCAGAGACATCAGATAAAGTGTGTGGAGCAGCAGCAACCCCTGCACATTCCCTCCTCCTGTGTCTTGGTGGCAAGAAGGGCCTCTGTCGTCTTGAGATGCCTGTTTTTCTGTTTCTGTTCCTTGTTAAGAGCCTGCCTCTGTTTGCACTACAGACCCCTCTGCAGCCCTGCACTCCAGCAGCTTTTTGAGACTGGAAGTGTTCCATTTCCCTCACGGAGGTCACCATCTCCCCCACTTTCCGGGGCTCTACCTCACAACCGGGCAGCCTCGAAAAAGACAAACAGCTCTTCCTTTTTATTAGTAGGAGGCAGCGTAGTGAGTTCTGAGCAAACCAGTTACACCACCTTTCTTCTAAGCTGGGTTTGTAAAAAAGACAGAAAGAGGATTGCTTTGAGGGTGAAGAACCGGCTGTGAGAGGTTTTTCTATAGCTGAACACAAAGGACAAACTTCTTCTGTCTTATTTTGTTTCCTGATCCTTTCTTCAGCCGTATTTTCACTTCTGCCTCTATCAGTAGTTACCTGCAGACATACAGGGAGGTCACAGATCTGACGTTCTTAAACTGTATGAAGCTTCAGAGGAGCCTGATGAAGCAGTGTTCCACTCGTTTCTCCAGTGAGGTGGCAGTGAGGCAGATGTTTAAACCATGAACGTGAAAGCATGAGCATTGCTAGCATAACTTGTAACCCTTGCAGTCTTCACTTGTGCCCATTATCCCCGGGATCGATGCGCTTGGGTCTCTTAGGCCTTTTTCCAGATGTCACCCTGAGTGTTTGGTAGAGATGGAAATACTGAAGAGGAGCCTCTTATTGCCTGAATTCCAAAGAGCACTGCCTAGAACTTTTCTAGCAATGACCTTGGAAATGGTGGGGATTCACACAGACTCTTGGATTCAGTGCACAGGCTGTTGCACAGCCCAGCTCACAGCAATAATTAGATTTGGTGTGAGGAGGGGGAGGGAATTTTATGCTCTAATTGACTTTATTTTATAACGTATGACAGGAGGGCCCGTTACCGTGGTTATGCCTCCAGTCTGACACAGATCTCTCAATGTGTTTGTATGTGAATATGCATATTGTATGGAATTCTGAATACATAAACCTGCGAGTGTTTTTGGCCTGGGCTTTTCAAGCATCACAATGTTTCACCTTTCCAGTGAAGGTTTAGTTTGGAATTGGATGACTTGGCTGGATTTTAACTAGAACCTGAGATAGAATATCATAGAATCATAGAATGTATTGAGCTGGAAGGGACCTCCAGAAGTCATCTAGTCCAGGCCCCCTTCAACAAGCAGGGACATCCTCAGCTAGATCAGGTTGCCCAGAGACAGCCTTCTCTTGAGTATCTCCAGAGATGGGGCCTCAGCTACCTCCCTGGACAGGCTGTTACAGTGTTCAACCCTTCCTCCTCCTGCTGAAGAACATCTTCCTAGCATCCCATTTCAATCTGCCCTTCTTTAGTGTGAAACCATTGTCTCTCATCCAGCCCTTCATAAACAGTCCCTCTGCAGCCTTCTTGTAACCCTCTTCAGGGTCTGGAAAGTCGCTATTGGGTGCCCCTGGAGCTGTCTCTTTTCAAGGCTGAACAACCCCAGCTCCCTCAGCCTGTCCTTGTAGCAGAGGAACTCCAGCTCCCCAGCTCCCCGATCACTTTTGTGGCCTGCTCTGGACCCGCTCCATCAGACCCTGTCCTTCCTGTACCAAGGGCTCCAGGGCTGGATGCAGGGCACCAGGTGAGGTCTCAGCAGGGCAGAGCGGAGGAGCAGAATCAGTGCTTGTGTTAAGTATTTTTGATTAATATTCATCCAGAACACACAGCAGGGGGCTGTTGCCTGGAAGATTCTCCTGCAGGAATAAGAAAAAAGATTTCCCATCACGACGGTTGGTAGAGGAGCAGAGGACAGCACAATACAGTAATTTCTAGAATGCTCTGTGGAACGGATGGACAGGGGTTCTTCATTCAGAGTCTGTGAGGAAAACAGATTATTTAACAGTTTTCTGAGTAAATCACAACTGCTGCTGTAATTTACAAACTAAGCTGCCTCCTTAAAGTGTCTTCTAGTGTCATTCCCTGAATTATTGGTATTATTTTTTCACACTTTTGTCATCCATAAAAATATAATGTGCTGACATTCCGGTTGTTGGCTCTTTCTGTTGATTAACTGAGGATTTCACATGAGTTTCTCTTCGCACTTGTTATAAATCACGCGAGGCAGCTAACTTCTCTGCATGATTTCTCCTCGATAATTAAATCTAGCATTTCCAGCTGCTGTAAAATTTGTTGCCCTTTTCAGTCGTGTTTTGTCGAGTGGAAGGCTTTGACTTCCTTACAGTTTTAATTCTTATTCAGTATCAATTTGTAGGCTGTGTGTAGTAAACAGAGTGTTTTACTTCATGGCTCATGCTGAGAAACAAATCTTACCGCTTTACAGGTAGAAGGCACAAGGCTAGGCAAGAATTCCAGTAGTGACTTGGGTCTGACTGCTTCGTGTTTCCTCGGTAGAAAACAAAATCCACTGGTTCTGGTGACTGCCAATCTTGGATACACTGCACCTTTCCTCCTGTACTGCACTAAGCATTAGCTGCTGGATGATGTTTGTATCAGAGGAGGAGCTAAATGTGCTGCAGATCAATTGTGGCAGAAGACCTGTAAGCTAAAGAAGCTGTTTGAGAGGTCGTGAAGGAAGAGAGGAAGGGCTAGGTTGGATGTTAGGAAGGCCTTCATCGCAGAAAGGGTGATCAGACCCTGGAATGGAGTGCCCAGGGCAGTGGTGGAGTCCCCATCCCTGGAGGTGTTGAAGGACAGCCTGGCTGTGGCCCTTAGTGCCCTGGTCTGGCTGCTGTGGTGATGTTAGGTCCTGGGCTAGGTGGGACGAGCTCAGAGGGCTTTTCCAGCCTCAGCGATTCTGGGATTCTGTGGTATACAGAATGTAGTATCTGCAGATGCTGGTGACTGTTAAGTGTAACAGACAGTCACTGCAAGAAAGTTCTAATCTGTGAGTGGAAGCCTATTATCCTTATGATTTCCCTATCCGTATAATGGTTTTAGTAAAAGCTGCTCTGTTAAAGAACTCATTCATCAAATAATCTTCCTGTGGCTGTTAAAGCACCTTTGTATTCAACACGCTTACGGGTAACAAACTTGTTAGCAAATTGTTTTGGAATGCTGTCACTAAGTATTCTGTCTGGTGTGGTGGGTTATCAGCGATGGATCCTTTAGCAACATATGAAGATAACAGCGCGAGTTGTAGGCATCTGGTAGTGATGGATCCAAGAGTTACTCTCTGTAGGACTGCAAAATGGAATGGGGCAACACCAAGAAGTTAAATGTAACACCAACAGAATCCAAAGGAGTCGCAAAACACTGAACAAAGATCAGGGAAAACAGTTTCTCTGTGGCATCTGTGCAAACCAGAGCTCCTGAGGCTAGGCACAGGCCCCTCCCGGCTTGGGAAAGGGAATGCTGCCAATGAACCCAACTGTGGTTTTCCTACAGGATCATGGGGAAAACATGAGCTGGTGGGATGGGAAACCTACCCATGCCTTAGCTGCCCGAGTGCAGAAACTGAGACAAAGTACTAGAGAGAAGTTGGCACCAGTGAGCACGGTGCCAGTTTCCCGTGGACCAAGGCAGACCAGAGCAGGTAAAGACTCCTCTGATCCATTGGAGGGTACCTCCCACAGCTATGACTCTGGTGATTAGGGAGGCCCTGCCTCCAGACAGGGGGAGGACAGGGATAATAGGATCTGTTGGACTGTGTGGATCTGATGGCCTGGTACATCACAACCACAGGAATATAGGGTTTTGGTGGACCCTAGTGCTCAATGTACCCTACTAATGTCTGGGTATGTAGGGCTTGAGACTATTTCTATTTTTGGGGTGACTGGGAGCTCTCAAGAGCTCAAGATGTTGGAGGCTGAAGTGAGTTTGACCGGCAAAGACTGGCAAAAACACCCCATAGTGACTGGCCCAGATGCTCCTTGCACCCTGGGCATTGACAGCTTTAAGAAGGATACTACAAAGGCCCAAAAGGCCATCAATGCCTCGGGCAGCTTTGCTGTGTGGATAGGTGGAGGGAACTGGGATCATTCAGCCTAGGGAAGAGATGACTCCAGGGGGACCTTATAGCTGCTTTCCAGTACCTGAAGGGATCCTACAGGAAGGCTGGAGAGGGACTTTTGACAAGGGAATCTGGTGATAGGCAAGGGGAAATGGTTTGAAATTGAAGGGCAGTAGGTTTACACTAGATCTCAGGAAGAAGTTCTTCACTGCAAGGGTGGAGAGACTCTGGAATTGCTTGCTGGCAAAGCTGTGGCTGCCCCCTCCCTGGAGGTGTTCAAGCCCAGGGGACAGGCACATCTCTCTAACCAGGAAGGGTCTGAGTCTTTTTAGCCTGGAGAGGGCTGATAGGGGGATCTTTTCAATGCTTATAAATATCTGAACTGAGGGTGTGAGGAAGAGTGAGCCAGACTCTTCAGTGGTACCTAGGGTGGTAAGGAGCAGTGGACACAAACTGGAACGTGACAGGTTCCATCAAGTATGAGGAGAAACTTCTCTGGAGGGTGGCAGAGCACTGAAACAGGCTGCCCAGATGGGTTGTGGAGTGTCCTTCTCTGGGAGATGTTCAAAACCCACCTGGACGTGATCCTGTGTAACCTGCTCTAGGTTAATCTGATATGATGGGGGGGGTTAACTAGATAATCTCCAGAGTTCTCTTCCAATGCCTACCATTCTGTGAGTGATTCTCTGCTTTACTGTCTCATGTGAGCCAAAGGATGCTAAAACGAAAAGTTAATTTTCTGCCTGAACTTCAGAGCAGTTTCCCCATGGTCAGGGAAGGGTTAGGAATTGCCTGATGTTGAAAGATGGAGTGAAAAACTGGGGGGTTTCTTTCACTCTGCTTTAATAAGTGATGGGGAGAGAAGAAATGAAAAGTTCATAGAATCATGGAATCTTTAGGGATGGGAAGGGACAACGAAAGGTCATCCAGTCCAATCCCCCTGCCACAGCAGGATCACCCAGACCAAGTCGCACAGGAACGCAGCCAGGCAGATCTGGAAGGTCTCCAGAAAAGGAGACTCCCTGGAATGCTGAGGATTTCTTACTGTATCTACATTTGCAATCAAACGCATTCAGAATTAAGTCTGTTATTTACCAAAGATAAAATGAAGCAGCTGGGAAGAAAACTCATTTTAGAACCACTCTGTCCTGTAGACTTCTGGTGAAACAAGAAGTGATGTTATCTTCATTGCCATGTTTGGGTAGCATTCTTGGTAAATTCTAACACAAGGTGGAGAATTAATTCTAATAAATATCACTGTATTATTAGGCTTTTCCAATGTTATTGAATGTGGGAATGAAACAGATCCACAACCTCCGTTATTTCATATTAAAAACCCCTTTTCTCATTTTCCAGATGCTAATGAACTTGCTGCTTTATAATTAGCAGTTCATAGAATCATAGAATGCTTAGGGATGGGAAGGGACCTCGAAAGATCATCCAGTCCAATCCCCCTGCCACAGCAGGATCACCCAGACCAAGTCACACAGGAACACAGCCAGGCGGGTCTGGAACGTCTCCAGAGAAGGAGACTCCACAACCCCCCTGGGCAGGGTGTTCCAGTGCTCCGGGACCCTCCCTGGAAAGAATTTTCTAAAGTTGTTGAAACCTTTCCATAGTTTATGCTGTGTTTCATTTACTACGGAGCATAATATGTGAAAGGTCCAGGAGTGTCATGAAAATGTCTCTCTGCACAGTGTTTTACAGGATTATCTGTACAAGATGTTAACTTTTTATGGCCTTTTTTCTCTCCTTTTACATATTTAACACTAAATCTGCTACATTTTTACTTCTCTGTGAATGACAAACTTTTCTTTGTCTTAAACTTTTTACTCATTATTATTTTCACAAGAGATTATCAATGAACTTAATTAATCTGCTTGATGGTCTGGAAGTCTTGGCAGACATGCTCTGGAATTCGTGTTATGTTAGCATTTGTAGTACCTTGGAAGGTAAAAAGCCTTCAAGGACTCAATTCCTGTAAGCCCTGATGTTTTATGAACCTGCCCTGCTACTTCATTGCCTCAATGGAAACAGCATAGGAAATGGGCTAGGTAGGAGTATTTGTTGGGGACTGACCTGTTGGAGAGCAGTGTAGGAGACCTGGGGGTCCTGGTGGCCAGCAGGATGACTCGGAGCCAGCAATGTGCTCCCAGTCACTGTTTCAACATTCTTCATGTTTGATTGTTATTTTCACTTAAAGCTATCAGAAAAATTTGACAGCTCTTCCACTCTCCAGTCTTCTCTAAATACACCCTGGAATTGAGTCGGTGATTCCCTTTCAGTTTGAAGACCAGCTATTCTTTTTACATTCTTGGTTTTAAGCCTTTGTTTCAATCAGTCTTACCAGCATAAGGATGTTCCTTACCACATGCCTGCCTTTCTTTGGATAATAGTTTGGCAAACAGGGAACTTTATGACCTGGATCTTTCCTGACTGCTATCTCCAGTGGCTTCTTGAGAGCAATGTGGTGAAGCATGACCTCCCTTTGTAAAAGCAGTGAGTCTTGCTGCTGGGTTTATTCCACTGGTTGCTTTTTGCTCTAAACACAGCTACCAATTTGTCTGTGGTAAATTTCAGACATACTGCCCTGTGGTTTCTCAGCTGTTCTCCTGAGGCCACTCAGCATATTTCATTCTTAGAGCACTAAGGCAGTTTCATAGAATCATCAAATCGCTTAAGTTGGAAAGAGCTTTGAGATCATCAAGTCCAAACAACAGGCTTTTATCCTTAACAGGCTCTTGATGCAACATGGTGTAAACATGGAGAGGTGGGGTTTGAAATCAGACACAGCCGCAGCAGAAGACACCCATGGGACTGGAGTGGGAGGGTTCAGAGGCATGATGCCCGTCACAGTGTCCTGGCCCTGGAGATCGATCCCAAATACAGCTTTTCCTGATCCATCTCCTTGCAAAAACCCCACTTTCTAGGCACCCACCAACCTGCCCATGTAAAACAGCACTTTGTGAGACCTTCCTGAGAGAAAAAGGACTTGAAGGCCAACACAGTGGGACAGACTTGGATTGGCACACCTTGTTGGCAAACACAGCTAAGAGGCTTCTCAAAGACCGTGAACAACATGTTCAGCAAGAGCATTGGTCAGTGCTCAGCTGCACTCATCCTCAAGTTCTTCCTGACCACCTACGTGAACACTGGTCCTAGCAGCTGGTCACTTTGCAGTTCTCTCATCGAACCTTTCTGCTAGCACTGATCTGTGGTGGTCTTGTGTGCCAAGAGCTCTCTTTATCCTTCTGTTAGGTACAGAGATACCCTAATGGGCTTACTGCTCCTGATTTGTTTGAAAAATAATGTATGACTGCCTCTTCGTGCCAGTGCTCCTCAGACTCTTTGGGCCCCTTTTATTCCTTTTTGAAAACCAATTTGCCATAGTTGACATTCTTCTGTTCTCCTTCTTTGAACAGACTTGTCCATGAGCATCATTCTACTTCAGACTTCTTTCTCTAAACCCTATCTGTTTCAGACTTCATTTGCCTTTTAAAAACCCTTTTGATGGATGGCATACGATTCCTTTGAACCCCTAATTCTGTACCTTTTAGAACTCTTGTGTGATGTCTATAAAAACAGGTCCCATGTTTTTCTGCATCTTTTCATTCTCCTAAAATGAAAACTGAGCCAGCTAGCTAAGAAATGTCTTGCTTCATATTAGATGTTCCCATCAGAAATGCTGTTGTTCTCACCTTGTTATGGAAAATACATCAGTAGTGTTTACTTTGTCTGTTATTCATGGGCAGAGTTTCATGATAGCTCATGCCATCCAGAGAGTCTTTTTAGACTGAAGCCACGCAGTGTACACAGAGTGCAAACTGATCACACGACCAAAGCAAATATCCTATCGTGCTGGATGGGAGACTGGCTTCCAGAATTCCTGTTCAGAGATTGTACTGACTCCTAGCAGTGACAGGAGCTGATCAGCTTTGAAGAAAAAGCCACTGGAGACGGTACACATCTCTCTCACAGCTTTATTATAAGTTGTTTTGATCTAGATGCAAAAGACATTGTATTAAAAGAATTCTGAAGTCGCTGCTGACAGGGATCTCTGGGGCTGCCAAAGACCTTTGAGGTCTGAACACCCAATGGTGTGTTTTTCTCAGGCTGGTAGGTTGGACTGCAATATTCTTCTCACCTGTAAACTTGTTCTGGTTTATTTTTACAGGTGATAGCACCTATTTCTTTGTTATTGTGTTTTGGCTTCGTTGGCCTTTTCTTTACTTTTTTTTTCTCTTTAGTTCATTTTTCTTAGTTTATTTATCTCACTTCATTTTGCTAGCTAAGTGAGCTTTATTCTTCTAGGGTTTTGTCTTGTAAGGTGGTGTTTGCATACTTCAGCTCACCACAGTAGCTCCACGCTTTGCCTCTTCTTGGAAAATTGATTCCTACTGCAACACTGATGAGCAAGACTAACAGTATTGATAAGTTCATTATCAAGCCCATTATCCTATCTCAAACTGTGGATAGAATCGTTGAACTGTTTGGGTTGGACAGGACCTTAAAGATCATCTAGTTCCTACTTCCCTGCCATGGGTAGGGACAGCTCCTGCTAGTCCCCGTTGCTCAAGGCCCCATTAAGGAAGAGCTGATTAACTGGGGAAACCTGCTAGTACCTTCTCGTAGTGCCCTCCCATTCTGCAATTTAAATTCACTTCTGATTCTTGCGTGCCAGATTTGATCCTGTGCCTAGGACCCCTGTCTGGACTCTCGGTTTAGGAAGGATGGNCCGTCTCTGGAGGTGTTCAAGGTTAGTCTGGATGAAGTGCTGAGTGGCATGAGCTAGATGTCAGATGTTAGGTTTACTTGGTTTAGTTGGATTTAGGTTGGACTGGATGATCTTTAAGGTCTTTTCCAACCTTATCATTACTGTGATACTGTGATACTCTCCCACTCGCCCAGGAAAGCTTTGAATCCATGTAGACTGTAGCCAGGAGCTGTACTGAATTAATCACAAAGCATATCGGCATCTTGGTTTCATTCCTGTGTTGTAAAATGCCTTTTCCTCGGGAGCAGGTCAGGTTGGAGGGGACATATGGATCACAGCCAGGGTTTCTTAGAGTTATGCTCTTACAATTAATAAAGCAAAGCTATTACTGTAGCTGAAAGCTGCACATTACACCATCACTGAGACACAGCTGAAGCTTGCAGCTGCAGGTTGTTTTCCTTTTCCGTTGTGCTGTTGGTCTAGATGCGTCCCTTGTACCTTTCTAAACTGGTACTGTCACAGTCATTGCATTTGCTTTGGCTGCATTTGACTGCCAGTTTGCTTGCAGTGCGTGGAGAATTTGCTCCTCCTGCTGTTTTTAGAGCTTTGATGAAATAAAATGCTGGGGTATGGGTCTGTTATTTTTTTGTACATTTAACATTTCCATCAAAGGTGGGAATTTAAATGTAAAAACCATCCTGAGACACATGTCAATCACAGCACAGGCTGGTAGGTTTTGTGATCCTAGAGGAACTGGCACCAGCTGCCACTCACCACTGTTGCCACCACAACGCCTTGGTGAATCAGGCGGTTTCTGATAGCATTAACTTCCAGGTAAAAGATCTTCAACCAGTCTTTTTTAATGCTGGGGGACTGGGATTAATTGTACACACAATTAGAAATGGTTTGGTATAATTTGTGGAAGAGGTGGCAACATTTATGCCTTTAGATTCTCCCATGGAGGCACAGGGAAACGAATTACTGGAAAGATCAAAATAAATTTGTTTGCTCTCTGTCAGAGTTCATAGCCACAGCCAACCTCGCTAGAAGGCTAGAATGATTTAGACAAGTTTGCTTTGGAGATTCATAACATATGCTTGCTGGACAGAATTGAGATATCGCTGCTCTGGAGAGTAAGTTGTTGTAGCAGGAGCTGACAGAGATGAAGATAACTGAGGGAAATTCAATTACCTTTTAGTGTTTTCCTTCTAATAGGATTCTTAATGTGAAAAAGATCCTTAGGTGATGCGCCTGTGTTGCTTTGTGACATCTGCTCTGATACCTGCATCCAGAATGATGTGAAATCTTCTCTTTCCAGGCCCTCATTGAGGATGAAATAGGCATCTGATTGCTAAATGGGTGTTAAGTTTTGATGCAGCATATTGTCATTAGTAGTCCAGATGTGTTTGACAGTCTCATGGCAGTAGTCCTGAATATTCTCTCAACTATAATTTCATTTTAAAAGGGTATTTCTCTAAATGAGAAGCTTATTTATAATAGAAACTGGAGAAAGGTTTGCATATACTCTGTTTCTGCAGGTTTGTTGTCTCATGTGACTTTCCCTGGCAAAAGCAGTGTCATGGGTTTTATATTGCAAGACAAAATTAACCAGTGGGTGTTCATAATGAGCCCATCCCGTCTGACCATAGCTGGAGCCCCAGCAGTTCTGAAGTTTATAGAATCATAGAATCATTAGGGATCAGAAGGGACCTTGAAAGATCATCCAATCCCCCTGCCGCAGCAGGATCATCTAGACCAAGTTGCACAGGAACACATCCAGGTAGGTCTTGAATGTCTGCAGAGAAGGAGACTCCACAACCCCCTGGGCAGCCTGTTCCAGTGCTCAGGTACCCTCACTGGGAAGAAGTTCCTTCTAATATTTATATGGAACCTCCTCTGTTCCATCTGGCACCCATTGCCCCTTGTCCTATCACCAGATGACCTTGAGAAGAGCCTGGCTCCATCCTCCTGACACCCACCCCTCACAGATTTCTAGACATGAATGAGGTCACTCCCTCAGCCTCCTCTTCTCCAAGCTAAAGAGACCCAGCTCCCTCAGCCTTTCTCCATAAGGGAGCTGTTCTACTTCCTTCATCATCTTCATTGCTCTCTGCTGGACACCCTCCAGCAGCTCTGTGTCCTTCTGGAACTGAGGGGCCCAGAACTGGACACAATGCTCCAGATGTGGTCTCACTAGTGCAGAGTAGAGGGGGAGAAGAACCTCCCTCGATCTGCTAACCACTGCCCTTCTGATCCCCCCAGGATGCTGTTGGCCCTCTTGGCCACAAGAGCACATTACTGGCTCAGAGTCCTCCTGATGGCCACTAGGACCCCCAGGTCCCTTTCTCCTCCATTGCTCTCCAACAGGTCAGTCCCCAACCTATAGTGGTTCCTGGGGTTGTTCTTGCCCAGATGCCAGACTCAAGTTACCAGTGCAGAAGGTATTGTTGGGATCTTATTTCTGGTGCTTGTAAGAACGCTTGGGTTTTTTTGAAATAATAGCTAATGTTTGAAATGGAAATGTAGCAGTGACTCTGAAACCAGTTCATTGAGCAGCTGTGTGTTGGAACAACCCCCCTATTAGTTCATGTACCTACAGCACACTTCCTTTTACTGACCCATGAATGTACTGTCTGTGTCTGAATGTAGTTCTGGGTATATCCTCCAAAATATTTGAGTTTTAAAACTCCGTCCCTTGTCGGTTTTGGAAAGTAAAATCCACTTTTTATCTGGTGTTTTCAGCCAAGGAGCTGCACACTGATGTTTCTGTTCAAAAGAAGCAAGAACAAACAGCTTCATGTTTTTATCTGCAACCCCAAAACAAGTTTCAATGTGTGAGGAGATAGAATCCCTGACTCTACAGAGGTCTGGATTGAAGTCTAGTCCATAGTTTTACTATGGGGTGAAAGGGGGTTGTAGAGAGGTGGGAGTTGGTCTGTTCTCCCTAGTGGCCAGTGCTAGGATGAGGAGAAATGGCCTGAAGCTGCACCAGGGGAGGTTCAGGTTGGATGTCAGGAAGGATTTATTTTCTGAAAGGGTTGTCGGGCACTGGAACTGCCCCTTCAGGGAGAGATTGAATCCCCATCCCTGGAGGTGTTGAAGAGAAGAGTAGATGCTGTGTTGGGGTACAGGGTTTAGTGGTTCTACTAGGGTTAGGAAAAGGTTGGACTCGATGATCTTGAAGGTGTCTTCCAGCCCAAACTGTGAAGTGTTTGAGTCAGGGTTACACTTCGTTCTTCCTTTGTGTCCTAGTGCTAAGATACTGGGGTTTGGGGTTTTTTTCTTGGGGGGTGTGGGGGGGTGGAGGGTTGGTCAAAAAATGTGTTGGAACAAATCCTGGGTCCTGCTGGCATTACGGTACAATGGATTTTGAGATGTTCCTACTCTTTCTGTCCTTCTCCCTGCCTGCCCTTGCAGAAACTTAAAATGAATCCTCATGGCTGCAAAGGACCTCCAGGATCATCACATCCAGCCCTCAACCCGACATCCCTGTAACTACTAGACCATGGCCTCAAGTGCTCTAGCTACTTGTTTTTTAAACCCCTCCAGGGATGGGGACTCCACCACCTCCCTGGGCAGCCTGTTCTAGTGCCCAGTCACTCTCTCAGTAAAGAACTTCCTCCTAAGATCCAATCTAAACCTCTTCTGAAGCCAAATACCCTGAATTGTGCATTGCCCTTAGAGTAATTTGAGGTTCCATCTACTGCAACCAGTGCCAGTTGTTGCCAGTTTAAGGCAGATGACAGACAGATGCCCAGTTATGGGCTGAGCTGCTCTGTTGTACAGAATCTATAGCAGTTTGGACAGAGATTTTGTTGTAGCTTGGGACTAGGGAATTGTGATGCTCTGTCAGCGTGCAGTCAGATGAGGCAGTGCCCCACAGCGGGTAAGCTGGGCACCCACTGCAGTGCCACAGCCTCCTGGAGAAGCTTATGTCTCCTACAGTCGTCTCTGAATGATGTTGTTGTTTGTCCTGGATGTGTTAAACATTTACAGAAGAAAAAATCCCAGATATTCTGACTTCTGAACTCTTTTTGGTGCTGCCTGTTAGAAAACCCGAATGTTTTATTTCTAAGCCGTTGTTGAGGGCCTTGAAGCCAGCATCACCCGTCGTGACATGGAACCAAGGCAGCTTCTAATGGCTGGCAGCAGAGAGGGGGGAATGTTTGTCAGGTTAGCTTGGAATGGCAGTTCCTTGAAGCCACTCAGAAACTTGGAATAGTGGTAGTAGATAGAGGTATTGACCTGAGTGTAACTGGACCTGTGAGACGGTGTGAGACGTGTTCTTATGTCCAGTGACTGTCACTTTACTTCTGATATAACTGAAGCTGTTTCGCTATTCATATACTGAAAAATATCTTATATATTTTTATGCATATATATTTAATACACTTTTATAAACATCTATGCATATTCTAGTATAAAATGCATGTGTATATATTTTATATATTTATATGCAAGCAAATATCTGTATTTCTATAACATATTTTTATGTACTTTTATAAATGTACTATAGGGTTTTTATAAAATACATTTTTATATATATTTATATATATATTTATATAAATATTTATATATATTTTTTTAATATTCTGGGAAGCTTATATATATTTATATAACAGATTTATTTTATAAATATTGATTATTTAAAATATATTTTGATATACTTATTTATTTCATAAATACTTACATCATTTTAATATAAAATTATATTTAAATATGTTCATATACTGAAAAATATTGCATTAGTTTCTTTCAGCTTTGAACAAGCTTGGTGGAAGCTGGTGATGTTAATCAGTCACTGCACTTTCAGTACCAACAGTGTTAACGAGGGAACTGTAATTAACATAACAACTCAGATTCGTTGTTTAGAAATTCACAGAAGTTGTGTTGTGTTTGCATCGCCCATGGCTGCTGTGCTCTAAACATTAACTTGGGATTACTATTTTATACTGACTTCAAGTGAGTTAGTGACCTGTGATTGAGCAGGGTCTGTGCAGGTGTCCTGTGCTGTCTGTCCTGTGCCAGTAAATTAAGAGCCAGGAGTTCCATCAGCGTGGCAAATGCTGGTAGCTGTAATCACGAGTGGTAGGAAAGCTCCCTCACACCACCAGACAGAAACACTTCATAAAACAATCAAATGCAACAAAAATATTAGAGCCTTGGAAGAGGACGTTTCACCAGGTCTAATATTTAATACTGAAATCATACAATCACGGAATCCTCATGGCTGCAAAGGACCTCCAGGATCACCAAGCCCAGCCCTCATCCTAGCACCTCCCCAACCCCTAGACCATGGCCTCAAGTGCTCATTTTTTAAATCTCTTAAGGGATGGTGACTCCACCACCTCCCTGGGCAGCCTGTTCCAGTGCCCAACCACTCTCTCAGGAAAGAACTTCTTCCTAAGGTCCAATCTAACCCTCCCCTGATGCAGCTTGAGGCCATTTCCCTTCGTCCTATCATTAGTAAGTTGGGAGAAGAGACCAGCACCAGCCTTGCTACAGCCTCCTTTAGGTAGTTGTAGAGAGCAATGAGGTCTCCTCTCAGCCTCCTCTCTAGACTAACCAAGCCCAGTTCTCTCAGCTACTCCTCACAGGGCCTGTTTTCCAGCCCTCTCCCCAGCGTTGTTGCACTTCTCTGGACCCACTCCAGCACCTCAGTGTCCTTCTGATACTTGTGGTGCCCAAAACTGGACCCAGTACTCAAGAGAAATGGAAAAAACATTACGAAACTTTATGTTATGCCAAGGAACATTTGTGTAGAGTATTTTCTCTCTGTCTTTTAAAATGTTGGCAGCATGATGGATGGTGCCAGTAGAAACTGCTTGATGCTGCACAGGACTTAATTTCTCTGAAGGATGTGTCTGTGCTGGTTGCAGTTCTGGCACCATTGCTGTGTTTTTGTTAAAATCAAACAAGAAAAGCACATTTTAAAGCAATTTTGCAGTGTAGTTTTTGTCCTTACTCCGTATGTACGACTGAGTGTTTTTAACTTGGACTGCTCTGAATCTGTGTAGCCTGACCATTTCAAACGCTGGCTTTTCTGTGGATAATAAAATGACACTGCTTTAAAAATAAAGGAAACTAACCTCCCCCCATTTAGAGCCAAAGGTCGAACTTTCAGCTGTGATAGAACTTCTCCAGCAGCCCCTTTGCTGATGTCTACTAAGAGCTGGAACCTCAAGTGGCACCAGGGGAGGTTAAGTTGGGCATTAGGAAAAACATCTTCCTGGAGAGGGCCATCAGAGGCCTTGGTGCAGACTGCCCAGGGAGGGACTGAAATATAGCTGTGGAGATCTGGAGCTTAGGAATAGGGTTTAGTGGTGGCCTTGGGACAGTTGGGTTAAAGGTTGGACAGGATGACCTTGAAAGTGTTTTCCAACCTAAACACTTCTGTGAGTCTGTGAACTGCAGGTATTTTTGGATTCCTTTGCGTGGGTGTGTTAAGGGTAATTGACATCCTAAGGACCCCAGTCAGGTCTGAAACCAACTTGGCATCCAAAGTAGAGAAGCTTTTTAGAGATGAGCTTGTCTTTGCATGTGGCCACTCATGGCGAGATAAGGGACTGCTCTGCTTAAACGTCTGAACCCAAGCGAGTGCATTTCTTTGCGTGTGAGTTGGTGTGTTTTGATGCAGGCTGACAGAGTTGGGGTGGTTCAGCTTAGAAAAGAGACTTAATACTGGCCTCTCAGTACATGAAGGGAGCTACAGAAAACCTGGAGAAGGCTTTTGACGAGGGCCTGTAGTGATAGGACAAGGAGGAATGGCCTGGAACTGAAAGGGGAGATTCAGGTTGGGTCTTAGGAAGGTCTTCACCATGAGGATGCTGAGGCACTGGAACAGTGCTGAGGCACTGGAATGCCCCATCCCTGAAGTGTTCAAGACCAGGGGGGATAGGGCTCTGGGCAACCTGGTCTAGTGGGAGAGAGATGTCCCTGCCCATGGCAGGGGGGTTGGAACTCGATGATCTCTAAGGTTCCTTCCAACCTGAACTGTTCTGTAATTCTGTGGTACAGCCTGAAGCTCCTGGGTAAAATCACAGCCGTGCTCTCAAAACCACTGACAGGCACTAGATGGAGAAAGCTGAGAAGTGCAACACGGACCCCGGGCAGCAAGGATATCTCAAGGGGCCGGACCTCTTGTCTTTTGGAAGTCTGGAACTTTACATAGTCTTGGAAACTGCATATGGAGAGTTTTCGGCTGGAAATGAATTTACTTTGCATGTGTTTTTCAGATTTCTGAGGAAATTTAGTGAGTGTGATATAGCGAGAACATCGAGCAATAAAACCCTTGCATGTTGATTATTTTTGCATTGTTCTCTATAGGTCAGATGAATGTGACTTCTCATATGAGAAGAAAATAAGAAAAGCTAGTCCTAACCACAAATTCCTGTAAGCTAGATGTTGAGGCAATTTGTCTACATAATGTGTTGACTATTAACGTACCGAAGTATTTATAGCTGGGTCTTCGCTAGCTAGAGAAATTACAGACTTTTAACTGATGCAGATGTCGTTCCTTTGGTTGCAGCCAGAGGCTGAAGCAATGTTTACAGATTGATGTGGTATAAGGTTGTTTGTAATAAGACTCTAAATGAACGTTTGGTTTAGTTGCTTATCCTCTGAATCAGTCTGGCTAAATTTTTATGTTATTATGCCCTCAGAGCTTCGATTACTTTAAGGTTGAGGTTTTTTGGTGGTTTTTTGCTTGCTTTGGAAAAGAAGTTGGCAAACTATTTCCAAATTAAAACACTTAATGTCTTCTTTTCATTTCATTGAGAATTTTGGGGGTTTTTTTGCATGTTTCGAAAGGAGGTCGCAGTGAGGTGGAGGCTGGCCTTTTCTCCCTAGGGACTAGCGATAGGACAAGAGGAAATGGGGTCAAGTGGGAGTCATAGAATCGTTAGGGATAGGAAGGGACCTTGAAAGATCATCTAATCCAACCCCCCTGCCACAGCAGGGTCACCCAGAACAAGTTGCACGGGAACAGATCCAGGCGGGTCTGGAACGTCTCCAGAGGAGACTCTACAACCCCCCTAGGCAGCCTGTTCCAGTGCTCCATTGCCCTCCCTGGGAAGAAGTTCCTGCTGATACTGATATGGAACCTCCTCTGTTCCAGCTGGCACCCATTGCCCCTTGTCCTATGACCAGATAACCTTGAGAAGAGCCTGGCTCCATCCTCCTGACACCCACTCCTCGCATATTTATAAACATTAGTGAGGTTACATCCCTGGAGATACTCAGGGAGAGGCTGGGCAAGGTTCTGGGCAGCTTGATCTAATTGCCCCTGCAGGGCAATTGGATGAGATGCCCTTTGGAAGTCCTTTCCAACCTGGGCCATTCTAGGATTCTGTGATTTCAAGAATGTCACAAGGTTGAAGCACTGTGATTGGGAAATGGCTTAAAAGATCATCACTGGCTTCTTCTTGCTTAATACCTGATCTGGGAGCACTGAGGCTCTAAGGAGAAGTGCTGAGCTTTACTCTTTCTAGAACATAGTGGAATTGTAGTTACTTATTTCTAGCTTGAAAAATGCCCTAAGCCTGGGAAATGTGGACCCCAAGGGTGTCGGTGCCCCGGCATACTGTCTTTAGGATCTTAGCCTATTTTAGGACAAGAACAGTATGTAGGGGAGTGTGGACATAGACTGAAGAGGGAGGAAGGCGTCTGTCCCAGTGCAGGCTTTGAATGGAAAGCTCTGATTAAAACTGGGTGCTCGGGCTCACAAAGAACATCTTTCTCTAAACAGTACTTGTGCCAGGTTAGCAGTGATGCTTAGAGAGTCAACACGTAGGAACAGTGTAGGATCCCAGTAACTAGCAATGATTAAGAGCATTTACTTGCTTGTGTAAAGCTTTCTCTTTGATAGTGATCCAAGGGTCCAACACAACTGATACCAGCCAGATAAGTGTCAAAGAAGGTTTAACAGAAGTCTGTGGTACTAACGGGTACCACAGGGTAAATCTAACTGCATTTGTCTTTGCTCTTTGCTAGTTATTTATTCTGTCAGCTGTTTCTCTATCCAGTGAGCAGGAGTTCACTCTTTTTAGTTTGTCCCATTTACCTACTCTACTAAATTGGGTTCAGCCTCAGTAGAAGTGCTGTTGCCTAGTGTTTAGTTGCCTTTACCAAAGCTTTATGCTGTGAGACTTCAAGGGAAAAACAAAGCTGTTGGCTCAGCACAGATTAGAACAAGAAGCCTCTGGAGATCCTTGCATTTCTCTCTAATCACTCTCCCCACATTGCCTGTGGTAGGGCTTTTTTCTGGTCGTGACCACAGTCTTACCAGTCTGTGTTTGGGGTGATCTAAGTCAGCCTCAGGGTATTTTCCCCCTGTCTTGTGGTTCTAATTGCATGATTTTTTCTTCCCCAGGAAACAAACCAGGCTACAAACCCACTGTGCGTGTGTGTGTGTTGTTTTTTTTCTTCTCTGCATTTGAGCTACAGTTGATTTAGATGCAGATTCTTTTTAATCTTCAAATCAGATAGAAGGCTGGAAAAGTGGATAAATGAGCTTTGGGAAGCCGTATGTTGCTGAGATGAGAAGCCATTGCATTGTGTTCAGTCCATTAAAACAAGAAATAGAAGAGATACTTTGATAAGTGCTCTGCTGGTGTTAACCTTGATGGCTATTATCGGGGGGATGATGCTATATCTATTTCATTGGCTTAAGCTTTTTTCATGCTGAGAGAAATCAATACTTGGAGTCGTTGGATGACAGAGGCATCACTTCAGAATTGACGGTGGCTGTCAGACGTTGTCATTGGTTGACTTTTGTTCGCAGTCGAGGTTTAAAGCTTTCATTTTTCTAAGTCTTATTCAGGAGTCTTTGCAACATTTCCCTGGGTAGCATTTTTAGTCCAGACTTTAAACCTCAGGTCAGAGGTCAAGTGCAAAGATCTGTGAAAGTGGAGGATTGAGGAGCTCCTTAATGTAGGAAAATAACCTTGTTTGTAGGGATTTTGCATTACTGGCAAGACCAGGCTGTTATCTTACGGATGGCTTTTCCTCTTAAATGCTGCCTGCTGAGATAGGTTGTTCACAAAGCAGGTAGCTTTTAGCTAGATTAGACAAAGAAACTGGCACATATGGAAGTGTTCAGTGATCTCTGGGTTAAATAATAAAGAGCTGCAGCGTTGCTTTTAGACAACCCTGCACTATCCAACTTTGCCACGGTTTGGGGCTGCAGAGGAGCCCATAGGTGTGGTGCCGCACACAGGGAATCTTTCACCTTGTTATCAAAATTAAAGATAAAATAGTTCTGGAAACATTAGTTTCATCATCCTCTTCACTAAAATAGGCGACGCAGAGTGTGACAGCACTTTGTCAGTGTTTTGCCTGTCTGGACTATTTCATGCATAGGGAACACACTCTATTTTCAGATTGGTAACTGCTCACCTTGTGGTTGACCTTGTGCTCCTTTAGAATGATCTGCAGGTAACCTCTGTGTTCATGTAGGCTGTAGTCTTGTCCAGGCAGGGAAACAGGAGAGAGGCAAACCCCCCCATTCTGCTCTGCACTGGTGGCAGAGAGAAGACTTCTGGTCCATCCTGCATGAAGGGGAGGAGAATAGGGTTCTCTTCCGCTCAGTGCTGTGTCAAAGGGCTCTGCTTCATGTAGTTCACCTCTCCCAATCTTCCACATGCACTGAATACGGACTTTCTGTAGATCACCTGAGGGCTTTAGATATGAAAATACACTTGTCTCCTGTCAGCATTTTGTGTGTCATTGTGAGATGATGGTGCTTTCATTATACACTTGCCCAGGCTGAAAAGAGGAAGACCAGCGCACTGGCACAAGGGAAGGTTCGATGGCTTTGTTTGTGTATCTGGTTGTTAAGCTGTGCCCAAGCAGGCCAGGCTGCATATTGCCAGTGCAAGAAATCAAAACATAAAAGAGTGAGAATAGATATTCCAGTTTGTGTAAAAGCACAAAGCAATTGGAATTTTTATTTTACCTAAATGAGAGGATGGGGATTTAGTGTGAAACACTGACACCTATCACTCCATGTCCTGGTGTTGCATCTCTCAAGCAGGGGAACCTGAAGGCATCTGAAAATAAAAGAAATATAGTATAGAAATAGAGAATTAGTGCTTTCAGGACAGGCTACAGGATGGGTGTCCTTCATTTCTTCTGGTGGAGCCAATCTTCTTTCACTCCTGTATTCAAAAGTATCATGAGGGAAGGACAGGGAGAAACACGGAGCATTGGAACAGGCTGCCCAGAGGGGTTGTGGAGTCTCCTTGTCTGGAGACGTTCCAGACCCGCCTGGCTGTGTTCCTGTGTGACTTGGTCTAGGGGATCCTGCTGTGGCAGGGGGATTGGACTGGATGATCTTTTGAGATCCCTTCCGATTCCTGATGATTCTAGGCTTCTTTTTTGCTGCACCCTTGGCACATGTCGTAGGTCAGAATCACTGAACAGCTGGCAAGGCACCAATACAATTAGAGAAGTCTATTCCTGCAAAACTTCCCTAACGTTAGTACCTACACACACGTGAGCCAGGTGTTTGGCAGAGCCGTGTTCTCTTGCTGCTCTTGTTTGGAAAAGCAGAGTGTGTGACAGTTAAGGGAGTCAAGTCAGCACTGTGTGGGGTTGTTACATGTGGGTGTCTCCCAGATTTGATTGGTAATTGCAAATGTCTCTTGGTATGTAATGCTGAGTTAGCTGAGAAGCGAAGTCCTATACAATTCCGTTCTGTAGCAGCCTGATTTTGTTTTCATGGAAGTTGTCAGCACAACAAAATACAGGGTTTTTTTTCCTTCATCTGAATGTCACCTCGTTTTTTAAAGAGGAACAAGTTCATTGTATCTGTTACAAAACATTCTAGTTTGATTTCCATTTTATCATGTTTTAAGGTCAAATGTGACTTTAATGTTCCATAAAGAGACAGAGATTGATAATGGGGAAAGAATAACCCTCTAATGTGATTTATATCTATGGATTTTGTGTCAGATATGAAAAGTTGCTGTTCAAATTGTAAAGGAGGATCCATTAAAGAGCACTTGAAAACAGTTTACTACTTAGCTTACCTTACACACTTGTTTTTAGGATTTTGCCCTTTCAGGTATCTTAAATATAGCAGCCTATGGAATCTTAAATACAGCACCCATTTACAAAGGGTGACAAAAATCTTGGGATCATCCTGTGGGCAAAACAGATGGGAAATACTGGGGAAGACAGCTGTATTTGAAAAGAACTGGAAAAATCGTGTTGGGTTGATCACAATTTTATCCACCTCATGCGTTTTGAAGAGGGGTATCAGAGTGCTTGCCGTTTGACCACTATAGCCAAGCTTTGATGTGCTATTGACTTGGAAAGCCAGCTGCTTGGCCTTCATTCCATCTGGATGTCTGTTCTTCAGGTGACCCTTAGTCTGAGGTGTGGGAGAAACCATGAGGGAATTTGTAAAGGTACTAAAATCATTGAGATAGGTCTTGAAAATGTATTCACCCGTTCATCACTGTTTGTTATGTAACATCTGTGGAAGTCCACACTGCATGGAATTTCATTTTACTCTGTGTTTTCCCCACGTTCTTCTTAACTCTCTTGCATTGCACAGCGTACGTGTTGATGTGTACACAGACATAAGTAACACTCACAGCATGCCTCTTGTCATGGGGTATTTCTAACGCTTGTATGCACAGGCAGATAGCTAGAGAAGACTCTGTAAACCTACAAAGCATCATGATACCGTGCTGTTCCCTAAGCTCTGAGAAATTACTAGTGACTGTATCTGCTACCCTTCTTTGGTTCCTGTTAGGTAGACATTTGTGTCCATTCTACTAATGAGATCATGAAATAATCCAAGCATCGCCAAGGGCTGGTGTATGCGACCTGATGACAACTGCAACTAGCAACAGGGCGTGCTGAAGTGGGGAAAAGCCTTGAGTGTTTCCACATACATTGGAATTGTGTGGGGTCTTCACTACAGTGCTTTGGGGAGGGGGTGATTTAGATTTGGTGCCCATTTTGAGTTCTGTATTAGTAGCAACATCAGCAAAACCCCCAAACTACAAGAACATGTTGTAAAAAGAACATTTGGTCAGTTCAGGCTCTCTCTGCAGATGTAGCTTTGCGTTGTTTTTTGCCACTATTGGGGTTTGAGTGGCTCAGCAGACAGATAAGGTTTGTGTGTAGTTAGTTATACAACAGGTAGAGTACAACCAGGAAAGCGATTACTCTGCCCATGCTGGCTTCCAAATGTGCTCAACCCCAAGAAGCCATCTGGTGATGTGGGATTCAGATCTCTGGTGTGTTTTGTCTTGTGTCAGAAGATGCATCTCTTTTTGTGGTTAGCTGTACAAACAGCTGTTATTTACAGTCCTGTATATAGTGATATTTATTTATACCATTTTATTTATTCATATACTTGTATTGAGGGGTTGTGGAGTCTCCTTCTGTGGAGATGTTCCAGACCCACCTGGATGTATTCCTGTGTGACTTGGTCTGGGTGATCCTGCTGTGGCAGGGGGATTGGACTGGATGATCTTGCAAGGTCCCTTCCAATCCCTAAGGATTCTATGGTTCTGTGATTCTATTTATTCATACAGTTACATACAGTTAATACATTTATTTACATTTATATTATATGCATATAAACATAACATATAACACAGTTTATTAGGGTTGGAAGGGGTCTTCAAATTGCTATTTATATAGTTATGTTTATTTATGTAGTTCTACTTGTTCATATAATTCTATGTCTGTAGTTATACATTTATATTTATATTTATATTGTATATTGATAGTTAAATTTATTTATATAGTTATTTAAAGTTATTTATTTATACAAACAACAGCAAGTGTTTGGCTACTAGAACATCCTGAGGAGTAACAGGAGCAGAGTGGTCAGCTACCCGGTGGTCACTGTTCTGGACTTCCCCTTTGTTGTTACCACACTGTACACTCAGTTTACTATAAGCTACAGATGACTATGTGCTTTACTTTACAATCTGGCCACTAAAGTTTTGGCATCCATTAAATCTCAAGGGTGTGTGCTGTGTGGCTAAAGAATTAACAGCAAACCAAGGTTCTAGGCTGGCATCTCTAGACAGATTTACTATAGGCAGCTTCACACCTCTACAGTGAGGTTAGGTCTTCATCTGAAGTTCTTTTCTCGTATAAATCATTACAAAGTGTGTCAGAGTTCCCTTGGATAGCGTTAATTAAGCTGCAAACTATTCAAGTCTTTTATTTTCTTCCTAGTCACTGTGTGCCCAGTATTCTGCAGACAAACGGGAAGAAGAGAAAATGTGTCATCATCTGATAATGGCAGCGAAGTACCGAGACCAGGTGACTGCAACCCAGCTAATACAGAAAATTATCAACATTCTGACAGACAAGCACGGAGCCTGGGGAAGCTCTGCACCAAGGTAAAGCTTTGGCAGTGTGTTGAAAACTATTCCTGATGATTGGACTGTGCTTAGCTCTGCTCAGGTGGTGTAGTGAGATTCAAAAGTGAAATTGAAAAGTGGGTTTTTACTTTCCTCTTACTTTTCTTACAGAAGATGTGCTTAATGCTGGTAAATGTCAGAGAACTAGTGTTCAGTTAGAGCAGTAAAAATCAGGGTGAGGGACTTTACTTGGAAAACACCTACAATTCATTGAAAAATAATTTCTTGAAGTAAAGATGTTTTGGCAGCTGGCATTCTCAGCGGCACGTTACACGGTTCAGGATCAACCCACAACTTGGAGACTTGTTTTCTGCCAAGCTTTAAACAGACAAATAAACATCTTTGTAAGTTAGAGGTGAACCATGAGTTTTGTGTTAGTAATTTCAGGGTGAAGACAGTGCCACCAAGCTGGAGTTCTCAGTACATTGCAGTGATACCTAACTTCTTCAGCACAAGTCACAGATGAAGTTTCACTTGGAAATCTAAAATATAAGTTCACGTGCTCGTAGCACATTGATAGTTGAGGCTTAAGGATAACTGGAGCATACTTAGGCTAGTACATACTCAACTAGCACAGTGAATATGCTGCTGTGATGAGATACCCTCGTTTGAATGGAATTAGAAGTGTGAGAGCCATACATGAGGAGCAACCACACCAGTTTTCCCATGAAGCTGTATTCAGTATTCAGTTACTGCTTGTTTTCTGGAAAGAGAAAAAACTCATTCCCAGCCACTAATGATTTCTGTGATGTACAGGAACATAAAATGTTAGGAAGAAAATTCCCTGGAAGTGTTAGAGGTGAGAGCTGTGATACGATGACCTAGAATGGCCATTCACCATAGAAATAGAATTTGTGGGTTCTCTGGTTAGAAATGAGGAGTCAAAATAAGTGTTTAATGCTGGATTTCTTACCCGTAGAAAATGATGCTGAGCTATAGCAAGACTGCTTAAGAAAAGCACTCCTGAGGGTGTGACAACTGCTCTAGTTCGACAGCTCTAGGAATATTTACTTACATAGTCCAAACAATTTTGAAGTAAGGCTCACGTTATCTGGTTGGAACTCAAATTTTATTAAGGACCCGGTGTGTCTGTGATTCGTGGGTACCTTGTGGCTCTGTCCATCCGCTTGTGTCTCTGGATTTAGAACTATCACTGCTGGCCTGTACCTGAAACACAGGGTAATCCCACTCGCCCGTTAGTTAGGTGTGTTTTGCTCACGGTGATCATTCCCATGTATTTGGGGAAGGAAAAGTGTAGCTGCTAAAATGTTCCTTGCTTGCAGGAAACCGTATCCAGATAAATCCTCAAGTCAGCTTTGCGTAAGCAGCCTGTAAATTACCAAGTGCACAAAATATGGCCATGATAATTTCCATTTTATAAGAGTGATCTGCAGCAGAATGGAAATCTCACATAATGCACTTTGCAGCACACTTAACGTAATTCTGGAAACTAAAATGGCATTAGAGACAAAACAAAATCTCTTTATGGGAAGGGCA
>VZRI01011218.1:11772-16772 GCA_013397515.1 Upupa epops | reverse complement strand
AGCCAGAATTGACAATAGCATCGCGAGATGACTTAATAACCTTTGCATGTTCCTGTTTGTGTTGCCCTTGAAAAGATATCACAGAGGCTGATGCCAAAGGATGGGGTGGAGGAACGACAGCCACAGGCAACCAGTGTAAAGGGAGTCAGGGACGTGTTTGTTTTATTTTAATGATTCCTGTGAGACTGGATGGATATCTGTTTCTGTTTAAACCTGGGAATTTTGAGTTCCTTTTTGTTAATCTGTGGTTTCTGCATTAAATGAACCTGCAGTGGATGATGGAAAGTTGCATTTTCCCCTTACGGCGAGAGATCTCGTGCATTTTAATGAGATAAAAGGCCCAACTTGCAGGCAAGTTTTGATCATCTACATAGATACAGCTTTACCAGCTTGATGTTGATGGGTAAGCATGTAGAGAGCATACATTTCAAAAGGTCTAGGTCTCATGGTTTTATAATTTCTCTCACAAGAGGGGGTGAAGCAGCTCAGAGCCCAGCGTGGATGTGCCCGGCTGCCATTGCGGCTTTTTCCCAAGAGGCAACTTTGGGGATAGAGCTAAGTTTTGAAAGGGNGGGGTGAAGCAGCTCAGAGCCCAGTGTGGATGTGCCTGGCTGCCATTGCAGCTTTTATCATGGAATCTTACAATATTGAGGGTTGGAAGGGACCTCCAGAGACTGAGTTCAACCCCCCTGCCAAAGCAGGACCACCCAGGACATAGGGCGGTATCCAGGCAGGATTTGAAAGTCTGCAGAGCAGAAGACCCCACAACCTCCCCAGGCAGACATAGCTGGAGTCTGACTTGAATCTTGAAGGGTAGGTGTGGATGAGGTTTAACTTGAAGAAAAGTTTCTTCAAGGAGAATGCTGGGAGTAAGTAGCCTTCAAAATCTGGAGGACAAAAGAAAGATGCCTTCAAAGCTTTTCTGTACATCTAAAAACAACATCTCGAAGGTTAACGCCAGCACTCTGCTTCAGCTGTGTTTAAACTGCATTAATCTTTCAAAGCAAACTGAGTGACACAAGGGCTGCATTTCAAAAGATAGGGCAAGGAAAGAAGAAGATGAACTGTGGAGCTGAGATGCAGGAGTCTTGAGCTTGTCCATTCTTAAATGAGTGCTGTGCTCATTTTTCCTCTATTGTATTTTGACTCTTTGATCCACGTGATTTTGTCGATTGCATTTATTTCTATCGATGTTTATCTATTGCATGGATTCTTTCAAGCTGTAACTGTTGTGGTCTGGTTCCATGTAGTTCTATTTGTTGAATTTGTGTACTCAGACCTGCAAGCAGCAGTGGCTAGGTGTGTGAAATACGGTGACTGCTGAGTGTCCAAGGTTTCTCCCGAGCCATCGGTACAACAATGGAGCTGCTGTGGCTGCTGGACTTGTCCAGGGGGGTTTGCACCGTGCGCAATTGGACACTGACCTCAAACAGTGCATTAGCTCTGAGTAAACTATGGGTAGGACTAGGTTTGTTTGTTGTTCAGTGACAGATTTTATCTTGCTACCAACCAAAGTAATTTTTCCTTGACTGTAAAGAACGTTTCTTTTGCTCTTCTTTCTCCCTTGTAACTCTGGGCTCAAGTTGAAGCCGATTAGGAATTGCAGCTAAAGCCTGATATGATAATATATGTTGCTGTTTGAAAAAACATCCTTACTTTGCTGAGACCTTTTGATCACGAGCTCCTTGCTCTTTACAGGGACAAGGAAGGAAGGAAGAAGCAGTTCATTGCTATTTACACATTCAAAAACTGATGGGTGGGTTGCCTGCCTGTAATGTGGAAAGGCCACGTCTTCAAATCCCTCTTTTGCAGGAGATAAAGTAAGGGGCTTTGGAGATTTCTCTTGGGCAGTGAGCAGTCTTTTCATCTGAGATCCAAGAATTGAGAAGGGAGTTTAAATTTCATCTCTCACAGCCCATAGCTGCACTCAGACTGAAACTTGACTTGCGTATGCGCGCACAGGCAGTGTTCACATATGTTGACAGTGTTCCCTTTCGTTGGCAAAGGGACACAACAACATCCCTGACTTTCGTAGGGATGCCAGTGAGCCCCACGTGAAAACAGGCAGAGGGAACTTCTTTAGTTGTCACATGCAGAATGCCATTTTCATCTGTGTGACTCGAGGTTTGCTGGTCTTAGAGGACAGCTTTTTAGCTGGTGTTCAGTGGGGAAGCATAGAAATACTTTCCAACAGTGCAGTAAGGTCTTGATGGGAGAACAGAAAACCAATAGGACTGTGCATGTGTTTCCCATCCCACTCCACAGACATGGTAAAGGTTCTCAGAAGAAATGGATGAAGCCAAGGGGCTTCTTTTTTACCTAAATTGTCTTGCATCTACCAGCTAGCATCATAGAAACTACTGCGTCTACCCACTGTTCCTTCCCCAGCCTTAGGATTTTTAGCATTGCTGGTACCTATTGGTAGTAGCTTTGTGGTGATACCTGAACTACTTTATTAGTTTAAAGAAAAATCATACTAGCCTTTATTTTTGGTAAACAAAGCCAGTCGTGATCTTTTCTGTGCTGTGTCTGCTGACAGACAGTTGCTCATTCAGTAGTTTTTTACTAGGAAGATTAGAATCATAGAATCATTAGGGATAGGAAGGGACCTTGAAAGATCATCTAGTCCAGTCCCCAAATTACATAGGAGTCTGGAACGTCTCCATAGAAGGAGACTCCACAACCTCAAGCAAAGTGAGTGCTGTAACATGGGAAGGCCAGGTTGTATTGTTCTATCTCTTCAGAAACCCCACCCCATGCCGTCACCTGCTTGAGAGCTTTGTTGTGTGAACATTCCTGTAGTTGAGACCAAAAATTAGGCAGTTTGCTGCTTTAATGTATGGTAGCTCCCTAAACAAATTAGAAACGCTGCTACACAGTGCCAGTCTGACCAGCCTCACCCAGGCTGTTGCCAGTGTTGCTAAAAAAGGTGTCTTCTCCTATGTCTTGACTAATGCAGATCATGACAAGAGTGTGAGGCGTGCAGGCTGGGCTGGACCATAGCCAAATGACCAATTGCTGTCACCTCTGCATTCGGGCTAGGGCTTACTTACCTAGTCTGATGAAGAGGAGGCTGAGGGGAGACTTCATTACTGTCTACAATTACCTGTAAGGAGGATGGAGAGAGGTGGGCATCGCTCTCTTCTCTCAAGTCACTAGTTACACAGGGCAAGAGGAAATGGGGTCAAGTTGTGTCAGGGGAGGGTTCGGTTGGACGTCAGGAAAAATCTCTTCCCTGATAGAGTGGTCAGGGGTTGGAACAGGCTGCCCAGGGAGGTGGGTCATCCCCACCTTTGGGGGGAGGAATCCCTTGGAGAGGTTCAGGAATGTTTGGATTTGGTGCTTGAAAACAGGGTTTAGTGGCCATGGTGGAGTTGGGTTGATGATTGCACTTGGTGATGTTGAAGTTCTCTTCCAACCTTAACAATTGCATTCCATCCCACTTTACTGCTGTAGCTTTGCCTTTAGAAAAGGGGAAGGAGGTGACAGTGGTAGGACTTGAGGTGACAGCAGGGCAGCCTAGCGTAAGGATCAGGTTTGTGGAGAATATGCTAAAGAGTCAAAAGCTCTGGAGCAGTTTCAGTAGGTGCTTGGGTTTGGTTTTTCTGTCTGTGTTTTTGCTGAATGCTTTGGAGTGATTGCTTAGCAGCTGTGTCCTTTGTTGCTTTTGTGCTTTGAGTAGCTGAAGAGTTAACTAGAGAGAAAGGTAAAGGTAAGTGGATGAGGATGGGAAAGAGTGACGACACAATAAGAACAAACAATATTTCTGAGTAGAATTTCTGAAAAACCCAGTTTTGCTGACGTTTTCTTCGGTGCAGAAGTAACCTTCTTCCTGAAGTACTACCTGCTGCAGGCAGGTCCAGTGCTGCAGAGAGGCTGCAAACCAGTGAATCTAAAAGAAAATGCAAGTCTGAGCAAAGCAGGAGTGAGAAGCATCCTTTCAGAGTCACTTTCCTGTAACAATTACCTTCCAAAAGCTAGGATTGCTGTTGGGATTGCCAAGAGTAACCGTACCGTAGAGAAATAGCTGGATGTAGTAAAGTTCTGCACAGGCTGTGCTTGTGTGGCCTTTCAGATGCTGCTGAAGCTGGAGGTTGTGCAGGTCCATTAACAGACACACGGGGGTTTTAGGAAGCAATCGCTTAACAAATTACAAATCTCTTCAGAGCTGTTACTGCCCCAGATCGTTTCCCCATGAAGAGTGAGACAAATCCGCATCGTTCAGCAGAGCCGTAGGGAGAAGGGGCTGTTTGCATTTCTTGGCACACGTTTATCTCCGTTGACCTAGTCAATTCAAAACATCTCAAACATCCTGCACCACAGCATAAAAGAAGAACAACCCTGACCAGTAATTCGATTGCAAGGCGTGAGCCTTCTTGGTGTTGAGATGATTCCATAGATGTTTTCAAGGGTAGCCTTTTCTAAGATCGCTTATTAGCTTCTGAGCTAATTCCGAGCTGATATTGCTCTTGCTTCTGAGCAGAGAACTAGCCAGTGGCCAGCAGGGTGCTGCAAACATCATTTCCAGATTTTGTTATTGCAACGAATTTGTAGGAAATATAAAAGGAAGGCGAGGACAAGTACACGAGGCACAGAACCTTCACATTTGTGCTTTGTGCAGTTCACCGTTCCTAGCAAGGAAAAGCTTTACAAACCTTCTCTCGTGTCTGATCTTTTCACCAGCTGATTATTCCTTTGTTTTTTAGGATTGATTATGATAGTTTAGGGGGTTGTTACGGCATCCTGGCTGGTACCTGCAGTAGTGTGCACAGCAGGACTAGGGATGTAATTCTCCCCTGGCACTGGGCACTGGTGAGGCCTCCCCTCGAATGCTGGGGGCAGTTCTGGGCTGCAGTGGGTCCAGAGGAGCAACAAGACTGGGGAAGGTACTGAAGAGAAAGCATGATGAGGAGAGGCTGAGGGAGCTGGGGTTGTTCATTCTGGAGAAGAGAAGACTCCAGGAGGACCTTCTGCCTTTCTACAGGTCCCTGAAGGGAAGT
>VZRI01011218.1:0-11480 GCA_013397515.1 Upupa epops | reverse complement strand
AGAGGGCAGGGCCTGAACCTGCACCAGGGCAGGGTTAGGAAGACCTTCATCACAGAAAGGGTGATCAGAGCCTGGACTGGACTGCCCAGGGCAGTGGGGGAGTCCTCATCCCTGGAGGTGTTTAAGGACAGCCTGGCTGTGGCCCTGAGTGCCCTGGTCTGGCTGCTGTGGTGATGTTAGCTCATGGGCTGGGCTGGATGAGCTCAGAGGGCTTTTCCAGCCTCAGTAATTCTGGGATTCTCTGATAATATCCAACATCAGCATAAAAGAAGAAAAGGTTGGTCAGTAGAGTGAAAGCAAGGACACGTGAAAAGCTTGAACACACACAGACACACACACAGACACACACACAGACACACACACAGACACACACACAGACACACACAGACACAGACACACTCAGACACACACACACACTGCTGTTGGTTGGTCAGTCTCAGGGTCCTCCTGATTTTGGCCAGATGAATACTCCAATGTTCAGAATTTCCCTGAGGATTCTTGTGTCAGAGCATAACGCAGCTTTAGCAACTCATGTATTTGTTCAACAGAAGACACACTCTAGTTCTGATATGCCAGCCAGGACTTTGGGTGGGTTTGCCCCTTCTGACAGAGCAAGTTCACAGCATGGAGTGGCGACGAAGGATTTGTGTTTGGTACCATTTCAGCTCCCCTTTTCCCTGAGCAGCTGGGCTCGAGGGCAGCTGTTTGAGCTTTGTTGGTGCAGGTCAGATGCTCTGGTTCAAGTTCAGGACTAGAATATCCACTGTCCTAGGATTTTGTGGGGGGGGTGTTATTACTCAGCCTGTAAAGGCTGCTTAATAACAATTCGATTTACCCTAGGGGAAGTGTAAGTTTAGACAGCACCTTCTTAGTGTGGAGAACTGGAGGAGTGTACTAAGAACAGAGAGGTAGGCAGGTTAGTGTTAACTGTTGTAGAGGGATAGCTTTTACTATCGAGCTGCAGAGCAGTCTGTGTGCTCTGGCTGTGCAGAGGAGCAGCGTGTGCCACAGTTCACTCCACACAGCACCCTCTTCTTCAGCAGAAGAAGATGAACACATTCTCTGTGGGTGCTCTTGGCAGGGTGTTGGATGCTCTCTGCTCTGCTCTTGTGTCTGTTACAGAGACACCAGTGGTTTCCTGCTAACACACATTCCCTGCTGTGTGAATGTGGCTTCGTTTGAGACTGTCTTCCTGCTGTTTATTTCCTTAATTGATTAAATTGATTTTATTTGATTAGATTGATTTTATTTCTCGTGGTTCAAGTCTTTAATCCACCTGTTACTATGTTGAAAATAAAACTGTGTGTGTTCTCAGACAAGTGGATCTGGTGGAGAGTGTGTCCCTTTCCCCTCCAGCCTGGCAAAACTCAGACGTGTTGGGGCATCTGGTCAGGATGGCTGACAGATGCCAGTCAGGGATGTGGAGACTCTGCACACAGACTGCACTGTTTGCGTTGTATCTTGGAGCCAGTTTTGAGGCATTTTTTCCTACACACCCAAAGACGTGAAGCAAGCAGGGTCTGGTGTCTCACCTGGTCAATTGCTGTGGAGCAGCAGGGACAGAAACAAGGAAAGGAGGAGACCTTGCTCACAGCTGGTAACCCAGGGGACAACGTCAGGTGCTTTTCTACAGCAGTGTCTGCACGGCTTGAAAAGACAGTAGGAAAAGTATAGTAGGAAAGTCATCATAGCTAGCTGTTTTACTGTGAAATGCGAGACGAAACAAGTGAGTCATCAGCTTGGTTTGGAAGTGCAGAGCCATTTATAGAATCATAGAATCATTAGGGATCAGAAGGGACCTCAAAAGATCATCTAGTCCAGTCCCCCTGCCACAGCAGGATCACCCAGACCAAGTCCAGGGGGGTTTCAAATGTCTCCAGGGAAGGAGACCCCACAAACGCCCCAGGCAGCCCCCTCCAGTGTCCTGTCACCCTCCCTGGGAAGAAGTTACAGAATCAGTTTGTGAAAGATGTCCGAGTTAAAGCCCTCCTCGCTAGCAGTTTGCCTCTTCACCTGTACAGGTGCATTGGCTTGTTCTTTTCCAGATCCAGGACTCTGCATGGGCTCTTCTTGAGCCTCCTCTTTGTCCAGCTCTCCAGTCTGTCCGTCTCTTGCTGAATGGCCACACAGCCTGCAGGTGAATCAGCCAGTCTTTCTACTGTGTCATCAGCAAACCTGCTGAGAAGACACTCTGTCCTGTCATCAAGGTCGTTGACAAAAGATGTTGAAGAAGACTGGACCAAGCACACAGTTAATCCGTGTGCTGTGTTTAGCAAGGGGGTTGTCACCAGGATGAAATGCAAGAGCTGTATTGAGCTGTTTGGTTTGTGACTTACTCTAGGGTTTGCTCGCAGTGGGATTTGGAGTTATGTAACACAGAATACTTCACATCTATAGAAACTCGGGTATCTTTGAGGTAGCTGGTTGCTGAACTCTGATGAAATTTGCTGTGGTTGAGGAAAACAGAAATAAACATTCTCTTAATTCTCTAGCCTCTAGTGAGAGGTATCCCTGCCCCATGGCAGGGCAGTTGGAACTAGATGGTCTCTGAGGTCCCTCCGCACCAAAGCCATTCTGTGACTGTCTGATGATCATTCACAAACACCCGAACTGTAGCGTCCTTTGTTGCTGGAGGGTTTATAGTAGGATGTTGTCTGGTTAATTTGGTTTATAGTGTTGATTCTTTTACCCTTAAAATATAATCTTTTAGTACTAGAATTCCTGTTTGAATCATAGGGTAGTTCAGATTGGCTGGGACCTTAGGAGGTTGCCTAGCAGAAACAGCGTCAGTTGTGAGATCAACTCTGATTGCTAAGGGTTTGGGCTTTTAAAACTAGTTGGATGGATGGAGCCTGCACAGCTTTCTGAGCAGCCCAGTTCACGGCCTGACTGTTGTCATACTTGACAGAACATAAAATCCAGTACTGCTGGAACTTCTCAGTCTCAATTCATGTCTGTTGTTTCTTATCTTGCCACCACACACCACTCCGAAGAGCATAACTCCACCTTCTTGTGACACTGGCAGTTACATCCTCCAGAGTGAGCAAGCCCAGCTCTGTCAGACCCTTCTCACGTGGCCGGTGTTCCAGTTCCCAAGCACCTCAGTCCCTCTGCAGGGTTCTTTTCAATTGATCTGTTTCTTCTGTTTGAGAGGCACAAACTAACAGATGGGGATAATTTCTGTCTCCCATCTGTGCCTCACTCAGTGCAGCCCAGGGTGCTGTTGGTGACCTCAGGATCCCTCAGTGACCGTTCAGTGAGTCTCAGTGGGTTTTCTTGCAAGGGGTTGTTACTTCCCAGTCACAGACAGGGCTCTACATTTGGCCTTGAATGTCAATAGCCCCTTCCTCCACCCTGCCTCAGGCTCTTTGAACGCAGCTCTGCCCCTGAGCATATTGACTGGTCCCCTCCAGGGTGGTGTCATGTGCTGACTTGAGGAGGGTTACTTGAGTCCCCCCAGTGCTCACACATATTTTTGAGTCACTGTTCTCCCAGCCAAACCCCAATAGATATAAATAGCTGTCTTTTTACACTTGAATGCTGCAGGAGAATACTGTGTGCAGCTGTGGGATGCAGTGTAGCCATCGCAACAGGATGGGAGTAGGGGCTGTTAGCTCGGTGCAAGCGATGCGATCGCTTACATCCTCAGAGCCTCAGCGCTTGGCCTTCCTGTTGTATTGGATTTCTTTAGAGATGCAATGTGTGTAATGGAGGGCTCCTTCGATGTGAGTATGTGCTTTCTAATTTGTGGATTAGAGGAGCTCATCCCGACAAAGAAAGGCTGGAAACGAGCTCAGAGCAGGACTCCTGGATGTGAAAATGCTTGCCAGGAGCCCAAGTGTTTATTCGGTACGGATTCCTGCTTAAGAAAGTATTGCTTTTGCAGCATAAGGTCAGGACGAGTTTCTGATCGGTATCAGGGAGGAGAGGAGGAATCTATTTTCAAACTTTTTTTAGAACTCAATTGTTTTTTTGAGAGAACAATATCTGGGGAGTATCGATCGCCTGCGTCCAGTAGTTAGTCAAAGGCTATCTCCTTTGACTAGCCCCTTAGCGCGGTGTCATCCTCCTTCACGTGATAGATAGTTACAATCTCAGCCAGTGTAATTACACACTAGCCAAGCGGGTCATTTATTTCTGTACCTTCACCATTTACCAAAAATCTCCTTTATCTTGGGGAGCCAGCTCTTCCTTTTGCAGTAAAAGCAAAATTACGGCACATAAACCATGGAGGGGCTAAAGCTGAGGGCTTGAAAAATAACCCTAAGACTAACTTCAAAGAACTGCTCTACCTTTTATGAACACCTAGTGTACTTTTTATCTATCTTCGTTCCCACTGTCCCCGAGAACAAAACACACGAAGCCCAGCTGCTGTTTTTCATGTGTCTGGTAAACACTATTTTTTATTTGTGAATGTTTTAGCTTCTTTTTCTTTGTGTTGGCTTTTGTCTGTTAACACTGGATGCTTTCACTTGCATGAGGGTTCTGTCTCCGCTGCCCTCCCCCGTATCGGCTCCTAATTTATGAAGTGCAGAAGCTCCTGGAAGCTCTGATGCTGCTTTGCTGCTGGCGGGGAGTGAAAGCGCTGGGTAGGTATTTGTGAGCACAGCTGACGTACCGAGCGACGTGCGCTGTTTCAACGTAGATGAAATTGTGAGTTACATTCGAAGCCTGCTTTAGCATAGTTACATGCCAGGGAGGACAGAACCTCTGTGACTGTTCCAAATACAGTTCCTATGGACTGATTTGGTGAGGAAGTGGGCAGTGAGCAGGGACACCCACAACTAGGTCAGGTTGCCCAGGGTCTTGTCCAGCCTCACCTTCACTATCTCTAGGGATTGGGATCAGCTACCTCCCCGGGCAGCCTGTGCCAGAGTTCAACACCTTCCTGCTAAAGAACTTCTTCCTAGCAGCCCATTTCAGTCTGTTCTTCTCTAATGTGAAACCACTCGCCCTATCATTCCAGGCCTTTGTAAACAGTCTCTCTGCAGCTGCCTTCNCAGGTTGCCCAGGGTCTTGTCCAGCCTCACCTTCACTATCTCTAGGGATTGGGATCAGCTACCTCCCCGGGCAGCCTGTGCCAGAGTTCAACACCTTCCTGCTAAAGAACTTCTTCCTAGCAGCCCATTTCAGTCTGTTCTTCTCTAATGTGAAACCACTCGCCCTATCATTCCAGGCCTTTGTAAACAGTCCCTCTGCAGCCTTCTTGTAGCCCCTTCAGGGACTGGAAAGTCACTGTCAGGTCCCCTGGAGCCTTCTTGTCTCCAGGCTGAACAACCCCAGCTCCCTCAGCCTGTCCTCATAGCAGAGGGGATCTAGCCCTCAGATAATTTTCATGGCCTCCTCCAGACCCACTCCATCAGGTCCCTAGCCTTCCTGTACTGAGGGCTCCAGAGCTGGACACCGGACTCCAGGTAAGGTCTCAGCAGGATAGAGAAGAGGGGCAGAATCTCCTCTCTCGTTCTGCTGGCCACACTTCTTGTGATGCAGCCCAGGATGGGATTGGCCACCTGCAGGCACACACAGTCTGCTCATGGCCAGCTTCTCATCCACCAGCACCCACCTTTCCTCAGGGCTGCTTTCTGTCGCCTCCCTCCACCCCCATCCTGGATTGATTGTTGGTCTCTATTAATTTGGGAAGGATATGTGGTCCTGCCTCAATGCTACAAAGTGAAAGAAGTGAGATCTTGACGGTTCCATCAGCATCCCAGGGCAAATGCTTTCTGCTTTGGGCCCTGTGTGGAAGCCACTGACTCTGAAGATCTCTTGAGCTTGGAGAAGTCTGAGGGGTGACCTCATTCATGTCTATAAATATGTGAGGGGTGGGTGTCAGGAGGATGGAGCCAGGCTCTTCTCAAGGTCATCTGGGGATAGGACAAGGGGCAATGGGTGACAGCTGGAACAGAGGAGGTTCCCTATCAGTATCAGCAGGAACATCTTCCCAGTGAGGGTACCAGAGCATTGGAACAGGCTGCCCAGGGGGGTTGTGGAGTCTCCTTCTCTGGAGACGTTCCAGACCCACCTGGCTGTGTTCCTGTGCGACTTGGTCTGGGAGATCCTGCTGTGACAGGGGGATTGGACTGGATGAGCTTTTGAGTCCCTTCTGATCCCTAATGATTCTGTGATTCTATGAAGTAGTGAAGGAGCCCAGAGACCTGGGTATTCTCTAACAGCCTTTTTCTGGGTTTTTTTCCCCCTGTTTTCTGTTTCCTATTAATATTACACTTGCAGGAGTTTGTGTGATTGCCACTTTTTGGTTTATATTTATTGCTTTTGGTGGCCCTATATATTTTTCAGCACATGGCAAGGTACTAAATCTTTCCAGTCTGACACGTAAGGCTGTTTATGCATGTTTCTATTTGAACCCTGTGCCGAGACAGCTTTGTGACCTACAACCTCATCCAATCTCAGATGAATGACTTGCATCTCAAACTCTAACATATTAGCTGGTTGGGTTTTTCCAAGGGTAGTTGCAAATGGATTTCGGATCCTGAAGCTTGTCCTCTAGTTTGGGGTCTTTTAAAAACTAAACAGTGCCTTTGGGAAGTGGATTTTCCTGATTCTCTTCCGTTACTGATGCAGCCCTTTTTCACATTCAGCACCTCACACCCCCTGCCCTGGCCCCCAACCCCATTTTGGGATTTAGAGTCTTTATTTATGAAGCCTCCAACTAAAGGCCCCATCTCCTGTTCTCTGAATTGGAACCTGGAATCAGTGTGAATGGAAATTTGTGTTGATAATCAGCAGTTCATCTCAGACCCTTCCCTTTGCTTCTCTCATCTCTTCTGTTTCGGGGTGTAGTGCTGCAGGTTGTCTAAGAAGCTTCTTAAAGGAATAACAAGAGCATTCCTAATAGTGTGTTGGATAGGCTACAGGTGTGAGAATGTGCTGTTCCAGCTTGCACCCAGTGCCCCTTGTCCTATCACCAGATGACCTTGAGCAGAACCTGGCTCCATCCTCCTGACACCCACCCCTCACAGATTTATAGACATGAATGAGGTCCCCCTTCAGCCTCCTCTTCTCCAAGCTAAAGAGACCCAGCTCCCCCAGCCTTTCCCCGTAAGGGAGCTGTTCTACTTCCTTCATCATNCCACTGCTCTCCAACAGATCAGTCCCCACCCTATCCTGGTCCCTGGGCTTTTCCTCACCCAGATGCAAAGCTCCACACTGACCTCATGAATAGTTCTTCACCATTCACCCCGATTAAGGTAGTATTTATTTTTCAAGACAACCCAGTTGTGCAGCTTGTGTTACGTGATGTAGAATAGCCGCTGCTGGGGAAGGGATGATGATATTGAGAGGTACTTCCAGTGTGGTTTTTTTTCTGGCACACATACTCTGTGCTTATTTTTTAAAAGGATGTGTGTGGGGATCTATACTAGTATAAAAATATATGTATACATTTATGTATAGCTATGGTACCTAGGGGACGTGTGACAGTGTACAGCTGTTCTTGGTTTGAATTTCTCCTGTCCACTCCACAGTTAGTGCATTTCTATGCTGGTAATTGCCCTCTTCTTTACATCTTCTGGTGCTCTCACACCAATTTTTTATTTCTTCTTTCCCTGTCTATGGATGCATGGGATATTTTCACTGAATGCCTTGCCTCTGATCCAGCTGACTGGTTTTCCAAGTGCCTGAGTGCAGCTCCCTCATGTGTCTTACACTGAAGCAGTCTCAGTGTGGGCTTGGCAACTATTTATTTGAATCCAGGATGGGAGCTCTGTATTTGAATCCAGGATGGAAACATGTTGATTTGAATCTAGGATGGGAGCAGTTTATTTGAATCCAGGACTAAATCTTCCCTTCAGTAGACACAATATTGAGGACAGGCACTGCAGCAAACTTGCAGTGAGATGGCATGGCATGAAAATCTGTGCTGTTTAACAAAGAGGCATAGTGAGGCAGGTAAGTGATGTGGAAGAAGCCCTCAGTTACCTGTGGTCTTGTTCTAGGATGGTGGTTTCCACTTTCCAGGTTTAATCACTTGCTCAGTGTTTCCTTATAATGTAAAGTAAAAGAGTTACGGAGTCACACAATTATTAAGGCTGGAAAAGCCCTCTGAGCTCATCCAGCCCAGCCTGTGACCTGACATCAGCACAGCAGCCAGACCAGGGCACTAAGGGCCTTAAACACCTCCAGGGATGGGACTCCACCACTGCCCTCGGCAGTCCATTCCAGGCTCTGATCACCCTTTCAGTGAGGAAGGGCTTCCTAACATCCAATCTAACCCTCCCCTGGAGCAAGTTCAGGCCCTGCCCTGTTGTCCAATACCAGTTGTACTGGTACCAGTGAAATGTCAGTTTGCGAACATTAAAACCCATTTTTGATTTGTGTGACAACACGGGAAACCTCCTTCCAGAGGAGAAAAGGCTGTTGATTCCAGAATGCTCCGCAGAA
Source organism: Upupa epops (assembly GCA_013397515.1). Classification (NCBI taxonomy): domain Eukaryota; kingdom Metazoa; phylum Chordata; class Aves; order Bucerotiformes; family Upupidae; genus Upupa; species Upupa epops. The sequence continues at coordinate 3,080 of VZRI01011218.1, read as the reverse complement.
GATGCTAAACACACAGCAGGTTTTCCAGCTTAGACACAGGCTGAAGAGTTTATTGTTTACATACCAATTTCATTTCTAGAGTCTGTTACGTTCAGTGCACGGCGACAGCCTTGCAGGCGGGCAACACTGACACCTGCTATTTCTTACAGGACTCTTTACAGTGCTGTAACGAGCGCTGTGAGGGGGTTTTGCTGTATGAGAAGAGCGTGTTGCATTTTTCAGCTGAGCGTGGAGCTGCAGAGTGTACGATACCCAGTTATTTACCCTGCCTGTAGTCAGGATTCAGTCCAGGCTTGCGCGGCACAGGGCGATCATTAGCATATCATTTTCAACGTTTCAATGAACTTTCGTAATAAAATTTAAGGATATTTTAATTGCTAGTAATCAGGATTGCATGTTAATAGGCTGTAGGTAATTAGGAAACCATTTGCATTTCTCTTCCCACAAATTTTCTTAGTCTTTAGACCCTCACTTCATCGGTAACTTTTCCTCAGGAGGGTTGAAGAGTCCGATCAGTCACAGTAATAAGAGATGTCGGGGTGTACAGGGGGGGTTCTTAAGGTTTTCTTGCGGGTGTAATGATTTTAACAGGTTTATGCCTTTGATTAGTCAGGTTTACCCATCCTGGGCATACAGCATAGGTTCTAACGAGCTAGAACAAACTCAGTGAGTACTATCCGAGGAGGAGCACCGCTTGTAAACGTGCTCCTCTGTGGTAATGAAGGTCTTTGTATTTCAGTTGCTCTAAACGTTGGGTGAAGTGTGTGGCAGATTAGTTTGTGCTGAGGCAAATTCCCTTGCCGATGTATTTATGGACGTGGAGCTGGAGAGCCGGGCTGTCTACACCCTTTTTCATATTCATTACACAAAAGAAATACTTTGTCTTCCACGTCTGAAACGGTTTGGATAGCAGAAAGAGCCTGGAATATTGTCACCGCTTGATTTATTAAGGTATTTTGGATAGAGATGTCTTGGTAGAAGTTGTGCATATTTATGAAGCAAAGAGTAAGGACTTGAAATTGAAATAATTAAGGCAGCTGCCTGTTTGGCATAAGGCAAACAGAGATTTGTAATGGTTTTAATATTCCTGAAGGAAAAAAAGTAATAGACCATTACTAGGCTGGCAGTTCTAATGGCACCTGAATTCATTAACAGCACGTGGGGCACCAGCCACCTCTTGAGGTTTTACATGAAACGTTTAAGGAGACTATAGAAAATTGATTGTACCAGGAGAAAATACAGTAAATTACTCATGCTAAAAGATTATTGGGTTTTCAGTGTATTACGGTATATTTGGGGAAATGATCATAAAACATGACTTGGGTAAGCAAAGCTTTCAGAGAGTACTGTGAGAGTGAATCCCACACTAGAAGGACTGTGCTGCCATTCAGCGAGAGCTGGACAGGCTAGAGAGCTGGGCAGAGAGAAATGGAATGAGGGACAACAAGGGTCAGGGGAGAGGCTGGCATCTGGNCAACAGCATCCTGGGGTGGGGGGATCATAAGGGGGTGGTTAGTGGATCAGGGGAGGTTCTTCTCCCCCTCTACTCTGCACTGGTGAGACTGCATCTGGAGTACTGTGCCCAGCTCTGGGCCCCTCAGTTCCAGAAGGACACAGAGCTGCTGGAGGGTGTCCAGCGTAGAGCAACGAAGATGATGAAGGAAGTGGAACAGTTCCCTGATGAGGAAAGACTGAGGGACCTGGGTCTCTTTAGCTTGGAGAAGGCTGAAGGGTGACCTCATTCGTGTCTATAAATATGTGAGGAGTGGGTTTCAGGAGGATGGAGCCAGGCTCTTCTCAAGGTCATCTGGGGATAGGACAAGGGGCAATGCGTGCAAGCTGGAACAGAGGAGGTTCCATATCCATATCAGCAGGAACATCTTCCCAGTGAGGGTACCAGAGCCCTGGACCAGGCTGCCCAGGGGGGTTGTGGAGTCTCCTTCTCTGCAGGCGTTCCAGACCTGCCTGGCTGTGTTCCTGTGAGACTTGGTCTGGATGATCCTGCTGTGGCAGGGGGATTGGACTGGATGAATTTTGAGGTCCCTTCTGATCCCTAATGATTCTATGATTCTATGATACAATTTAGCAGCTACTATTAGCTTCACACTTTTCACTGTGGACTGCGTAGAAGCTTAATTATAAGTAAGAAAATTCACTGAAGAAAGGGAAGAACTGCAGCAAAATACTACGAATCTGTGATGTTATTGTGAGGGAAAAGGTTTCTTGGTGTGCCCAGCACCAAGAGTTTTAAATGAAGCAGTACCTTGGTATGTGGTGCCCATTAGTGTGTTGTCCTGTGTCACTGCGTGACCGATGACAGCGATCTGTGAAATACTCACAGAGACATGTTGAGACTCTCTTGTCAGCATGGAATTGACTTCCTTTCTGGATAGTCTTCCATTCCCCTCCATTCAAGTCAGTAGAGGTGATTCATTCTCCTAAAACATTTCCAGTTCTGGAAGTATTTTGATCTATTTTCATGCCCTTTCCTACCAAGGAAATGTGATGTGAGTGCTGACACTAAGTCAATGCGGTAGCACTGCAAGGGGTTTGTGGAGAAGTTGTAACCACCTACGTGAAGGGCAATTCTAATACTCATTGCTTCAAAGCAGTATTTTAGCAGTAAGAACTTTATTCCAAAAGATTAATGATCATAATAATTATTATTTATATCTTCAGGATCGATAATTGGTATCATTGTCCTCGTGAAACGTCAAACACAGGTGTCAGAGGGTGCAGCAAAGGCTTTTCTGATGATCTCAGCTTCAGTAGACTAGGTGGGGGTTTTGTGCACAGGACATGGGTGAGAGGTGTGAATGACTGAGTTGAACAGATGTCGCCTGTACTTCCATAATGGAATGATTCTTTGCATTTTGAAATAGGTGTTTGGATTCTTTCGAATACCGTGTCAAGGATGTACCAAGAGACCTCAATGGAATTCACTCCCTTGAACAGAGTTCCTTCAGTACAGAATTATGTTCACAAAACGACTCCTTTCTAAAAGTCAAATCTCGTTCTAGAAATATCTGGAATTTTTGAAATAACAAAAAAAATAGAAGTGCTTTCTGGCAGTTTGAAGT
>VZRI01011217.1:97683-115491 GCA_013397515.1 Upupa epops | reverse complement strand
TCCAGTTCTGGGCCCCTCAGTTCAAGGACAGAGAGTTGCTGGATGGTGTCCAGCGTAGAGCAATAAAGATGATGAAGGAAGTAGAACGCCTCAGTTATGAGGAAAGGCTGAGGGAGCTGGGTCTCTTGAGCTTGGAGAGGAGGCTGAGGGGTGACCTCATTAATGCCAATAAATATATGAAGGGTGGTTGTCAGGAGGATGGAGCCAGGCTCTTCTCAAGGTTATCTAGTGATAGGACAAGGGGCAATGGGTGCAAGCTGGAACAGAGGAGGTTCTATAGAAATAGCAGAAGGCACTTCTTCACGGTGAGGGTAACAGAGCATTGGAACAGGCTGCCCAGAGGGGTTGTGGAGTCTCCTTCTCTGGAGATGTTCCAGACCCGCCTGGATGTGTTCCTGTGCAACTTGGTCTAGGTGGCCCTGCTGTGGCAGGGGGATTGGACTAGATGATCTTTCAAAGTCCCTTCCAATCCCTAATGATTCTATGATTCTATGATTCTATGAAACTGTTCTGAGACATGTCAGCTTTTTTTTTATCTTACCACTCAGCTGCAGTTAACATTTACTAAAGAGACGCCAGGCCAAAGGAAAGACAACTTGTTATTATACATTAAATCAGTGTTTGCTTTCAGTGGCTGGAACAAATCTTTCCCAGAAGACCTTCCCACAAGACCTCTTCTCCCTTACAACACTCATTTACTTAAGACTTTCACTTGCTTTGTTTTGGAATTTCTAAGCAAATTGTTACTTAACTTTTTTTGAAAATAAAATTAGTTTCCAAAGGTGATGTTCAAGTCTCAGACTCAGTTATCTTCTAATCCAAATGCAGAACATAATTGCATAGAACTCTAGTTATCCTAAGGTTAAATGAAGATGTTCTGAAATGGTAGCTAAACCTTGTTAAACATACTTAATACTGTGCTGTAATTTTTCAGCACAGCAGAAAATAACCACTGTTGTATGGGCAGTTCTGAATTTCTCCTAGAAGAACAATGTCATTACATCCAAGCTTACCAAAGAAAGGAAATGGTACTGAAAAGCTGTAGATATCTTGCAGTCAAACCTCATCCTAATTCTACTGTGTGACAGCTGTGAAGATATTGTTTGAGAACAGTTGTGCGTATTTGGGAAAATTTGTGCTTTCTGATGGAGCAATATGCTCGTGGAATTGAAGACATTTTAAAGAACAGCTCCATTCTCTGAAACCTTTTGAACTTTCTGAACCCTTTTAAGGATGACATACCTTTGCTGGGAGTTAATGGTCTTCTAAGCATAAACTGACTCAGTTATGGCCCAAGTGCTAAATTTATTGTTCAAGTGGAAACAAGGTAGAGATGTTAAAGGATCTTCCATTTGTGGGGAAAAAAAAGCAGAAGGTAGAAATAAATCAGGAATCAAGAAGAGTGGATAATCAGTACTTCAAACTTTTGTGATCTATTCTTACTTCTAAAATAAAAAAATAACATATTTCAGGGTTAACAGATGTTTTCACCATGTAGCTTCTTTCTGTTTTCCTCCTCAGAGTCTATAAAAAAGGAATTTGTGAACATTTGAGAATCAACTCCTTTGTCTTAAACAAGAAATACTGATTATGGAGAACATCAGGACAGGAAAGTGAAACCTATATTGGTAGCTGATTGAGAGTCCTGATATGACTTGAAGGAACCATTGTCAGAAACCTTCAACTGATCATGAGCATTGTCTGACATACAAACAAGCCTTTAGTCATAAAAGCAGTGCAGGTGTCCACATGCAATGTGAGGATCTGGACCTAATTACCTCTTCCCTGAATTCATATGCAGATTAGCTTCACTAATATTAACTAATCTGTTGTTTCCCTTCTATTCTGCAATATGATGGAAAGTGGAATCCAACTGAAAACAGTCTCTGTTCCTTGAGCTTTCCTGAAGTGAGGCCATCATAAGGTCCAAACTTCTAAAAACAAAAATGTGTCCTTTAAACAAGCCTCAGTTCCTTTTTGTGGCCAGTTTCATGGGCTGAGTAGTTAAGGTTAGTGTCAAAGAAATAAATAAAACAAAAATGAGAGGGTACCTGCACTGATCAGCTGTTGTTTAATATGCTACAACAATACTTGGAGAGCCTTTGATTATCCACAGCCAGAAAGTGCTTCAAGAGATAAGCATCATTATTTGATGCTTCTGCTAAAGTCTTTCACTTTTCAAAGGCAGTATGTAGAGACTTGCATTAGTTGTGGGATCAGAGCTGTCATTCTGGAATAGAGTGCTCAGAAGTACTTAATTAATAAGTATAATTATACTTCAGATGTTTGAAAGATGGAAGTGGTAGTTATCCCTAAACTTTGTGTTATGCAACTACCATTTGGCTACCCTTTTTCATGTCAAACACTTAGAAACAGATTAAGGCACTGTTGTTTCACTGCATCAACAGTAGTATGAATCATGGCAGCGAAAACTGGATTCTTAAAAGTCTCCTAAGATTCCTAAAAATGCTTAACAGTCTTTCAGAAATAGAATATTCTGTACAATTTCTTGCACAGGATTGTGCTGGTTAGCCATGACTTAGTGAGTCTGGAAAAGAGAGATAACGGAATGGTGTTTATCCGAGGAACTAAAAAGTCGCAAGCTGAGCTGTTAGGAGTTTTGGAAGGTAAACTGCATGGCAAGTTCATGATGATCAATCAATCTGAACACTCAGATGAGAAAGAGTATCAAAAAAATGGACTCATAGAATGGTGTAGTTCCGAAGGGGCTTTAAATATCATCTAGTTCCAACCCACCCGCCAGGGGAAGGACTCACTAGACCAGCTTGCTCACTGCCTGGACTTGAATAGTTCCAGAGAGGAGGCATCCACCCCTAGAAGTATCATGTGGAAAGACAGAAAGAATTTCTAAGTCAACAGTCAAAAAGAAGGTTCAGTTCAGTTCTAGAACAAAACTAACACCTCAGTGTTTGCTTTAACAAAGTCTTGATACAGCTTCTCAATGTAGCTTCAGCTTTTGATATACCCAGGTTGATACAGCACTCTTTGCACTTCTGTGCAGGAGAAATCAGATTTCAGAAGTAATTCACATGGATATTTCTCCATAGAATTAGGAAGATGCTGAAAGCACACAGAAATCCCATGTGTGTCCCACTAAAGCCAGGACAAAATGGTTTCTATGGCACAGTAGCATTTTCATGGATGCCTTTAATAACCTCAATTCATATGGGACAGCTTCTGTATTTTAGATTAATATGGCTTGTACAAACTTAGAAGCAACAAAAGTGCAAGTACATTCAAAGCTGCTCAAAGCTCTAAATGAGGCTCAGAGATTTCAAGGAAACATCCTATCTTGTGTTAGAAGACTGAATTCTACCCTGTCTAACCAGGTAGAGAAATAAATGACATTCCAGCACTACATAACTCCCTTCAAAAGCAGTCATGATTAGCACCAAAACAGCAGATGGTTTTCAGCAGGCCTCACAGCCATAGGACTCCTTTCACTTTTCTTCCTGGTATTCACCTATTTAAAATCTCCCCCACATTTAGCAGATTGGTTGTTGGGTGGTTTGGGGTTTGGGTTTTTTTTGCAAGCTAGTGCATAATATTAATTCTCAAGTGCTTAATTAATTAATTAATTCCCAATCAATCCTGAAATAGAACAATTGTGTAATTTTATACTGAAAACACTCACTGTTGCTTGCAGCCTAGCTTTGGTATCAAAACTAAGCTGTTTTACCTTCTAAATTATGTTTTCTTGATCCTCTTTGTATGACTTTTGGAGTTAAGTGCAGCCAGTGACCAGTCATGAGTGGTGTTCCCAAGAAGTTAGTGTTTGGGCCACTGCCATCTAACATCTTAACTGCTATTTGGCATGAAGGGATTGAGTGCACCCTCAGTAAGTTTGCAGATGACACAAAGTTAGGTGGGAGGCCCAGACAGACTGGATCAATGAACTGAGAAAAATTGTATGAGCTTCAGCAATGGCAAATACAGGGTTGTGCACTTGGGTTGCAACAACGTAGTGCAACATTATAGGCTTGTGGGAGAGTGGCTAGAACACTGCTTGACAGAAAGAGACCTGGGGGTACTGATTGAAAATTGTCTATATATGAGCCAGCAATGTGCTCAGGTGGCCAAGAAGGCCATGCCATTCTGTCTTGCATCAGAAATAGTGTAGTCAGCAGTAGTAGGGAAGTGATTGTCCTCCTGTATTCAGCACTGATGAAGCCAAACCTCAAGTACTGTGTTCAGTTTTGGGCACATCAATTCAAGAAAGTCATTGAGGTGCTGGAATAAGTCCAGACAAGGGCAACAAAGTTGGTGAAGAATCTGGAGAACAAGCCTTATGAGCAGCATCTAACGGAGCTGGGGGTGTTCAGTCTGAAAAAAGGAGACTGAGGGGAGACCTTACTTGCCTACAACTACCTGAAAGGAAATTGTGGAGAGGTGGATGTTATTCTCTTCTCCCAATAACAGGAGAGGAAATAGCCTCAAGTTGCACCAAAGGAAGTTTTGGTTAGACATTAGGAAAAAACTTCTTCACTGAAAAGTTCATCAGCATTTGGATCTGATTGTCCAGGGAGGTGCTTGAATCATCATCTCTGGATGCATTTAAAAGTTGTGTAGACATGCAGCATGGTTTAGCAGTGGGGTTGGTACAATTAGACTGATGGTTTGACTTGATGATCTTAAAGGTCTTTTCTAACCTGCAGTATTCTAGGATTATATTATTCTATGACTGGCTATTTAAAACACCATTGGTTCACTGCACAGAGGATGATCTTCAGAAGGTCTGAAGTGTGGTGTGTTTACTGGCATTCAGCTAAGATCCTATGAAAGTGATGCATATGCTATTTACTGACTAGCTAATAGGCCAGAGCCAATGTCTGGGATCCCATCAACCTCCTACAGAAAAATCACTTAAAGAATCCTTTATTCTACCCCAGGGTTTTTTGCTGTATAGGTACAGAAGTAGACTACTCCCAGATCCTAAAGAATCTGATTCCCCACATACAGCCCTTACTCAGAAAAGCTTTTGTGCTCCTTTCCCAGTGAATTCAGTGGCATTATATCATCCTTCCCCAAGTAATTTTGTTCTAACTGCTTGAAGAAACTTCTATCCATAGTACAAGGCAGTGTTTTTAGCCTTGTTTAGATTCTAATCACTCCATTCCACCCCATCCCATGCCATGTATTTATTCCACCGGTTGCCCTATTTTCTCCTATGTGACAGTAAACTGTTTCTCACCAATTTAAAGGCAGTTCCCTCCTTATTTAGCATCCTCTCTTCAGAAATTAAAAGCTGGTTTGTTGAAATCCCAGTCTCCATACCACTTGATCAATTTTCAGATGAGTATTCTGAGCTTACATATGGAATCATGCAAATCTATTATTTTAACTGCCTTGCATATACTTGTTTTCAAGGTGGTCTGCTGCTGCTGTGCTGTAATACATTTTTGCAGGTCTCTTTTCTGCTCTTTCTTATGAGAATGCAAAGTGTGAGTCTCTATGTCAATAGCAATTGCAATTAAGCTGCAAATTGGCTTTTCTCTGAATAATTTTTGCATATTCTGTTTCCTGAAATCCTGACTTTTCCCAAGACTCTCTTAAAAAAAAAAAGCAGAAGACAAGATTAAGAAGTAATAGAATCTATGCTGCTGTTTGACAAACTGTTCTTTGCTTGAGCTGTGTTTTTCTTTAAAGCATGCCAGTTCCTTGAAATCAGTCCAAACTGAGAGATACATAAATACTATTGATGTGAGTCTTAAAAACTGTTTTGCTAGGGTCCTTATATAAACTTCAATTTCCTTTAATTATTGCAATGTTCTGACTGAAACTGATCTTTTGAAACCTAAGAAAATAAAGAACCTTTGTTACTCTTTTTGGGGTTTTCCTGATTGTCTCTTCATATGATGGGAATGATTTTGCCACTCCATAGAAAAATTCATCACCATTTGAAGGTATTATCACATTTCTTTTTTGCAGTTACTCTGATGAGTAAAGAAGGCCACCACCCTTGCCAAACAATTTGAGAAGAACAGAACTATAATGCATTTAATACAAACTTCTCCCTCACCAGTTAACAGTAAACAGAATGGTGCTCATTATAGCAGGAATAAATTGACAGGACTACAGCAAATTAGTTCCATTAACAAGTTTATACAGGTGATACAGTTAACCTGCTAGAATGTGCATTTGTACCATGGTAAATTACAATCAGGTACAAAAGTAATTTCCCCCCACCCCTCCACCGCCTCCCCACTCCACCTTGGTAATGCAAAAGATTTAGACACTTCAAGGTTTAATGATCACAGTCATCTTCAGAAAAAGCTGTCTTCCTATGAGAGCAACAACTTGATTTTTGATCTTGAAAAAGTCCCAGACAAAGGTGAAAAGTGAATACTTTGGTCCAGATCAATTAATTTCTTTCTTCATAACCTGTAGTAAGTAATTTATCTCTTTTCCAGTAATTTTGATTGCAAAAACCAATGGCAAGGTTTTGACCTCTAGAACATCTCTGAGTCCTGGCTGCTATAGCATAGCAGAGTGTATTAGGTACAAGTGGAAAATGTGCAAATTCCTAAGAATTAGAAGCTGAAGGCCATTTATCAGGGCAAAATCAGCATTTATCATACTGAGAAGAACATGACTGAGTTTTCATTTCATAACACAGGGAATCAGTGAAGGAACACTGAAAGAAGCAGACATTAATCAGCTGGAAGCTCAATGTCAAGTCTTGCTGTAAAACACACACTTGTTACATGCCAGATCTGGGTATCAGTGTTGTTTTCAAAGACCCTTCAAGTATCACAGACCTAAGTGCTTACAGAGATTTTGTGAGTAAGGAATATATTACAAAAATTGTATCTACAAAGATTAAAATTGAGAGGGAAAGCGACTTGCTCAGAGTTATGTAAGAAAGACAAATCATACTTCTTAGAGTTGAAGTAAATCTAAAACCATTCAATCCTTGAATATAACCCTGTTTGCTCCCTATATGCATAAAGAAACAGAACAAGCAGAAAGAAAAAAATTACCTGCGAAGGGTAACTGAAGTTAGACCATGTTTGCTTATCATGAAGGTATTGAGTCAGCACTCAAAAAGTTTTAATAGATACATTATAGGAATAGATAAATTATTTGATGAATGAAGACCACAATTCCATTGCATACTAAGGTGTATTTCTTTTGTGCTGACATGGGTAAGAAAATAAAGATATTGGAAATTTAAAAGATTTTGTAAAGCTGACTACCAAAGAGAAGTGATAGCGGTATAATAAATAATGGAATGTGAAAGAATGAAGGTAAAAAAGACTCATGTTTCTGGTAAAGAAAACAGAAAAACAAATGACATCTTTATGTGGAATTTTATAACTGATCAAGGAAGTTAGACAGTTCCACATAATATATAGGGCTTACTGCATGTAAGTAATAGTAAGAAATTATGTCTTTCTAGTGTCTTCTGAATAACATTGGAAATAAACTTAAAACTTAAGTTCTTACAGGATGCATTTAAGAAAAACAAATACTGGCAGTATAATTTAAAACTTAGCACACATCTTGCCTTCTGCTATCAATGAAAATATTTCTTATATGCACTTTCCTGCTTTTACTGGGAAAAAATGGAAAGGAAGACCAAACTCTCCTTGCCTGTATGTTTCCACTTTTCTCATTGAAGTCCTATGTACAGAATCCCACATCCTAATAGCTGAACTGCCTTACATATGAAACATGTTTCCATGTGTATGAATGTGTTTTCTTATAAAGCTGAAATTCTAGATTTGAGTGGATGCTGAGCTAGGTGGCCAAGGAGCTGCTGTGAAGATGCAAACTATGAGAGTTACTGAAGAAATCATACTGCAGAGGGCAAGGAATCCATTCCTACATGTTCTCGATTCTTGTGTGACTGAAGAGACATATTTTTCTTAGCTAACAAGTTAGAAATGTTGCACTGTCCCTACTGGACAGAGATAGACCTGGACTTGTCAGAAGTCTCCAGAAGCTTGATCAAATGCAAAGGAATCCTGCTGAGACTGGACAACTTATGATGAGTCTGCTGGGTATACGAATATTGTGCAGTAGCCACAAGTTTTGGCGCTGCTGATCTTCTCTCACAATTGTTTGGTAGGGTGTTTTTTTCAATGTAGAAACGGTCATATCCTGTTGCATCTTTCTGCTTATTTCTATCTCTGCTACTCACACATGCACACACAGACAAAGATGAGGCTTGACATTTATGTAGGGGAGTTTGCTGCAAAATGTTACACTCCCTTCAACCGTATTCTAGAAAATAAAATGAGGTAATACTTCCTGCTTTAATCTGGGATTATTGAATGCTTGCAGTGATGATTTGTGGAGACAGAACTGTTGTTATTAAAGTTGAAGCTAATAACTTATTTGAGAAGAAAAATCAAGTTTCTCTTTGCAAAGGTTTGGATTTTCAGCTTCTGAAGAAAGATGATTACATTTAATAACATATTTCTTCATCAGTACAGAGGCAACTATGCAACAAAGAACAATGTAATATTGAAACACTGTATGTCACTGCATCTGTGTACCAAAATGATAGTGATTCTTTCAATTTACTATATATATTTTCATGCAGTACGATCAGAATACTGTTGATAAGGATGTTGACTGTGGACATAGTTCATTTGTTCATAAGTATGTATTATAAAATTACAGGCAGAATGTGGTTTCCCTGTGTTTTAATGTTCTGCCATGTTTCTGTGTGATACTTAAAAATCCTTCTGGTTCAAACTGCTAGTAGCACATGATACAGAATGGGGAATAGGAATCAAGGACTGTACAAGCTAAAAATCTCTGTTTAATAGAGAAATTGAATCAGCAGTGATGCAAATAAAGTTCTTATTGTTCACATGCTGTAGCAAAAACTCTAGGTAACAAATAGGACTGGAAATATTCCAGGATGACAGTAGCTTTCAAGGTATTTTATTACTGTGCATTACTACAGAGAAAAAGAGCAGCTGTGGGCAACAGGAAAGAGTTACCATGATCCTTTCATCCTTACCTGTGAGTCAAAATGAGCCAAACCCAATGCAACCACAAGCAAAGTACATCCCAGCATCTGCTAAACACTCAGAGGATTAACAATGCCAGCTACCCAAGGAAGAAATAAATTGTCTCTTACCATTAGTTTTCTCCTCCCATATAGGATGTTTGGGACAGCTACAAGATGACATTCACTAAAGCCAAAGCACAAATTAACCATATTGTTAATTGTCATTCATGTCTTCTTGTGTGGAATTTGTGCTATCCTTCACTAAACTTTCTAGGTGAATAGAACTGGTGAGGAAGCAGATGAGGTAGCATTATGGTCATAAACAGTAGCTAATACAGGTTTGCTGAGGAGTACTTTCCTGTTATGTGGGCTGAGCTGATGAACAAGTTCTTATTTCTTCTAGAATAATGCCTCACAAGCATGACTAAGCAAAAGAAATGTATTTTTTATACAGAAGCCACCATTTGCAATAATGTAGAAGAGTATATGAATTTGAGGGCATTTCTTGATAGTGAAGCAGTGAATCAGTGGCAATACAGAAAATACTGTACTAGCTGATGAGAAAATCTCACAGAATAGCAAACAACAAAAATTACATTGAGAGGCAGAATGTGTTTCACATGATTGTGTTACCATGGAGCAAGACTTGGTATTTCAGTGATGTCAGTGAGCTGCTAAGATTTGAGCCATAAACCATGGTAGCAATCCTCCTGTAACCATGAGTTCTCCACCATAGTCTTGATGCTACCACGTACCATAGAAAGTTAACAATTCCAAGTGAAGACAGAGTATTGGCCAAGGCCCACTACTGAGACAGTAAAAACATGCTCACTATGTAGCCTGTTCAATAGAACAAAACCAGACATTAAAATTTGTCCAATTCTGACTTCCCTTCTTTCTGATATCAAACATCTTTTCTTTTCAGGACTACCTCATGGACTAACCTGTGCATAGACAATCTTGTTAGCCTTTGAACCAGCAGTGTGGGAACCACAAGGCACTCACCCTATTCCTCAGAGAGCTGAGCGGAGAAAGAGAGTAGTTCTGTAAAGATGACAATGGTTCTCCAGAAGACACACAATTCTGTCTGTGGTTTTGGGTTAGGCTGGGTCCTAGCATTATCTCACAGTGTCAGCTTCAGAAATCCTTGCTGACTTATTTTCTCCCACAGAGAGGAGCTGAGAATACTCAAGCAGCCTATTCCAGTGTGGCCCTGCTGACATGACATGGCTGAAGATGGAAGCCATATTTGAGCAGCTTGGGAAATCCACGTAATGTATTTGCTTCCATAGACCACCTTCACACTCAGTATCACCAGGTTGTTAAAATTTCAATTATGTCAACTAGACTGTTACATAATTCTGCTATCATTAATTACCACGTCACAACTACTGTTTCTTTGTGCTTCCCTTTCTACATGTAATGATCAGCTGTCTTTCACTTTAAAATTCCACATCTACTTGTCTAATATTTTTGCAGGACCCAGCATAAAAGCTACTTAGGTTCGAGGAGAGATTTTAGTCAATAATTAATCACTTGAAGGTGCCTTACCACTGAAATTCCAGAATATTACCTCATTCAGGTTTCTTCATATGTCTCATACGATTACATTGCACAAAGTGTGTGGACACTGGCTCAGTAAAACTATTTCCATAAAAATGCCTAAGTAGCAGCCATTTGCTGTTCTAAAGCAGCATCACCTTGCTTAATACTTCTGTTCCTCCCAGTTTATTTCAGTTGCTGTGGCTGTCCTGTGAAATCCTACTGTTACATTCTTCGTGATCTAAACCAGCCAGGAACAGTTTTGTAGTTGCTGAAAATACCACAGGAAGCTGGCACACCTCTGGCAATTTCACAAGTGGAAACTCCAACCAAAGTGGATCTAAACCAGCAACTTCCTTAACCCATTATGGGACAAGCAGATATTCTGGAATAAGTTACAAAAACTATCTGTGAATGATGGTATGAGCTGTGATTCTCGGGATTTGTGCAGAAGGAGCTTGGTAAGCAACTGCATTTGTAGCTTGGAACAGAGCTTGGCAGCAGTGAGCTAACACCAGTGAATCTGAGCAGAAAGGAGACGACTACATCCCATTGAGGTGCCTGAAGCTGCCTTCTGCTATAGAAATAGATTGTTGTGAAAGGCTTAAATATACCACATAAAGGTTTTCAAGGTACCTCTTCAGTTTTCTTCTGTTGTCTTCACCTTTTGTGCTTAATCTGTGTCTCAGAGCAGGTGGGAATTACTTTGCATACAAGCTCTCAGCTCTCATTCTGCTGTTTACAGAGCACTGGGAACTTCTGCAAGACATTTCAGGAGTAGAAATCTACCCTAAAAATTAAATAATTGAAAGAAGAAAATGGATTTTTCCTACGATCCATTACTGCCTGAATGCTAATAGCTTTATCCTGCCGATGGCTGAGCGCCTCCTGGAAGGAAGTTGGTTCCCTCATTATTTTAATGTAATTTGAGAGCACTCAGTGTCTTGCAAAGGCACTTGACACCTCACAGGAGCAGATGCTAAATGTTCAGTACATTAACCATCCAACCATTACCCTCAACCTCTTTTGATAATTGGGGTTATTTAAAATGCTACATACTATTGCTCAAATACTGATAACTCTTCTCCTGACCTCTTCTAAAGAATATAAAATAACTAATTAATCATCATTTAGTTATCTTTAGTAAATAAAGCATGAGATGGACACTTATATTGAAGACTTTATGTAAAAAAACTTCTGTATCTGCAAAACTAAGCAGCGTACAACAACCTAACTTCTTTAGACAAGAAAAAGGACTCCTTTTCTTGCTAGTAACACTAGTGATTTCACAAAACTGTCCAGATAGTTCTGAGTTTCACCCAGAAAAGCAGCAATTTTTCACAACTAATTTAATCTTTCTTTTTTATAGCAGATGAAGGAAGTACTGAGGACACAGTAGTAATGTATTTTCAGAAATTTTTCTTTTCCTATGGAGAAGAATATTGACACTGAAGTTTTGTTTAATTTTTGCTGAGTATTTGGAGACAGTGATTTGTTAGTATACGAACCATCTATAAACATATTCTTGTGGTGTTCAAGAGGACAGTAAGAATGACGTAAACTCTGACTTTGCCAACTTAGAGCAGCCAGACTCTTTACGTTGAGCCACATNAAAAAAAAAAAAAAAAAAAAAAAAAAAAAAAAAAAAAAAAAAAAAAAAAAAAAAGATATTCATGTTGTTTGTGGGTATGAAAAAATCACGAACCAGAAAAGCCACGAAACCCAGTTAAGTTCCCACACATTAATCAATGCATTGATATGTCAATAAACATACGAGGCTGTGGAAATTTACAGGAATTTGCAGACCTTAAAACAGCCACAGAACAGCAATGCTTAACCTACTGCGCCATCTAGCCTTTTCTGCAGGAACTTTACCCTGTGATGAGGGAAATGATTCAAGTGTATTTAAATGTTGAGTACACACTGCAACACTTTACTGGATAAAACACTCTAGTATGAGAGTGATATTTTTCTAGCTTGTGTTTCTTGTCTTGGAAAGATTTATAGTTACTCCATTACTGCCTTCTTGCTCCAATGACTTGTCTGATTCTTCTCCAGTTACCACAACTTCATCTGTGATGAATAATAATGCATATTATTCTCATAATAGAGCTTCTTCACTGTTCTTATTTTCAGAGGGAAATGCTCACAGTTTCTTCATCAGATACTGGCAGAAGACCTCATATCTGCTCTCACAACAGAGACTAGTTGGAGGCCTGTATGTAGTGGGGTCCCCCAAGGATCAATACTGGGACCAGTTCTCTTCAATCTATTCATTAATGACTTGGATGAGGGATTAGGGGGCACTATCAGGAAGTTTGCTGATGATATAAAGCTGGGTGGTGTCACCGACACCCCAGCAGAATGTGCTGCCATTCAGCAAGACCCAGACAGGCTAGAGAAGGGGACTGGACTAGATGATCTTTTGAGGTCCCTCCAATCCCTAATGATTCTATGATTCTATGATCCAGGCTGAGAACAATGTCCTGTACCTGGCTAGAAATAACTCCTTGTATCAACATAGACTATTTAACAGAGGTATGAGATCAGGCCCGTGGATAAGGATTTGGGGTTACTGGTGAATTAAAAGGTGGACGTGAGCTGGCAATATGTGCTGGCAGACCAGAAACCCGAACATATCCTGGTTCAACTTTTCAAGGGATTGCTTCTGCCCCTGTAATATGTTGTGAGATCCCACCTTGGGTACTATGTTCAGTTCTGGAGTCCTCAGCACAAGAAAGACAGGCTTTTTGGAACAAGTCACAAAAATGATCTGAGGGCTGTATCCCCTCTGCTATAAAGGCAGGCTGAGAGGGTTGGAGCTGCTCATTGTTGATAAAAGAAGGTTCTGGGAAGATACTGTAGCAGCCTTTCAGTATCTTGAGTAGGCCTACAAGAAAGCCACAGAGGAACTTTTTACAAGGGTTTGTAGTAATAGGACAACAGTTAAAGCTGTTATACTGCAGGAGGGTAGATTTAGATTAAATAGAAAGAATAAATTCTTCATTGTGAGGGTGGCGAGGCCCTGGAATAAGTTAGCCTTAGAGGTCATAGATGTCCTGGCTCTGCACATAGGGTCAGATGAGTCTTTTAGCAACCTGGTCTGTTGAGACATTTTCCTATCCATGGCAGGAGAGGTGGAACTTTAAGGTCCAAGCAAAACCATTCCAAGAGTCTGTGATGCCATGATCACACTCGTTATTTTACTAGCCCAACTCTTCAAGTATGGAAAGTTACGGAACATGTGACCCCCACTCCCCCACTTACAAGTACGTGCTTTTGCTGTCTCTTCCACTAGTTTACCACGAGATGGCAGCACAGAGCTTCTCCTATAAAAAAAATTCACACGGTCCATAGATGGTTTTGAACTCTTCCGGATGAGCCAGTAACAACACAGCCACCTAAAGTAGCTTTTAAAACTAATTGACTAATTAGTCAAAAACTAATTAACTCTCTAGAATTCCATTTAGCTATCCATTTTCCTGAAAATCTGAATACTCTTGGCATCTTGTAATTCTAAGTCCCCAAGCACCTAGACTCATATGCACAGAATTGCTTCAGTGAGAGGAACATAAAGCCTGCAAAAGTGCTTTTGGGGTAAAAAACTTAATGGGGAGGATTTCCAGGAAGTTCATTTCTCAGGATGTAACTACTGCATGCACTGTAAGATGTTGAGGACACCCTCTTTCAAAATGTGAGGACTCACAAGTCTTGTTGACAGCTGACCAGAGCAATAAAGCTGAAAGTAAAAGGAGCAATTTAATTCTCTCTTCAGTTGGAAAAAGTTCAAATATATTTGAACTTTCAAATATATTTGGTTCAACCCACCCCAAAGAATGAGTAAAGGCACAGATTTAGGGGTAGTGTAAATAGAGACAGCAACTGCCCTTCAGTTAAGATAGTTATTGTTCAAACTGGCACAGACTACTTGTGTCTTGTGCAATCTGATAGGAAAGAATAATTCTGGGACATGGACAGGCTGGAATTTACCTACTCAGAGAAGAAACTTGGAGTTTTAAATGTACTTGGAAGAGGCTGGTTTGTAAACAGTGAACCTCAGGGTTAAATAATGATCAAAGTACTTCTCAGTCAGTGCTGAATTCATTCTATGTTCAGTTAAACTCAAACTGCATTCCTATTACCACAAGAAAATTTTGGTATTTTTGGCATCTTTAGATTCCATATAAGTTAGACTAAATTTTGATTGTATGACATCATGGATAAGGGCCATAAGCAGATTACAAAGAATAAATATTTTTAGCTTCTGAACTGTTTCAGTACATGACAGTAACTAGCTGCAGCCATTCCACTTGATAATTCGGAGAAATAAAATAAGAATGAAGTAGAGAATATGCAATCTTCATGTATAAGTGCTCACTGCATAAATGGATCTTGCAAATAAAACCAAAACTGCAATAATTGAGCACCAGGTATAACATTAAAAATGTCTTAAATTGATGTACAAATTCTCTTAATATTTCCTTGTATTTCACAGCTTTTTCATCTTAATAACTATTGTTTAACATAGGAAAATTTGTGCAATGATTAATTAATCAGGATGAGGCTGTTTCATTCTGTTTTGGGGCTAAAAAAGGCCGCTTTCGTATTATGTTAAATATAAATTTACAACTGAAAGGACTTCAGTTTTTTTTCATATGAATTATTGGCTTTTAATAAGAGATTCAACAGGTCTAGAAAACTGTCAATAAACTCCTGGGTATGATCATTAACTAATTGGCATCAGAAACTCTTGAAATAGTCTAATATTTCTGCTTTCACTACAAATAGCATAGTAAATTCTTTTATTGCAGTAATAATGAGGAACTTTTAACTGACCCATTGGAAGTCCATGATTCTGTTCCTGACAAAGAGAATTTTCTTCTGTACATTCTGTTTACAGATACTTTTTGTTTTCCTTTGAAACGATCCTGTTATTTCAGATAGTATTCTTCCAATGGCTTGCTTTCTTCCTGAAGGACCATGAACTCAGAAAATTACTTCTTAATTAAAAGAGTTTCCAGGGCCTTCATTTTTTCCCTTTTTAAAGATATGTGGGTGGTGTTTCCCCTTTTCTGGTCAGCAGGAACTTCACCAGGTTTTTCAAATATGATGGCTAGTGGCTTGGCAACTTCATTGACCAGTTCCCTCAGGATCCATGGGTGGATTTCGTCAGGCCTCACAAACTTGTGCACTTTAGGTTCTTCAGATGGTCTTGAACCTGATTTCAATGAAAGTGATTGGATCAACCTTCAGCCTGTCTCTAATATGCCTACTGGGGCTTGGATGGAGTGGCTAGAACCTTTGTCGCTGAAGACTGAGACAAAGAAGTCATTAAGCACCTCAGCCTTCTCCATGTCACCTGTGACCAGGTCTCTGCTTTCCCTCCAGAAAGGCCCTATGCCATCCTTAGTCTCCCTTTTGTTACTGATGTACGCAAAGAAACCCTTCTCATTTCCCTTTATTCCCCTGGCCAGATTTAATTCTATCTCTGCTCCTGCTTTTCTAATCTGTGTCCTGGCTGCATGGACAAGTAAGTCCTCTGTACTCCTCCCAGTCAGCCTTTCTTCTTGTGCCCAAGTAAGTACAGGAGCACCTTATTAATTCATGCCATCTCGGCATTCTTGCCCACCTTCTTCTTTCTTGGAATATACTGCTCCTAGGCTTGGAGGAGTTGGTCCTTGAATAATGACCAGCTCTCTTGGGCACCCCTTCCCTGCAGGACTTCATCCCATGATACCCTGCCAAGTAGATCCCTGAGGAGGGTGAAGTCAGCTCCCCTAAAATCCAGAGTTGCAATTTTCCTATGCTTCCTCTTAGGTACCTTAACAATCTTAAATTCAACTATTTCATGATCACTACAGCTGAGATTGCCTCCTTGTTGGTGAGGACAAAGTCCAGGACAACACTTTTTCTTGTAGGTTCTGCTATCACTTGGAGGAGGAAGTTGTCCTCAACATACTCCAGGAACTTCATAGATTGCTGGTGCTATGCATGCTTTGTTCTTCCAACAGATATCTGGGTGGTTGAAACCCACCATGAGGACCAGGGCTTGTGAACTTGGTCTTCTGTGTTTAGGCCTCATCCATCCAGGTCTTTCTGGTCAGGTGGCCTGTAGCAAACCTACACTGTGATCTCCCCTTTCCCCGGTTTCCCTTTAATCCTCACCTGTCAGCTCTCTGTTAGTTCTTCTTCCCTCCCCAGGTGGAACTCCATGCATTCGAGTTGGTCTTTGATGTAGAGAGCATCATCCCCTCCCTTTCTCCCTTGCCTGACTTTCCTAAAGAGTCTGTACCCACTTATCCCTACCTTCCAGGCCTGAGAATCATCCCACCATGTTTCAGTGATACCAATAACATTCTAATCCTGCAAGCATGCATAGACCTGTGGCTCTGCGTGCTTGTTCCCCATGCTCAAAGCATTAATATAAAGGCATTTAAGACTGGCCCCTGTTGAAGTTGGTTTACTGACTGGAGTTCCATTGTCCTTCACATCAGGTGTTCTCTTCCTGGCCTGGGGTTTATTTCCAGACCCAGGATATCTATTGATATCCTTGGCCATTGCGTGGAATGGATTGTGGATCGCTCCCCCCAACAAACCTAGTTTAAAGCCCTCCTCACTAGGTTGGAAAGCCTATGGCCAAAGACATCCTTTCCGTTTTCTGATAGATGTACCCTGTCAGCTCCTAGAAGAGCAGGTTTCTCAAAGTCATTCCCATAATTTAATAGCCAGAGCCCTGCCCATAGCACCATTCCCTCAACTATTTACTGATTTTCCTTATTCTGTCAGCCCTTTCAAAACCCTTCTCCTTAACTGGGAGAATTGATGAGAAAGTAACTTGTGCTCCTGAGTCCTTCACTGCTGCTCCCAATGCCTTGTAATCCATCTTGATATTCTTTACGTTATTCATTGCTGTATCAGTGCTGCCCACATGGAGCAGCAGCAACAGATAATCCATGGGGCATACAAGGTCTGGCAACCTCTCTGTGGCATCCTTGATGGAGGCCCCTGGTAAGCAGCAAACCTCTCAAGACAGTGGATCGAGGCAATAAATAGATGCCTCAGTGCCTCTCAGAAGAGTCACTCACCACTGTCCCCTGTTGCTTTTTCTTGGTGGCACTGGATGTTATACGACAGGGAACTGGTTTGGCTGCCTTTCCAATGTCAGAGAACTTGCTAGTCAGAGGCTCATTTCTGTCCTCAGTCTGCAGAGCTGCAAATTGGTTCTTCTTTCTTCTAGATTTGGCCTTCACAAGTTGCCATTGCTACCTGTCCCTTTTTTT